>CM056584.1:77206004-77806004 GCA_029721435.1 Gymnothorax reevesii | reverse complement strand
GCAAAAGCTTGCTAAATTGCCAATTGGGACAAATGTAGTACTGTATTTTATGTCATGCGCCTTTGTTCGACCAATTTTCGATTTGTCACAACCAATTATTTATTTTTTAAACAGGAGAAAACGCATTATCCTGGAAATTTAATGATGAAATGCAGTATGTTGAATGACTGATTGAACCCTCACTGGTAAGTCAGACACAAACATAGTTTTATTTTCTGATAATATCCTGCAAACCCACGCAGTCATAATGTTGAAATTTTAGCCTTTCAATTGTAATGAAAGAATTGATCAAAAAGGTTGTTCTACAAGGAACTGCTATTTGCAGTCCAAAATACGAGTAGATTGCAAAGCTTCTGCACTTCGTGTGAGTGATCTGCCCACCTCCAAATTATTTCTGGCTACGTGCCTATATGGCATGCTATACCATTGTGCGGAAGCTGTGTGTGTAAACTACAACAAATTTTAAAATTTCAGCTTTGCTTTATGATTTTTGAGCAAGAAAACTAAACCAAACCACAAATAAATAAAAATAAGTGTTGCAGTAAGCGGATTTTGTCAGCTTCCGAGAAATTTTTTTTTTTTTTTTTTTGCTGTTTAGTGGTTTGATTGAGCAGATTAGCGTTTACCTAAGCTAACTTTTTGGTTGGCTGTGCCCACCACTATGAAACTTAAATATACAGAGATTCTGGTGTTCATTTAGTTAATATAAATAGTAAATAGTGGATAACAACAACTCACCTTTTGGTTTTTTTTGGGACCTTAGTGCATTATACTCTTCAGCCTCTTCCTCTCTAGTGCGAGTAGACGACAGGAGGAGAGATCAAAAGAGGGGGACAAAGAAGAGGAGTGAATGCAAGCAGTGGTTACTTGTTGGGTATGATATCTGATATTTTAGTGCAGGCTTAACAGTCTAAGTCACAAAACTCAAACATATATCCTGGTGGGCTACTGTGTACACTGATTTGCGATGTGATCCAGAACATAAGGGGTTAATTTAGGTATTTGATTGGCCAAAGAGTCACGTGCCTCGTTTCCAGGAACTTAACAGGCTGTTGTTTGAGATGCATGAGCTTGAACAATTTCTGGGATTTCAGTTTTCACCGCCAAATCCATTGGGTGATGGTGATCGCTATCCCGCTGGGAACCGTTACCAGCCAGTACCCTAGAACCTTCACTCCACAACACTGAGTACCACTAACAGCCAGTACGCCAATACACTAGAACTTTACTTCTAAAATACCGAAAACCATTACCAGCCAGTAAAATAGAATCTTAACTCGATGACAATGAGAACCTTCACTAGCCAGTGCATTAGAACCTTCACTCTACTATAGGCTACTAAGAATACTTACCAGGCAGTACTCTAGACCTTGAACTCTACTACACTGAAAACCTTTACCTGCCAGTAAACTGGACTCAAGTCAACCTTATTTCTATAGCACATTTAAACAAAACTAGAACCTCAACTCTGCTACAATGAGTAGCATTTCCTCCAATTACAAGAGCATCTTAAAACTGTGACTTTGAGTACAGTTTGCAAGGAACAAAACTGTGAAGTACAGTTCACGAACCACTCGCGAGAGACAGGAATCCAAAAATGTACGCCTTTAATGGGGTCCGAGTCAAAGCCAAAATACACAGGAATTGCCAAGCCACAATACGAAATCCAAAAACAGTATCTACCAGACGGGTCAGAACCAGAGAGTTACAAAAACGATAAGCAAAAAGTCGTAGTCGATGGGCAAAGCCAATGGTCATACACAGGGCATCCAAACACAGAACTCGTGGTCATACAAAAAGTAGGTCAAAATCCAGAAAGGGCTACAAAAAGGGCAATGGCAAGAATCAAGGTCGGACTATCCAGTAGAAGCGAAAGAATATTCAATGGCATACGAGGCGCTCTGCACAAAGAAGTATATATCAACGTTCTGAGAAGAGCTGTGAGTGAAAAGACTCCTAATATACACACAAGAAAGGTCACATGCTATACAGAGATAAGCTGTGGGGAATGAGGCTAATTACATCGGTAGAATCACATGAGGAAAACCCTAACCACGAAAATTGGTGAGAGACAAAATACGAACGGAAATCACACAAACAGCCTATTACATTTAAACAGCTCCGGTCCAGGAGTTCTACGTGCACAGATAACAAGCGCAGGAGAGGGTGCCTGAGTCAGCTACAGTACCTACATACTGCCCTCAGTAAGTAAAACACAATCTAAAGACTGATACTGTGCGCATGTCCCCCAGTCAGTACAATAGAACCTTAATGCTGCTTCATAAAGCACTGTCCATGATCAGGACAAGAGGCACACCTTAAAACTGCTAGAAAAAGAGCACCGTTGCCATCCAGCAAACAAAAGTAGTACCATGAAACTTTTGCAGCTACAACTAAGACCAGCATAGACAGACAGAGATGCAACAAATCTACATAAAGTCAGAAGTGTGAGGTGGAGCTGTTACGTTTGCACGATGTCAGGGAAGGACAGGATAGTATCTCCATCCAGACTGTCCGGCTCTTTGGCCAAGGGGATCTCATTGCTGTCTCCCTCATCTTCATCTTTCCTAAAGGAGGAAGAGAGATATGCCCTCAAAAAATGAATGATACAAACAAACACTTGTTTAATACACTGCAGTGGTGGGTACGATGCAGTCGTTTCATCAGCAAATTGAAAACAAATTTTGATCAAACTAACACATGTACTCACGAGACCAAAAGAAAGTGGATCTCATCTATTTTTGGGAGCACAGCACATGTTACAGATTCTGTTTAGCTACAGTATATCTTTGTTGCATTTTTAATGCTTTCGCAATATGTACCGTCAGAAGAGGCAAACCAAGCAAGTGTTTAAGCCTCAAAAAACTTGGGGAAAGGGGTGGCCACTCATATCAGCACATTATGCAATGACAGCTAAAAAAACACCCTCAAATGTTCCATTCAGGCACTATGGCTGCACCGCAGGCCACGGCATCAAAAACCCCCCAAGGGGCCCCTTCGAGCAGCAGTGGAGGGTCTGGGCAGGCCCGCACTGTACATCAGGAGAACCGGGAGAATTCCCGAAGTGCCGGCCTGTTTGCTGCTGGCCTGCATGTCCTTTTCTTTCTTTCTTCTTTTTTTTTTAGACAGGTCGCCGGCCAGAAACAATCAGCTGTCAGGCCGGTCTGCTCCGGCAGACCTCACCTGTCTGACCTTTTCTTTTTTAAGTCAGAGAGACAGGCCAGTCAGAGGGTGTCTTTGCATTGACTTTAAATGCAATCTATCGTGCGAAAAATTTGTTTCGCATTCGGTGGAAAAGCAGCAGAAGGAATAAGAATGTGTACGCATAGTAAATAAAAGATTAGTTTGCTAGCTATGCGGTATTTGGATTGAATTTACAGTTATATGAATGCACACATGTGGACGCAGTCGATATTAATTGGCAAGCAACAATACTAGCGCTCATGTATTCAGCAGCAGACACATTACTGAAAATTGGTGTAAGATATTCAAGGTAATGGAAACATGCAACTCGGTTTAGATTAATCTCGAATATGTTTGCTACTCAAAGGTGGTGGTGGTGTTGATAGCAGTCCTGTTGGTGCTTCAGAAAAAGAGGCCAGTGCACAACCATTGGCAGAAGGTACAGAACAATGTCTACAGTAGGGCATGTGATTGATGGTACATGAGTCATTTGCATGTTCCTTGGGATTGCATTACAAGAATGGTATTTATTCTTTATTATTAATCACCAACCTGTAACAAGTTGCTGACATATGAAAACCAGGCACTGGCAGTTGATATGAATGGCTCTCATGTGGTTGTAATCATTGCCTTCTGGGCATTGGGTGTTAGTGTTGTTGAATTTTGCCGTCTGTTGCAGTACTGTTGTGTATGCCAGCCCAAACATGAAAGGTGTTCTATATTTTAACCTTGGATTTAGGTTGGAGCTCATCAGTATTCCCTGGTATGATAATGAGATCTTTAAAAAATATTTGTCAATATTATGTGACTGTTTATTAGGAATTACAGTAATGTTATTCACATAAGTTGAAGTTGCCATTGGCCTTTATTTTTACTCTTCATCGTTCCATATGGTATTGCTTGGCATAGTATACTGACTGGCAATATAACCTTGCATTTAAATGGTTTGCTGACAAGATAATACAGTCAAGTTTTTCACTTGAACATAATACCAAAGCATTATGTCAGTAGTCATGTTGTGACTGTAGTACTGAGGGGCACATTTTGGTGAGAGGTTTCAGTGGTATGTAGGGGAGAGAAAAGGACTGCTGGTGATGACTTACTTGGTGAAATGGAATAATGCTGTGATTGGATTCATATGGAGTGTTCATGTGACATAGGAGTGAGTATTGTAGTGACAAGTGCCTATATATTGAAGTGCATATTTGTTTTGCTTCTGCCAACGTGTACTTCTGAGTGTGTGTGTGTGTGTGTGCGCGTGTGTGTGTGTGTGCTTGTGCGTGTGTGTGTGTGTTTGTGCATGCGTGTGTGTGTGTGTGTGCGTGCGTGCGTGCGTGCGTGCGTGTGTGTGTGTGTGCGCGTCCGCATGCATGCATGTATGCGTGAATGTGTGTGTGTGTGTGTGTGTGTGTGGGCAGGGTGGCCCGGTTACATGATTGACTCCTGCCCTGAAAAAGTCTCCCAGTCCGGCCCTGGATCTGGGAGAAGCAGCACTTTTCTAACTGACTCACTGACACAATCATATTGACTGGACTGACCTGCGAAGGGCAGTAATGTGCCACGAGGCATCTATCCTCCGGAAATTCAAATGTGGAAGAAAAAGAAGAAGAAGCAGACTGATAGTCAATTACAGTGTAATAGGTTAGTCATAGAAAGTTGTAGCACTTAACATATTAAAGCATCTCCATATTTGAGTCTGTTAGAGAGCCAATGAGTTCTCTGAAAATTGCTAACAGTGAGAGAAAGACGGTGTAAATGTTCGTGAGGCAAACAGCGGCATGAGGGAGACCCACCTGAAGGAGAGGAGTTGGGTGTAGATGAGAGGAGGAAAGAAAAAACACAGGAGGAATTTCCACACGTCTGTGTTCTGCTCCATGTCTCCCCACCAGATCTGGGACAGGAGTGACTGAGAGGGAGAGAGCGAGTCAGAAATGAAAAGAAATTACAGAGACAATCAGAAACAAAAAAGAAACTACCGGAAATGATCCCATAAAATTAGCACACGCACAAAAACAAACATGCTGTGAAAAAGTAGAATATTATAAGATCCATTATAAGGAAAATATCTTTTACCATTTCAGTTCACCTGTACGGAGGTATCTAACATCCAAGAGAAGGTGACTTTTGGGACCCCCAGTTTAGCCAGTAGACCTCCCTGTTCTGCTTCAGTTTTGAAATGCCTGTTGGTATGTTTTCTCTGTCCATTAACACAATGATAATATCCTTGTATGCCAGCTTTAGAACAATTGATTAATTGGATTTGAGTTGTTTTATTAAAGGACTAAGTCCCGAGAAGCAGTCGGTTACAGTGATTTTATAACGGCGGAGGGGCGTTCTAAGGCACGACGCACAGCGGAGTGCCTTAGTGCCCCTCCACTGTTATAAAATCACTGTAACCCACTGCTTCAAAGGGCTTATTGCTTTTATAAAACGGTTACCCTAAATATAGCCCGTTAAATAAACACAAGAAAAAAAAATCGACAATTTATAGACGATTATGCAACAAAATTGAGAACTTCTTCCACCAAGCAAGATAGAGTGGACAGAATGGTTGGCCAGCAACACAGACGCTAAGATTGCTTTTTCATCTAGCGCCATTATGTCACATCGGGCTATTTGGGCTCGCTAATGTAGATATAATATGAAAGCAGGCTATTTTGAATGTCTCCTTCCGTCTCCCGAAGACCCCTTATATAATTTTACATTCGTTTCAGTTCTCGATGTTTCCTTTTTCTCAACTTGCACCGATCGGCCAAATCATTACAACCAGCAGCGAGAGTAGGGAGCGATTGACTTTTGTCCTCCACACTTGCCGGTGTCCAGGAAAAAATGTTGATTCGTGCACAAGTTTGCTAGCTTGTCAGCTTGTCAACTAGCTAGCGTTCACTACAGTGGATGTGGTTACCCTACACATAGCCCATAAAATAAACACACAAGAAAAAAAGTCAACAATTTATCGCTAATAGGCAACTGAAATAGCAAGCTAGTTAGCAAAGTAGCTTGCAACGCAAAAGTGATATCGAACTCTCTAATGCAATTGCTAGCTAGGTAGATAGCCACTGGTAAAAGGGTGAAAAGGCTAAACTTCCCTAACACTGAAATAGCGAGCTAAAGGTATTGAAACAAACGTATCCTAATGAATCAGTTGAGCGTAGAGTAGTTCGTTGCACACAGGGATATTTTGTGCTGCGGCCTGCCACAGTGGGTTACGGTAATTTTATACCGGCATGGAACGGGGCTCAGCCAATTACATTTAAGGATGGGACGCACCCGTTTTATAATGCTTCTTTTTCCAGTCACGGAAGGTTTGTGGGAGTCTCTTGATACCTTTAGATTTCCAATATCTTGGCTATACTTAAGCTGTTAGCTCCAGTGGGGTTAGGGGGAAATCTTTATCCCCTGGTTCCCAGGTGAATTTTATATAAATGGTACTCAATTGCTATCAGGCTTGATCAACCACTCCACCTCTCTGTCCCTCGAGGCACTGACGTTACTCTTTTGCATTTGCTAATGACATCATTCTGGCTGTAGTTAATCCATGCCTGCTTTTGTGCTCCAATTACATTTCATTTCAGACTGCTTTTTGGTCGAGAACCAGTATAACACTAGAAAGGCCAAAAAAGTTATGATCAAAGGACAGCTCCATTCCAGGAGTCTATGTTGTGACTACAAACCGGGAACTTTTGACAAAGTGTTTCCGATTTCTATCGATTACTTACGCCAAAGAGGTTATGTTTTTGCCTACGTTGGTTTGTCTGTTTGTCTGTGTACAACATAACTCAAAAAGTAATGAACAGATATCTCTGAAATTTTTTGTATGGGTTGCTATTACATCAGGGATGGATCCTAATGATTCTGACCGTGATTGGTCAAAAAATATGGCCACCGCGGCACCCAACTTGAAATCCTATGACTCGCGATTGGTGAACTTTGCTCCCAAAGCAGAGTTGCTCTCAAATTTTGTGGGTTGACTGGTCTTGCATCAGGGATGGAACCTATCATTAAATTTCTCCGAGCCATGTTCACTCAGCAAGATTTCGGCTGTGTTGCCTTGGCAGAGGTTTGAACTCTGTAGTGCCTCTAGTTCGCATTCTATTAACGAGAATTAACTTATTGATTGTGATATATCATTTGCAAGGAGGACCTGAAAAATGTCACACAACATCTATCTAAGTAAGAGAGAGTGGATTCTGAAACGGTGATACGGACCTGCACTCCTTCGTGACTGAAGAACTGCCGGGCATTGGCTGCCATGGCCATCTGCAGACAAGTAGCCCCACCCCAGACGGGGGATTTTCTGATCAGTAGGGTGAAGGATCGGCTTTCACTGCTCTGGTAGCACTCACTGAACACATCTGCAGAGGGAACAGGATGGATTTGGTCTCACTACTCTGGTGGCACTAAACAGATCTGCAGAGGGAACAGGATGAGTTGGGTCTCACTACTCCAGTAACACTGAACGCATCTCCAGAAGGAACATGATGGACTAGATGTCACCAATCTGGTTGCACTGAAGACACGTGCGGAGGGAAAAGGATGATTTGGGCCTCATCACTCGCAACACTGAACACAATAGCAGAAATAAAAGGGTGAACAGCGGGTCACTAATTTGGTAACACCGAAACACATTTGCAGAGGGAATAGGATGAATTGGGTCTCACTACACTGGTATAACTCAACACATCTGCAGAGGGAACAGGATGAATTGGGTCCCTCTAATGTTGTAACACTGAACATACCTCCAGCAGGAACAGGATGGACTAGATCACACTACTCTGGTGTCACTGAAAATACGTGCAGAAGGAAAAGGATGGTTCGGACCTCACCACTTGCAACACTGAGCACATCTGCAGAAGTAACAGGGTGAGCTGGGGCTCACTAATCTGGTAACACTGAACACATCTGCAGAGGGAAAAATATGTTTTGGGACTTTCTACCCTAGTAGCAGTTAAATCATCTCCTGATTGAACAGGACGGACAGTCACTGCTCTGGCAACACTGAACACATCTGTAGAAGGAACAGGATGGACTGGGTCTCACTACTCTGGTAACACTGAACACATCAGTGGAGGGAAAAGGATGGATTGGGTCTTTCTAATCTGGTGGCACTGCAAACACCAGCAGATGGAACAGAATGGATTTGGTATCACTACTCAGGTAGCACTGAACACATCTGCAGAGAGAACAGGATAGATTGGGGCTCACTAGTGGGACTGAAGGACTCACTACTTTAACCAGTATGTAGAAACCATATCCTGAAATATCAATATGTGGAATTCATGGGTACAAGAAAAGCACACAGTCAGACTTTCCACTTTCTGACCCTGGGATTTTACTCCTGTTCACTAAAAAAGATAGATCAGGGGCCTCATGTACTAGGAGTTGCGTGGATTTCCTACTAAATTTTTGCATACGTGAAGATCTGGAAAGTTGCACATGCACTAAAAAGTTCAGAGGTATCAAACCGTGCGTAAGCAGGATTTTACACACTTTCTGTTATGATTCTGCTCTGCCTGGCCTTGTTTCTCTGCTTTTGATATTTGTCTTATTTGGTATTTGAACTTTGCAATGTCTGACCATTCTTTGATATGTGTATTGTGTACTGTTATCATTGGTTTGTTCATGTATTGTCTTCGTTTTTACTTTTCCATATTTTGCATATTGCCATAGTCTCACTCCGGTCCATGTTTTACATTATGCTTTGCACTTTGTCTCCCCCGTCTGGTCTCTCGTCTTGTCATTATTCACAGCCCCAGTCCTGCGTGTCACTATTCGGGTGATTTATTGAATTCTGGATTTCAGCCTTCCTTCCGATCTCGTTTGCTTACTTTGCCTTACTTTTCTATCTTACTAACCGTACTAACAGTTTGTTGTTTTCTCTAGAAGTTACTAACAATAACTAACACTGTATATAATACTAACTTACCAACGAGCACTAAGGGATTGAATAGTTTCACTTACTAATTAATTAACAAGCTCTCTGCACTCGCCCTGTTCTAGTCTCTGCCTCTTTTCTCTCCCTAATCTCCTTTGCTGCATTTCTGTGGAAACTCCACATCTGATCACGCTGTCCTTTCTCCAATTATCTATGCACGTTAGAACTCCTTGACTGGAGCCGTTTGTTTGTATATAGGCTTGTCCCGTGATCCCTGTCCGCGTTTTGGCTTCTGACAAATTTCATGTGATTAGGTTCTCCCTCATGCGCTGCTCCCTTGTATCAGTCTGACTACTTGCACCTGTGTTTCTCCCCATGTGATCTCCCTAGAAGCGTATATTAGGTGTCTTCTCACAGTCATTCTCTGTCAGATCGTTTCTCGTGTTTACCTGTGCTGCTAATTCTCTCGCCTCGTACTCATTGCGTCTCTGATTCTGACGCAACGATTCTGGGTTGCCCGACTACTGATTTTTTTTGGCTTACCCTTGGAAATTGAATGACTGTTGCATCTGTGCGTTCGAACCCTTTTCTCCCCACTACGATTTTGTGGGTTGCTGCCCTGTTAACGATTCGGATTGCCCTTTGGTTTATGAGTTTGCTTCTCCTACAAACCACTGCCTGTGTACCGAATCTGTTTTGCCTGACTACGATTTTTGTGTTTGCTGCCCTGGTTACGATTCCATTTCTGCCCCACTGGATTTTGACTTTTGGACTGCGGACTCTGTACTGTTGCTTTCTGCGGGAGTTACCCCCCTCGCTCAATAAAAACCTTTTCTTTTGCAATCCTGTGTTCTCACATTTGGTTCCAGATCGATACCTGAAACTTTCTCTTTGTACATCCCAATCAGTGGCGGAGCTACAGGGGGGATGAAGACACGTCCCTTTTAGTCCTGGCTACATCTCAATCATTTTCCTTTATTGACGTCTTTTTCAATTATTGTAATTGGCAACTGAAGAAACGGTTTCTCTCCACATGCGATCTAACAGCGATTCTAATCTAAAAAGGACAAATGTATTTCAGATTAATTGTAGTTATGATCCAGAATGATCCAGAAGGCTACTGTCTCGTCAATCATGTACATATACTCTAAGACTCTTAATTAACCTCCGCCGAGGAGGTTTATGTTTTCGGTGCCGTTTGTTTGTTGGTTTGTTTGTTTGTGTACAAGATAACTCAAAAACTAATGGCCGGATTTTTATGAAATTTTTAGGGTAGGTGGGTATTAAGTCAAGGAAGAGGTAATTAAATTTTGGCATATCTAGGCCAAAGTACTGCTGAGATATACTCCAAAGTTCAAGATTTCAAGTCTTTCCAATGGGCCAGAGTTCCAATTGCCGTGCTTTTGGCTTTGCTGCCCCCTGGCGGCGGAGGTTCTGCGCTCTCTGAGTGCTCTTCTAGTTTGGATAAGTATCTATAACAAGCATTCCATGTTTATTATTTAGTGACCCATTTCGACACCCAAAGGAGATAATAATAATTTCTAAATACAGGGATGGTTCCAATTTTCACAATCCAGATCCATGGTACCAGTCTCGCAATTTAACGACACTCGCACATTATTTAGCCAACTATATGGGGGAACTTTTGTGAAAATATCTTTGGTGTGTTTTCATTGGAACCTGGTTGTTTTTCCAAGATGAACTTTAAGATTTGCATCAGTTTTGGTCAAGACGAATGCATTTTTCAATAGGAAATTGTCTGAAACTTCTTCAGTTTTTTACATCCGGTAAATACTTTTTTTTGGTATCAAAATGCCCGTCATGTTTTTGTGTAGCCATTAAAAATTCTCTGGTTTTTCAGAACGATCATTTATGGGTTTAATTATGGACTTTTTTAGGCCTTGCCCCGCAAAAATCTTGAAATCGCAGCAAGCTAGTTAACTAGCAGGCTAGCTTGCTATTCTGGTGTACTAGCTATAACATTATTTAGATCATTATCAATTTTGCTAGCCAGCTAGCCATTATTACAGAGGAATCAAACTGTAGCCTTATTAACAAGCTAGCTAGCAACACTGGTGTGCTAGCAATTGATTAAAGAATTTGTTATTACTTCAGCTAGCTAACCTTATTAGCAAGCTACCCAGCTGCTACACTAGTGTGCTAGCTATTCATTAAAGAGTTTGTGACCACTTTAGCTAGTTAGCAATCATTGAAGTAGAAGCAAACTGTAGCCTAATTAGCAAGCTAGCTAGCTAGTTATTAGAGTACAAGCGAACAATTGGATACATGTCAGTCAAGATCAGGGTGTTCAATTGCTTGTAAAAACACATTAAATGATGTTTCATAATTGATGTAAAATTCAATGCCAATATGTGAACATATATTCAGAGATCAGGTATTCCAAATTTCAAGGAGTTATTGCAAATAGATTTCAAGATATGATGTGTGGAGTGGGACCACTGAATGAACTATTTGTATGCGTTTTGGACACTACAAATTGTACGTATATGACACAGGCATACAAGACCAGTAATCTCTAGTGACGGAGAGGCAATATTTGCATTCAAATTGTCGCAAAAATTTTCCAGCTCACGGGCTGCGCGCACTCGTATGATGTGTCCCTACCAACTCTAACATTAAACCTACGCCCTTCATTGGCAAAATATTTAATGAATGGTGTGTATTATGCTTTGTTGCTCATAAAGGCCAGATTGTCAGTTTCGCAAGATTTCTAAGGCCTTTTATTGACATAATGCCCTCACAATAACAGGCAGTTATGTTAAAACTTAACGCTCTGCTACCTCCCTTGTCCAGTTGAGTAATCTTATTCAGTCACTCAATATTTGCCCCGCCCTGATCTCACAGAACTCTCTCTCTGTGTCATGTGACCTCCCACCTGGGTCACAGGCCCCTCCCACCAATCTTATATGCCCCTTCCATCTGTCTTACATGATCCTCCCACCTGTCTCACAGACCCTCCCAATCTGACTCACAAGCCCCTCTCACCTGCTCTCAGACCCCTCCCCCTGGCTCACAGGCCCCCCCACCTGGCTCACAGATCCCTCCCTCTGGCTAAGAGGACCCTGCAACCAAGCTCACATGCCCCTGCCATCTGACCCCTTAGGCCATTTTCCCCTGGCTCAGACTCCCCATCCCCAGCTCACCATGTGCCAGGTTTTTAAACTTTAGCGCCAGCTCTTTCATGGACAGAGCGGTTTCAGTCTCCAGCTCCAGCTTGGAGAGCTCCCTCAGCATCTTACACCCACTGAGAGCACTAAGCACTGACTCTCCCTCCTGTGAAAGAGAGGAGATGAGAGGGGGAGGGGGCGGGTGAGAGAGGGAGGAGGGGCAGAATGGAGGGAGGAGGTTTTGTCCGTTACAGTTGGTCATGTTTGCACGTGATACCCCATCACACCCACATCAGGTTCGGGGGCCCAGTTACCTTCTCCCAGAAGTACATGGCCATCTCACTGCGGTTCTGCAGGATGGCCCAGATGAAGAGAGCAGCCCAGGGATGCGAGCAGCGCTGGTTTCTGTAATGGCAGTCCCCCACCAGCAGCTTATTCACCATCTGAGAGAGAGAAGTGAAGCTAGATTTTCTCCCAAACAAACCACTGCATGTATACTTTAAAAATTAAATCTACAAAATTGTAGAGGCAGGAAATCTAGTTAGCTGGTGCATATGCATCAATTTGTTGTCAGGAGCAATAATGTCAGCAGCGTGTAGCTAGTATTAGCATTCAAAGGTGGTAGCGAAAAGGATTGTGAGCATTAGCAGTAGCTAGCTGAGCGGATCATTAGCATGAGCAGCTATGCTGCAGGATCATTAGCCTTAGCAGCTGCTTGCTTAATAACGAGACACTGCGTACCACAACAGCTTTCTGAATGACAGGACCTATCATGGCAGCAGCAGTTACTGGTAACTGAATTACTCCTACCTTCAAGGCTTTCTTGGTACTGATGGAATGGTCGAGGCCCAGAGGACCATAATAAAATGGCTGGCAGACGTCACCCATCATTTCCAACAGCAGTCGAGACACCTGGGGGAGCAGAACAGGGTGGGCAGGGGTCTTCAGCAGACTTGGAATGGAGGGCAGTGCAGTTACAGTTCTGTTGCTTGATCTACATCATGACCCTGACCTGATGCAAGGATAGGACATTGGATAACTCCCCTCCAGCACTGGCCATAGTGCCGCCTGAAGCGCTTCACTGTCCTGAGTCCTCCCCTATCCAACAAACTGAACCCTGTCCCGCCCCTCCGTCATCCTGCTCATTCTCCCTCTCCCCCCATTCTCTCTCACCAGGACACATCAGTCACGCTCCATCTCTCTTCTGCTTCTGTTACAGCAAACCTCTCACCCACACCAGATAACCTCAGCAAAAAAGTTCTACAGTTATGGAAGTTAAAGAGTTAATACTACCCCTGATTTCCACTGCAGTGCATGAGAGCTCTGTCTCTCACACTTACACGGACACATGCATGCTCTCATACAAGCAAAACTATGCACGTGCAAACACACTAAAATGCACACGCACCCACACACACACCTCGTGCAGGCTGAGGTCTTCGAAAGAGCCAGCCCCCAGCAAGGCACTCTCCGGAGCCTTAAAGGTGAAGGTGGTGTTTAACTGAGTGCGAGCGGGATGGGCATCAAAGATGCTCCGTCGCTTGCTGAGCCTCCTCTGCAGCAGAGAGTACACCAGCGTGCTGTCAGAAACTGTCCGGTACAGCCCCTCAAGACGCCGGTTCGTCAGGTAGTCCAGGATATCAAGCCCATTCTCCGTGAAGAGACGCACAAACTGTGGTTTATCGTTCACCAGGGCGTCCGTCATTGGGTCCTCCAGGTCCTTTTACTGATGGAAACAGAGCACTCATAAATGTCACCACTAGCATGGTGCTAGAGGTCCCTTACCATGTCTTCAGGTGCACAGCCAATTGGCCATTACAAGTCATTTCAAAATCTGTTCCCTTGTGACATCATATGGGGAAGTGACTGATCAGAGGCAAGATGAACTCCTCAGCTTCCAGTTCATTAATTACTCTGGGTGGTGTCTTCATCTTCCGATGTCACAAAAAACAGACTTTGAAATGTCTTGTAATGGCTAATTGACTGTGCACCTGAAGACATGATCAGGGACCTTTAAAAGAACATGAAGTATACCCAAAACCTTTTGAAACAAGACTGGGTAATATATGGAGCATTAATGAGGTCTGTTCCACCAGTGTTCAAATGTACAGTATAGTCCCACAAAACCATGTGAACTTGACTTAAAAATTAAACTTGTGAACAAATTATTCGTTGTGATGGGTTTTTGGAATGGCCGACAACCACATCCGTTACGGCGCGAGATATAAAATGTCAACAAAGACCCCACAAATTGTTGTTGAAGAAACATACAAAAGTACATGCTCAAGTGCAAAATGAATGCAACAAAGATTATAATGGCACCAAGTTAATGATACTCTTAGAAAGATAAATATTTTCCTTCAGTGATAACGTCACCTTACAGCACTGTAAAGACTCACACGACACAAAACAATGGACACCAGAGACAGTGAGGAATAAAAAAAAACCATTTTCTGTTGAAGCCAAAGTGGGCAGCCTGCCAGGTGAAGTTTACATTTATGCAACTTCTGTTGAACACATAAGACTGACTGAGTGTGTTGGTTCCATGTTTGGTATTTTCTACCTTGTAATCCCATTTCCTAGACTGGAGTACCCAATCACGTGCTGAATGCAAATAACAGTTAAATGCAAGAGTAGTGGTCACAAAATGGCCCTTTTGGCCTCGATCAGTCAGCCTTAACATGACAGGACTGTCCTCCGCGACGACTGGGGACATACAGGGCTCTCTGATTGGAAGGTAAGGGGGCCGTCTCACCCGCCACTGAATATCGCCGTTGAAGAGCTCGCTCTTGGCGATATCTACTCTGTTCCAGGACACAGCCAGCTTCAGCTCCTCGGTGTACTCGCTCGCACTGGTGGACACTCTCTTGCTGGCTGAACAGACAGACAGGAAAAAAATTGGACGGACAGACAGTCAGACAAACTGAGTCATTGCCTTGAAAATGCTAGTGATTGTCAAAGTGAGCTTGACATCAATTTCTTAACTCATGCAGAATTAGGCTGTGGCGCATAACTTCCGCAGTATTATTTGCCATTTTGGTGTATTACCTCTGGGTAGAATGTGCTATTGAAACAAAGTGTTGTATAACATAGTTTACAGAGAGTTAATTTGTGATTACATGACATGATGCTTCATCTAACGAGAGAGCAGACCACACACAGTGTGTGGTTCCCACAGGGCCATCAATTCAAGTGGGGAGAAAATCTGAACAGCCAAACTGAAGTTCTATTGGCGAAACACAGCACTACATACAAACCTGTGAATATCATGCAGTTCACACAGACCTTTCCTTGTGACTTAAATTTGGTTGTTAAAAGGAATTCTCTATTACCTCGTACTTTGGAACTTATTCCATAGTTCTGTACTTGTGAACTATGTCTGCACCAAAAATTGCCATAAAAATACAAACAGTAATAACTTTAGGCTTGCTTTCTGATGGCAGACCTTGATTTTCAGCCAGTTTCTGCGCCACCCACAATTAGGTCCAAAATCTGCGGGATTGAAACATCAACCTGCTGACGTCATCTAAAGAACAACGCGAGCTCAGTCGAGCTAGTTTTTCCCTACTGCCTCTGCCACACAAACTGCATAAGGTTTATAAAATTGTCATTTTCTCGCGAAATATTGGGAAACGGCGGAGCAAATGCCTACCAGATGCACTTTGGCAGGTTGTAGTAATACAACCAAAGAAGGATTCAGCTTTCATAAATTTCCAAAAGATTAAAAAATAAGTAAAATTTGGGCATCTCGGGTGAAACTGACCATGGCCAAGCGACAGGACCAAGGACCAAGCGAAATCTGTATCGACCACTTCAATGATTTTGACTTCGAGGATGAAGGGTTTTGGTCGGAGTTTGCGATGAAAAAGATTTTTTTGAAAAACAAGCCAGATGCTATCCCGAAAATCAAAAGTACCTTCAGAGAGAGAAGCACTGAGGAAAAGGGGAGAAAGAAGAGCAGACTGGGTACTGAAAAACAGAAGAAAATGAAGGTTGGCCCCTAGTGAACAATTGTAATGAGTGTTAGCTCCATCAGCGCCTCGGCAGGGGATTTACACCGGACGCGTATTTGCAGCGTGACGTGGGCGCGCTATTTTGATGCGACTTCATTTCCTGCCAGCTGGTACAATCGACTTGCTCAGGTTTTGCATATTTCGTCATTTTTACCCGCATATTTGTGCAACGACCAACGATGTTTTGTTATTTTTCCTGCTTTAATTGCATTTAATGTCATTTCCGTCTTTGTTGTGCTGTAGAACCTACTACAGTCCAGCCGTGAACACCGTAGATTAAAAAAAAAAAAAACTGTGCCCATGTTTTAGTTATACCAAAATCACAACTTTGAAAAAAAAGGTATGAACGAATGTTATGTCAAAGATTTCTGGCTGGTTTCTTTAAGTCAAAAGCGTTTTCCCCTTGATAGTTATCTGGCACGATTTGATGTGCGATTCCCATTAGCAGAAATACTAACGTAGTTGGATCCACAAAATGTATAAGGTCGAACTATGGGAAACTGCTATATTCAGATCAGCGTGGCCGCAGCCATTCATTGTGTATGTGATCGCCAGGAGCAAGGGCACACCGTTCTGCGCCGAGGAAGGGGCAGCGTGAGGCTGGCGCCAGCTCAAGTTGAAAATATTTAACTTAGCCCTCATAGAGATGTATTCCCCTGAACTTTAGTAACAAATAACTTGAAAAATACAGGGAGTTATTTGCCAAAATGTTAAAAAGTGCCCTATTTCACAATGTTAAATAATCCTTCAAAAAATTCCTGGATCCAGAATGCCTTCCGGAACTAGCCCAGAATATAATGGGATCTAAATTAGTTCAAGTCCCACCTACTGTCAAATTTCGTGTAAATCCGTCCATTAGTTTTTACGTAATGTTGCTAACTAACAAACAAATAAACAGTTTCCAATGATTACATAACCTCCTTGACATAATAACAAGAGTGATGTGCATCTGATGCACTATGAAATCCCCCGGCCCCAGATAATATGCGTTTCTACGGAAACCAAGAAATATAAAAATCCCAGAATCACCAATATCATAAATGAACCGGTTCACCAGTAGTTCAAAGCATGTACCAAGTTTCGTTTGGAAATGTCAAATAATTTATACGACACGGAAACGGTAGTGTTTCAGACTTACAGAGTCATGGAATTTTGTAATTTTGGACAGAGGGCAAAACAGTATGTCCTCCACTTTTGCCGGGATATAATCGACCAGAAGAGCCCTATTTTACAAAGTGAGACTGCCAAATTCCTAGGATTACTGCACAGTGAAAATCTAGAGAAGAGCTGTTACAGCGAGAGATGCAACGATACCATATCGATATTGGATATCAGTCCAATACAAACTCAAATAGCTGGATCAGATATTGGTGAAAATGAGGCAATCTGGTATTAGAAACCATTATTGTAATAAATAACAATTCAGTACATTTAAATCTATTCATTTATTTGTCATATTTTTGCTATAGAAAGCTGGAAAAGCAATGCACAAATCAAGCCTCATCTAACACATAAAAAAAATCAGTGAGACATCTGTCTTATTGATCAAAACTGTTGTGTTCTGGCCTTTGGCCAGGACAGCATTTATGGTTTTAACAGTTTCATGTTCCATAGTTCAAGGTTTCATAGTTTCATAGTTCATGTCATAGTTTTAACAGTTTCTTGTTTCAGGATTTTACATTTCAAGTTTCATACCATGTCCATGTTTTTACTTTTCCATGTTTTTGTTTTTGCCAGGTCTGCCATGCCACTCCACCGCTTGTCTGCGTTCCGCCCCGTGCCTTCGTTGTTGCACATTTCAGAGCTCTGGGTTGGCTTTGGTATTTCCCTCTTCCTTCTGTGCTGTGCTGATTCGGGGCTCTCTAAGCTTAATTGGCAATCAACTGTTTTTAAGTTACTAACATTTACTAACATTCACTGGGTGGTGTTTTTCTTAGATAGGCACATTACTAATACTACTAATTTAGACAGGGAGTTTATTGTCATGATTCCTGCTTTGCTATTTCAAGATCTTGCTGTGCTTTTCTGTTCTTAACATTCATGCTTGCTTCCAAACTGCATACTTAATTGGTACTTAAGCTGAGCACGCTCATTCTCTTAATGAGCAGGTCATGTCATCCAATCTCTGTCCATGTCTTGATCTTGCCATGCCTCTTGTTTCTCTCTCTCCAGGTGTTACCCCTCATGTCATGATTTCCAAGCCTTTATCTGGATGCGGTGGAAGTTGGCTGGCAGACAGTGTCTCAAGTTTGTTTCTAGTCGCGTCTCGTTTAGCCAAGTTCTTGTCAAGTTCCCTAGTATTTGTCCTAGCCTCTCGTCTTGTGTATATATATATATTTAGTATTGTTATTTATTTTTCTTGAGTATCTTGCCTGGAGTTTCCAGTGCCTTTTTGTTTTTGCCTTTTGCATTTATTTGTTTATAGCTCTGTGCAGCATACTTTAGTTTGTTTTTTGCAACCCTTTGGGCCAAGTTTTTCGTTGGCCCTCGTGCCTGTTTTGTTTTTTGTTTAATAAATCCTCATTCCCTTTTCCCGCTTCTGGTGTCGACTGATTCCCTATCAAAAACACTGGTATCAGATTGGAATTCGGGATCTGCCAATGCCCAACGCCCAGATATCAGTATCAGGATTGAAAAAGTCAGATGCGTGTGTCATGGTTTGGGAGCTTTGAGAGCTCTGTTTGTTACTCTCGTCCGGGATGATATCATTTTGCTCCCTATCGGATTCCTGGGCCAGCTGGCAGTAATTAGGGGCATTGCCCAGAATCTATTTAAGCTGCAGTTTCGCCTCGCATTCCTTGCTAGTGTGTCAGTGCATCTTTGGCGCTTTAGCCAGTAAGGTCTCTTGAGAGATTATTGTTAGGGACTATTGTTAGGGGCTGCATAACATAAATTCCTAAGTATCAGGAGGCACATCTAGACATCATGCTCTCTATTTAAGCTCCTATTTCGCCTCGCTCCCGTTGCTAGAGGGTCAGTTCTACTTTGGCACTTTAGCCCGTAAGGTTCTCTAAAGAGATTTTGGCAAGCACTTTGTGGCTTATCAGGAATTGTGTTAGTAAATAAGGGAGTCTTTGATTTATTTCCCTTTTCTTTTGTTTGCCTCGAGCTCGCTTGTTTTCTCCCACGGACGGCGTCTGGTCCGTTGGTAGCGCAAGCCTCGTTATTTCTATCTGTTTTTAGTCTCTCTACACGCTGTGAGATTTGCCTTTTTATTTTTGGCTGCTGCTCTTGACATCCACCTCCAGCAGCTATCACAGCGTGCATCCGTGACTCATGGTCTTACTCAAAGCAGGTACCCTGCTGAGTAATCCTGGTTTGTGCAACAGGCCTTGTGTCCTCTCTCCGTGCATGTTTACTTATCACCTTTAGCAGGAGGTATTGTGATCACTTGCGTATGTGTGTGTGTGTGTGTTTGTGTTTGTTTACTGTAAAACTATCTGAAGGATTACCACAACATTTTATGGGAAGTGGGACAGTATGAATGGGAAGAGGTGATTAAATTTCCAGACCTATCCGGAAACAGACCCGGATTCTGCAGCTAATTATAGATCAACACCTGCTGGTGGAGGTATGCGCTATCTGAGTGCCCTCTAGTTTCAAATGAAATCAAGCAGTTAAGCTTAATTGATACATGAGAGCAAATATGATCTGAGAAATCCTTGTATCTTTACAGTGCAAAATGCTAAAAAAAAAATTCAAAGGAGATGTATTTCCATTGAGGGGGTTAAATTATGGAACATTGTTAGTATAAATTTAAAAATGTGCAACTTGCTTTGGTATTCGAAAGAATGGTTAGCAATGCTATTTTCGAGGGTTAAAAATGTGAATGCCTTATTTCCAAATATAGAAGCAAAAATTAATGATGTTATTTCTCTTTTATATTTTCCTGGAGGGTAGCTTAAATTGAACGTAGGATAGGCATGTACAAGCATTCGCTTCTGCCTAAGCCTTGTCAGTAACTACATGACATTGATTTTTTGGGGTCTGTTGCTTATGTATGTACATAGTATGTGTGATGACTGAATATGAATACTACTACTACTAAATTAATGGTATCATACAGGAAAGCTTCTACTTCTGGATCATTAAATCCCCCAATCCATCCGATGAAAACAGGACAAGATTATGTACCTCTAACCAGGGCTTTGAGCAGCTTGTTGTCAAAGTTATCTGGTCCCTCTTGTTCCCCATGGAAGACTGTGATCAGGTCTCTGTTCTGGTAAATGCTGAGTGCCTGGGACAGACAGATGGATGGTTATGGAGCAACAGCAGATGTGCAAAGCAGGCTTGAAATTTACTGAGCCACACTAAGAACAGAAAAGTTGAGAACATCTTATGAAGGTATCCTTTCATTTCATTTTAGCGGAAGTCGACCACAAAACAACATCAAGCTTGCATAACGCAGTACTGATTTAAGGAGCAGCTTGCAAATATTTCAACGTATTTAGTTTCCTCCAACAAGTCGAGCGGAGGTTATCTATTCACCCATCTCTGTTTGTTTTTCTGTTAGTTTGTTTATCCGGACTATATCCAATTTGTCGATCAATTTTGATGATATTCGGTGGAAGTGTGCTCCATGGCCCACAAAACTATAAATTAAGTTTTGGTGGTGATCCGGATCACCATCTGGACCCAAAATGTTTTTTTAAAGGATTCTTCACCACTGCGGGATTTCTAGATTGGCATAAATACTAAACATCTTAAAATACTTTAGATGGTATTCAGGTTTCAAATGCACAGGCGGAGGTATGTGTTCACCAAGTGCTTTTTATTATCAATGTGTTGACTTTCTATAAATCAGTTTCACACCAATTATATATATTTTTCCACAGGAGCATAAGATAATTCTGTAGTTGTCCCTCTCATAACTTCCCAACATATTGGCTTGAATCCAACAACCATCACAATGCATTGTGCAAACTAGCTATTCAAGACATTCCCCCAGCCCCCCGAGAGGGGTGCAGATCTGTGACACGAGGTTCACACTGCAGCCAGCATGGAGCACACTGATTACAAACCTGCAAAAAGGATTGATTGCGATATTAATTTTCTTTGTGCTGGTGGATGGGCTACAAAAAGGTCAGAGACATAATTGGTCAAATTTTCCCTCTTTACCCACAAATTACATGGTCATATTGTTTGTGTTTCCATCCACAGACCCAAGCAATTAAGGCTCACTTTCACCCTCAAAACTGCGCCACTGGAGAGTAAATTTTGAGTAAATCAGCCAGCCAGGTCATGGTTTTCTTAATTCTGACACGTCACCTCAATGATCACAAAATGGTGTGCAGCTGAGCTCATGACTGGCCAAATTTTCCACTTGCTAACTAGCTCCAGCCAGCTAATGACACATCTGTGAGCTGATGTCAACATACTTGATAGACATTAAGCCAGCAGTGACAAAACTGAAAGGTTGTATTACCAAAATGATTGGCAAATTTTTCCGCTTGATAGCTTGCTCCAGTCAGCAAATAGCTTAGTTGATCCAAAGATACCATCGGCACTCAATCTATATTTCTGTAAACTACCTGACATTGAATAATGTTAGCAAGCGGAAGTTATCAGGTGTTTTGTTACAAACACTACCGTTATGAGAATTAAAGTTACAACCATTTATGCATAGTCAACCAACAATAAAGGCTCTAAAGTAACAGGAAAATTACATAGAGTAATGAATATGAGCTCAATCTTCTAAATGCTGTCAGAGTACTGAAAGAACAAACGCTTTTTCAATGTCCAGATATTTATGGACCTGACACTGGACTGGGCCTGGGAATTTTGATTAAGTGTAACATTTTTGTCAGAAACATTCTACACAAAGCAGCTGCTTCAGCAAATAGGCTCATCTTTGACCTGGATACCAGCCAACTGTACGCAGGTGCAATTCAATATATGCACATGTACCTAAATGTCAAAATGTACTTTGGTTTCATCAAAAGGTGCTATAGCCAGGGTTTGACAGACATGCTGGGAACCAAGGTGCATTTCAGTGTGTCGCAGTGCACCCCAGGTACAGTTTGCTACTTCTATACGATGTCTGAGAGCTTCCTGTAATGCATAGGCAGTCCATCCTCCTCTCACCCTGTCAGTCATCTTCTCCAAGACCTTCTCCTCCACGGAGGGAAAAAATTTCTTCACGTGCTCCCGTACACGCTCCTTCAGCTCCCCGTCCTCACCGTCTACTTCGCTGGTGGGGGATAAGAGCATCAGGCTGTCCAGGTCCCCCAAAATTTCACAGATCAGGTCAGCAGTCCCCCCTGACCCAGCCAACACCATCCAGGCCATGGCCTTTTGCAGAGAGAGGTCCACTCGCTGGTGCAAATCAAGAAGGAAACACAGTCAAGTGATATGAGAGCAATTTTTCACACATTAAGGTCAAGTCAAAGAGCTAAGATCAAAGGACAAATCCAGCAAAAAAACTGATTTTGCACATTTCTGGGTCACAGCGAGTTACCAAATTTGGTGAAGCTGGGAGAATTAGTTGCTGAGTACTGACCCGGAGAAGATATCCAGGGTCAAGATCAGAGAGCTAAGGTCAAAGGTCAAATCCACCAAAAAACCTGACGTTGCATATGGATGGGTCATAGTGAGTTACCATACCACATTTGGTGAAGCTGTGAGGATTAATTGCCAAGTACTCAGCCGGACAATATTTCCAGGTTCATGGTCACAGCGCTAAGGTCAAAGGTCAAATCCAGCAAAAAACCTGACGATGCACATTTATGGGTCATAGTGACTTACCATACCAAATTTGATGAAGCTGCGATCATTAGTTGCGGAGTACTGACCTGGAAAATATTTCCAGGTTCATGGTCACAGCGCTAAGGTCAAAGGTCAAATCCGGCAAAAAACTTGACCTTGAACATCTATGGTTCATAGTGAGTTATCATACGAAATTTGGTGAAACTGTGAGGATTACTTGCCAAGTACTGGCCTGGACAATATTTCCAGGTTCATGGTCACAGCGCTAAGGTCAAAGGTCAAATCCGGCAAAAAACTTGACCTTGAACATCTATGGTTCATAGTGAGTTATCATACGAAATTTGGTGAAATTGCGATCATTAGTTGCCGAGTACTGGCCTGGACAATGTCACCCGGACAAGATTTCCAGGGTCAAGGTCACAGCGCTAAGGTCAAAGGTCAAATCCTGCAAAAAACCTGAAGTTGCACATTTATGGGTCATAATGAGTTACTATACCAAATTTGGTGAAGCTGCAATAATTGGTTGCCGAGTACTGACCAGAGTTGGCCGAGGGGTAAAAACTGATGTTTAAAAATGCCATTTTTGCATTGACTCCAATTGTTCACATGAGAGCGAAATTCAAAATGCTTAAAAATTAACTTTTTGAGATAAAATACTGATATTTTCCATGCATCATCTACCATGACTCCAAAATTTTGTCATTTTTTTTAATGAACATTGAAAATGTATCTAGCAAGAATTTGCAAGTATATGTTTACTACAGATGGGACTTTTTTTCGACAAAACGACCAGCAATCGACACGTGCTCACCTCGACAAAAAAATAGTCTTGAAATATTGGGGGGCGGGGCTTGTGGGATTTTCATGTGTATTTGTGAACTGCATTTTGTCAGTCAAGTTATTGCATTGCCTATTCAAATAAACATCATGATGTCCCGCCTTTTCCCCCTAATAAAATAAGATAATATTTTAAATGAAACAAATACACATTTTTTCTAAATGGGATACTAGACCTTCAAACAAGTTCACACGTGACGGGACTGTGCGCGTGTGCTTGAAGACAGGCGACAGAGAGTCGACATGGTGGAGGCAGCGGCTATGAAGAACAGGAGCAAGGTGTGGGATAGTCTTACCAAAGTGAATGAGAAAGCATCTTCTTTTATACACGGCTCTGCAATAACTGATCCTGGTGTGCCATCTAGTGATAGAATACTTTAACTGTGTGCATAAATTTGCAGCTTCATGTCTGCTGGCACCAAAATCTGGACAAAGGTAGTGGTGTCCAGCAGAGCACCGCTGTTCTTCTCGAACGCGCCACATCCAGATAATCCTTAAATGATGAATTGCATTCATATATTAATGTGTAACGGGTAATGAAGTGAATGCATACTTTTTATTATCTCCGCCAGGAGGTTACGTTTTCGGCAGCGTTTCTCTGTTTGTTTGTTTGTTTGTAAGCAAGATAACTCAAAAAGTAATGCACGGATTTTGATGAAATTTTCAGAGAAGGTAGGTATAAAGTCAAGGAACAGGTGATTTTGGCATATGTAGGCCAAAGTACAGGTGAGATATACGCCAAAGTTCAAGATTTCAAGTCTTTCCGGTTGGCTAGTTGCACAAGATGGCGATGTGTACATTCTGAAAAACATTGGTAAGCTTAACTTAACTATTTCCGGTTTGCTTCGGCTACTGATGATGAGCAGATGGCCGGTATATTATCCCGAAAATGTGATTTTAGCTATAGCCATATTCCAAGGATTTGGCTTAATTAACCACGAATGATGTTCGCATGATTTTTCTCGATTAACTGTTACTGATGTTTGTTCATTGGCACTCTTAATGAGGCATTTGCTGCTCCAACGAGAAACGAGAGGATTTCTAACTAGCAACACATTTCCAGCCGTTCTCACAGGTGAGTGATGAACTGGCTTTAAGCGAAAGAAAATATGTGAAAATATCTGATAATTAATGTGTAAATAATCTTCGAAGTGCTGTTTCATAAATCTATCATTCGATCCACGTATATTTTAATATTGTCAATAATTCGTTTCCCTTCCCACTTGGTGTCAGTTTGCACTCTCAAGACTATCACATCTGGAGCTATGGTTAGCTGAGCACATCTAAGAAAACCATATAAATATTGCAGTACTAGCAAGCCAGTTGCATCAGAAGATGTAAAAGTACATTCAATATAAAACCTAAACAGAAAATCTTGCTAGCTCTCTAGCAAGCCTTGCTAGCTACTCAACTTTGCTACTGCTCGATGAAAAAATGAAAGATAGCTCCAGATATTAATCTAATCAGGAAATTTGGGTCGTGCAACACTGGATGTTGCTTGCTTAAAGCCAGTTCATGACAGTCACCAGAGGAAAAAGCTGGAAATGATGCTAGGTAGAAGCGTCTGAAACCCTCTTTATCTGTGGGGCAGTGCCAATGAACAAACAGTAGCAGCTCATCGAGACAAATCATGCAAACATCATTCACGGTTAATTAAGCCAAACCTTGGGAACAGCTGCAATAGTTAAAATCACATTTTCGGAATTATATTCCTGTCACCTGCTCAGCATCTGATGTAGACTGATAAATGACAGAAGCAAACTTAAAATAGTAATAGCGAGCCAGTTTATTTCAGCCCCATTTTGTGCACATAGCCAATTAGAATAGCACATCAGATAGAATTCACCGGACATGCGCTTGTTCACCACAAGCCATGTTTCCATCCACACGTTCTTATGCGAATGAAGTCATATCGAATTAAAAATGCCTAATGGAAACGGTGACATTCGACTTGATTCGAAGAATATCGACACAAAGTTTATACGGTTGATCTGATCGGATTTTCTTTTGATTGCTAAAACGCTTATGCGATAAATGCTGATGGAAACGTTATTTGCCGAATAAATCTGCAACTGCATTGTGACGGTGTTTTGATGCCGTCGTTGCCTTCTGGTAATGGTTTGCTATGTTGCACATAGCTGGCACATAAGCACGTACAACTTGTGCAAATTATCATCATTTGAATGGTAGATGCAATTCATTTTGGCTTACTAGCTAAATTAGTCGGCTAACACACTACTTTTGGTCACTTGTAGGTTCTGCGATTCATTGGGAAATTAATGGAAACAGCTTAAAATGTCAGAAATCCATTCGATACACCAATTTGACAGCATAACAGCATGTGATGTCATTATGCAAATTTTTTTATTCGCTTTAATGACGTTAGATGGAAACGCATTTTCACCTGCTTATTTTGCATGAATATTTTTGGCGAACTTCAGATAGTACATTGACAAGTGGATGGAAACATAGCTATAGACAACTTGAAATAGAATTTGCCATGCTTTCGGGTTTTGCTGCCACCTGGCGGAGGTCTGCGCTCTCTGAGTGCTTTTCTAGTCTTTTAAATGTTGTAGAGTTAGTAAAAGTCAAAACTCAAGTAAAGTACAAATCCTCAAAAAGTAGGCCTACTGTAAAGAAGTACATGTACTTTGTGACTATACACCTCTGACTATCACAAAGTGCGTTAGGACACAACTAATTTTTTTGGACAAACACCCCGTAAATTAAATTTTTCCCGCATGACAATTTTTCGAGCTTTAAGCCTTGTACATGTTGTACTTTTGATTTTAAAAAATGGACAGACTTTTTTCGGTTTTATTTTTGTAAACTCCGCAATAGGTTTGCAATAGGTTTAAATGTACAAAATTTTCTTCAGTATTGGGGCTACAGTTTGGTGTATATTGCAAATCTGTAGCACATATGGTTGAATTGTGGTGAATTTTCTAAATTTTGAACTTTAGAGGTTTGCTATAGCGTCACCATCCGGACTATTAGCCTGTTTTTGCAGCTGAGGCAATCTGGCATGGGACTGGACCTTTGTGCAAAGTTTGGTGATTTTTCACGCGTGGGAAGCAGGATTCCCTCGGAACAAGAGGAAGAAAAAAGAACATGAAGAATAACAATAGGGTCCTGGCAGCTTAGGCTGCCCGCCTCCTAATAAGTCACAGACAAGACGAGCATGCTTTACATGATTTTATCGGCTTCACCCAAAAGTTTTTTCCCCTTTACTGGTATCCGTACTTTAGAGACATTATCATGGTACAGCAAGTCACATTCGATAGCTGCATAAATATAAAAAATCAATCTCTATGGGAAGTGTGAGAGTGAATGGTGTGTGCGCCCTGCGATGGATTGGCACCCTGTCCAGGGTGGGTCTCTGCCTTTGCCCGTAGCCAGCTGGGATAGGCTCCAGCTTGCTCCGCGACCCTAGTGAGGAATAAGCGGGTATAGAAAATGAATGAATGAATGACTATGGGAAATTTCTCACGTCGGGTCATCCTTTTAAATTGTTAAGATGTTTCTGATAAGTTTATGGAACACACCATAACACTTGTAGTAGACGGCATTATTAAGAAATACCTTTAGGGGTGCTGTAAATAGTGACATCAACCCGGTTCTCTGCCTTCGTTTTGGCTGTCATTTTCATCATTGGATTGCATTCATGCATTATGCATTGTGATGATAATACTTGAACATTACGCGCCTATGGTGTGATATCGAGCCAATAATGCAAATTGCCTGCCTCGAAAGAAAGCAGGTAAGTTAGATTTTCTTCCCCTAGACCTCGACTATGTCTGCAAGACTGACATACAAACATTCAAGACAAATGACACAAACTCACTGTGTGGTACAGTAGCCTACCCTGGGGATATACATGATATAGAGGATCTTACGAGTAAGCGTGTCATATGAAAGTTATGAAAAGAGTTCAGAAAATTATGTGTTTGTTGCAAGCTTTATGTACTGAGCTACATCACTCTGATATGGCGTAATGAGTCACAGAGAGTCCTGGTTGAACTTGCCATGGTTTTCAAATTCACTGACTAGCCAGCCAGCTAACAAACTAATGTAACATAATGGTTATGGAAAAGTAGTCTGTTCACGCCAGTTAGCTGGCTCATTTTACAAAAATTGCGGTGGAAGGACGGCGATTGTACTGTGTGTATACTGTGTGTAGCGAATATGCAGAGTCACCGACGTCACAGTTAAAGGACCAGTATTTAAGATTTAGAGCCATCTAATGGTCAGATTATAGATTGCAACCAACTGACCATTCCTTTTCTCAGAAAACCAGGAGGCCACAAAACTTGCAACAAACGTGAAAGGTGCTCTCTTGTGTCAGTGCTTTATTCATTTACTTTTTTCCTGTTCTGGGTTACTGTAGAAAAAATGGCGGCCCAACATGGCGTTCTCCATGGAGGAGGACCTGCTCCCATGTAGGTTTAAAGGGCTTATTCTGAGCGAAATGAAACTCAAAGATTATTGTTTTCACAAGAATATACACAACTAAAAAAGTAGTTATGAATGTTATATTCCATTTCTGCCAAAATATCTATCTAAATTCTACACACTGCTCCTTTAAGGGCTGAAAAAGAGATTTCTCTTATAAAATGGCACGCCCACAAAGCTTAAGAAAACTCTAGAGTGCAAAACGTCATTGGCTGAACTAACCGCAAAATCTGAGACGCATCCGCTATCTTGTGTAAGGAATTGGCAGAGGAATTGCGCAATCACACTGTACTCGTGAATGTGCATCTAGATAAATTGAAATGAAAAACACAGGACTGGTGACACACATCAACCTGCAAGCACAACCATTATTTAATAACTTATTATTTTGTTTAAGGGTGTTTGTTGTCAGGAAATTCTTAATCGTTTGTTAAAATTCAAAATATAAAATTTAAAAAAAATAAATAAATTGTAAATGTATATAAAAGAGTTGTATACTTATGTCTAAGGAATTCTGTTGTCATATTGTGAACACATATTTGTACCTTGAACTCCTATAGTCCTAGATTATGGCAATTTTTATTTTAATATTTAAATATTCATCTTGGTTCATTATAATTACCAGTATTAATGTCTTTCACAGTAAAAATATTATGTATGATAAAAATGATCAACATTATCTCTGTATTCCACTCAACTACTAAAATAAACTTAGGGCAAAACCAAATCATATTGCTTTATTTTGACAATTATTTACCTGGATTTTCCATAGTTAAATTGGCCTAATCGTAATATAAAAACAATTTGGGACGTTGGCTAGCTAGCTAGCAAACTACCTCAAGAGCAATCACTGATACTGCTAACTAGCTACTGAAATTAGGGCAAAAAGAAACAACACTGCTTAATTATGACAATTATTTGCAAAGACAGATTTACCATAGTTACCATAGTTCACGTTAGGTAGCCTGCTGGATGGCTATACAATCTAAGGAGTAACAGCTTAATAAGCGATCACGCACACAGCAGTATAGCCATAGATATTGCAATATCTTTGAGAGTGAGTCTTCCAAAGAGTGACAGCTCCCACGATATGCTGAACAAAGTCAAACAAATTTGCCAGCAATGAGGCAGTAATAATTTCATTGGTCAACACAGGACCTGGGACTTTATTAGCTGGCGATTTTTGATGGGAATGTTCCACAGAAAAATATGAGCATGTGTAGAAATATTTTGTGTGCAAGCAGAAATGTCTCAAGCACGCAAAGACAGTTTTGTGGGCGAGGAGAAAAGATCCAACTGCAAGCAAGGGCCATTTGAGTGCGAGAGCAGAATTTTAGGGAATAAATGTGCAAAATCTACGTTTGAAAATGATGTGTCTGCTCTCAAGTAGAAACACCGTGCTCTTGATTAAAAAGAGGCATTTATGTCATAAAAACACTGCCTCCCCTAATCGCATGTCTCTGGTTTAGAATTGTAAGGAGAGCATGGAAGGCATAAAGACACAGTGATAGAGCGTGCTCACATTCCTATAGATGCGGCTCATCATTCAGCACCAGCGTCGCCATAACTACAAATTGGGTGGGCACAGAACATCCCTTTACAACTTTTATTAGTCTTGACTTGTTCGCAATAATCTTTCATAATGAACAATGCATTCACTCCGAAAACACTCCACACTATCAGGTGTTGCTAGTTCTCCTTGTGAAGGTAAGATGACAAACATTCATTTTGACGCGCTACTCCACTGATTTAACCTATTCAATCGAGCAAACAATTGGCAGTTATATCCCAAACCAATGCTCTGAGAAGGAAAAAGCATGAAGGGAACACTTCAGAGAGTGCTGCAGTGCTCCGGACTGTTATTGTGGCAAAGTCCTGTCAATTTTGATGTACGACAAGCATTTTAAATTGGCGGGGCGGGTTGGGTTCATTGATTGATGGATGCCTGTGCAGGGTGGGCGGGCTGGGCCGACTATGATATCAGGGTGGGGCGGACAGTGAAATTACATGACCCGCTCATCTCTTCGAAACAAAGCAAAATTATTATTAATGTATATCAAAATCCCTAGTCAAAGAAAAGGTCCTGTCAACATCTGTGAATACTGTTCCTTGGATTGTAGTCTGTAATATTGTTAGTGTAAAATACATTCGGTCTTTAATACAGTATGCAATGTCAATAAAAAATCCAATCCGTTCCTTCTAAATGAGCTAATTCCATTAAATTAAGCATTAGAGAGGCAGAGAGAGAGAGGATGATGCAGTAATTTTGGCAGGACTGAGACAGTTAAACTGTCCACAGTAAAATTTTAGCGCTGAGACACGTTACCTTGAACATGTGTTTAGTTCCTGCGACGAGCATGCAGAGCACGGGGATCTCAATACTGCCACTGCCTGAGAGAGACAGGGAAAAGAGAGAAAATGTTAGAGGAGGAGTAGGGCAGGAGAAAGAGAGAGATCAAAAGAGAGACAGAGAACTGCATACAGACGAGGGACAAATTAATTGAATAATCAATACAAACAGTCTTAAGTGTTGGGCCTCTATAAGCTTCCAGATAAGCTTCAGAACACTTTGGCATAGAGTGTTTGCAAGTGTAAAACTGTATTTGAGGGATGGAGAACGTTTCTTTGAAGAGATATTCCCTCATTTGGTGTTTTGATGATGGTGACAGGAACCGCTATTGTTGTTCCAAGATCTCCTATATGAGTTCAGTTGGTTTGAGGTCTGGTGACTGTGAAGGTCATGGCATATGCTTTGGATTATTTTCATGCGCATAAAACCATTCAGTGACCCCTTTTGCAATGTGGGGTTTGGGCCATTGTCATCCAAGAAGAGACTACTCCCAATATGGTAGGACTGCTTCATCATTGGTAATCATACAGAATAACCCTACATCGATTTTCTGTCACCAGTCCAAGAAAGGCCAGCAAATCAATATGGACCCAAACCATGCCAGAAAAATTAAAAAGTGATTCTATTTGTTATGTTTGCTCGTCACTTATTTAGGTTTTATCCTTTAATTTGTCATCAATCTGTATTTTCATTTTTATAATTTATAAAATACAATTAAACAATCATGGTCATTCATAAACTTCAGCTGCCTAGTAATTCGTTCTGATATTGCAAGTAGGAATATGAACATTGTAAATAATTTCATTTGTTCAGTTTATTGTTTCAGTTATTCATGCCTTAAATTTCACAAATTAATATCTAAAACATTGAAGCAGTTAGCTAGAAGTCAGCTCATTTCTATCTGTAGTCCCTGGGAATGTATCTACAACTGTAAAATAACAAGAGCCATCTGGCAATGGCGGATCCCCCCGGCTGTAGGTCATGTAACCTACAGGTTGTGTGGACAGACGGACGGACCGAAACCCCCAAAAGGCACTACTAGACCATAAGGAGAAGCTCCATACCAAATTTGGTGTTTGTAAGTGGTATAGTTTTCGAGTTCTGGTCCGGAAACGATTTTATTACAGACGGACGGATGGACGGACACACTGATCGCTATATCCCCCTGGCATTATATGCCAGGGGGATAAAAAGGACAACCACACGCGAATAAAAAAAAAAACAAGATCTATTTGTGAAACACTGATGCACTCGAATATCAGCATAGTTTGGATTTATAATATGGAAAAGGACCAGATGGAATCTCTAGGACCTGCAAAGGGTTAAATAAAGGAATAAAATTTGTAAAACTTTTCCAGGAAGTTATTGTGAAATCAAAATAATTCCAAGGTCAAGGTCACAAGGTGAAAAATTATGACCTCATCCGAATGGTCTCGTGTCAAGGGATATACATGTCAAGTATTAAAGGTCTATCACTGACCAATAATAAGTTATGGCCAAGGTTAACATTTTTGGAAAATGCGTCCCACACCAAGATCAAGGTCACAAGGTGAAAAATGATGACCTCATCCGAATGGTCTCGTGTCAAGGGATACACGTCAAGTATCAAAGGTCTATCACAGACCAATAATAAGTTATGGCCAAGGTTAACATTTGCGTCCCACACCAAGGTCAAGGTCATGAGGTGAAAAATGATGACCTCATCCGAATGGTCTCGTGTCAAGGGATATACATGTCAAGTATCAAAGGTCTATCGCCGACCAATAATAAGGTATGGCCAAGGTTAACATTTTCAGAAAATGCGTCCCACACCAAGGTCAAGGTCACAAGGTGAAAAATGATGACCTCATCCGAATGGTCTCGTGTCAAGGGATACACGTCAAGTATCAAAGGTCTATCACTGACCAATAATAAGTTATGGCCAAGGTTAACATTTGCGTCCCACACCAAGGTCAAGGTCATGAGGTGAAAAATGATGACCTCATCCGAATGGTCTCGTGTCAAGGGATATACATGTCAAGTATCAAAGGTCTATCGCCGACCAATAATAAGGTATGGCCAAGGTTAACATTTTCAGAAAATGCGTCCCACACCAAGGTCAAGGTCATGAGGTGAAAAATGATGACCTCATCCGAATGTTCTCGTGTCAAGGGATACACATGTCAAGTATCAAAGGTCTATCACTGACCAATTATAAGTTATGGCTTAGGTTAACATTTTTGGAAAATGCGTCCCGCACCAAGGTCAAGGTAACAAGGTGAAAAATGATGACCTCTTCCAAAATGTCTTGTGACAAGGGATGTACACATCAAGTATCAAAGGTCTATCACAGACTAATCATAAGTTAAAGCCAACGGTGGTGAAGAAATCATGAAAATCAGACAAAAAAAAAATCAACTCTAAACTTTATAAACTCATCTCCATCTCTGTTATCTCCATATCACTCCCAGTCATCAAATGGGAAAATGACTTGGACCTCCCTCCCAACCCTGACTTTTGGATACAAATCAATAAGAAAATCTTCTCCATGACCCCTAACCCAAATTTACAACTTATACAATATAAAAGCATCCACAGATTCTACCTCACCCAAAGTAAAATGTTTAAAATGGGACTGGCTGACACAGACACCTGCTCACAATGCACTCTGGGTAGTGTGGACAATTATCTGCATGCCACTTGGGTCTGTCTACCAGTTCACTCCTTCTGGACAGCAGTCACTGAGAAACTCACCACTATTTTGGGCTGCAGAATCCAAATTTCCCCATCACTCTGCCTGCTAGGAGATACCACATGCACCGTAGCCCTACCACCAAAATACAAAAACTCACGGCTCATTTCTCTGACTATCGCCAAGAAAATAATCTTCCAAAACTGGAAATCTAAAAGCTCTATTCATATCACCCACTGGCTCAACTCTCTTACAGAATACATTTTAATAGAGCAAATAACCACTCACAAAAATAATGACATATCAGTCTTTAATGATACTTAGCACCCATATATAACCCATCTCAACATAAAACTGGACGCAAACCCACAATCAAACCCACGCACAGGACCACAGCTCCTCAGAAAGATAACTATCCTCCATGTTTGACAAATAAACCCATTCACACACTAAGACTTATTTACATATGTAGTGATTGGTTCCCCACCCCTCCATAAAGACGCAAAACAAATGTTGTTTATTTACCTACCTGTTTGAGTATTTATGTTTTTTTTTTTCCTTCACCTATTATCATCAACCTACGCATATCCATATACATTATCTCACTGCCACCTTATTCCACTTCCCTTACCTCAAGCATCTCATACCACGACTCCCAGTTCTTCCCAATACCAAGTTTTGTCAATACCAAGTTTGTAACTGTTTCAGCGATTTCTTCCCCCTGTCTGTGTGTGTCTGTTTTTTTTTCTCGTTTTTTTTCTCTTTTTTTTCCCCCTCTTAAATCTATGTCCTGTGTACATTCATGGATGTCCGTCTATATCCCCTTTGTGTTTACATCTACGTCTGCCCCCCATTTAATTGTAAAATTAGCCTATTCCCCTTTTCTTTTTTTTCTTTTCTTTCTGTCTATTGATTGGTTTTGCTTTGTTTCTGCCCTCCCTCAGAGAGGCTTCATCACAATATTATCATTGTTTTTTATAATTAAAAATAAAGTTGTCCTCCAAAGAGGGGGGGTGGTGGAGGGCTAAAAAAAAAAAATTATTGAATTCAAAACGAGTAATTCAGATTCAGAACTGCACTTCAAATTCAAAAATTTTAATAAATTTTCAAAACCGCACTTCAAATTCGAAACTTGTAATTCAGATTCAAAATTGCACTGGCGCACATGCAGGACCCTGATGACGATTTGTGCCACTCGAAGAGCAATCAATTGCCAGTGCTGAAATCCTTACTTAGTACTGTCATCGATGCCACAGCTAGACTGCCAAACATGGGAATATCAATTGTTTAGCACATATTTACCAGTCCTTTGACTTATGTAACGTCATACAAGAGATAGCGTAACTGTAGCTGTTAGATTTTGTTAACATGGCACAGCTTACGTGCTGAATTTTTGGCGCAGACATAATGCTTGGCTAGCTATGAAACTTCGCAAGCTAACATTGGAATATGATGCTGTATTCAAGACAACTCAGAGGTTACAGAGAGGTCAGATCTCCAATTTGGAAATTTTCAACTACCGACATCATTGCGTTCACGCAGCAGTTTGACTTGGAGAACACTGAAAGACAGCAGAAACGGTCAGTATCATGAAAAACTGAATTGAAAATCACAACAAATAAAACCAGCAATGACAACTTAAACAAATTTATTCTTCACTATTTAGGTAAAAAGTCTATAAATAATCCACTGTGCAATCTTATAAAAGCACTCTAATGCCACTATGTAACTCTGATGCCAAAATAAAAACTCCCCTAACTGAGCAAAATCACAGCATTTATAAAGCCTAGGATTAACCTGGAAAGATCTACAGGAGATTGGGTGATCCGGCCCCCTCCAGGCAAGAGAAAGCCAGACACTTCTAGAAAGCGCTAGTGCATTTCATCACAAACAAGTGGCATTGCATCAGATCATGTTTTGCTACAGACATTCCACCAGAGGGTGCTAAATGATGAACAAAGTAAACAAATAGCTGACTAATAAGGCAGCACAAATAGTATGTAACCAATCTCCATTTACAAATGATATACAGTACTTTACATAAAATACTCATACATAACGACGTTAGCCCCGTACTCACTGTAGCAACAAACTGCTTAGGTGCTGTGTGGTGCTACAAGCTAACGTTACTCGCTAATCGAAACGGTGCTAGTTAAAAAGAAAAAAAAAACGAGATAGTAAAAATATACTGAAACATTAGCGTATTTCACATATTGCATAATCAAATTATGTGTAAAAATCTCAACAAATACTTCTGTCTTACCAAGAACCGTATATACAGTCCATGTGTCTTACCACTAATGATAAAGGCTGCCATGTTTGCTTGTGGTCGCTGAGGTCATATCGGTTAAATCAGAGCTCTGAAATGATATCCGAGTTACCAATCTGTAATTTCCGAGTTTTGACACCGTTCAATTCATTTTTAACAACTCGCAGCTCGTTTTTTTCAGAATCGCAAGTTGTCTTGAATGCAGCATTAAGCCCCTTTTACACGGGCCAAAAAACCACTAACACCCATTAAAAATCAGGTATTGTCTACGGTAAAATCTGCATTCACTCACGGGTCAAATGACTGCAGTAGTCACGAGTATTTATCAACTCAGGCTCCAATCGGCAGTTATATAAATACGACACCCAGGTGTACATGGTTATAGCCCCTTTTCTGGTGCGATGTCTGCATGGTTTCATACGTATGTTCAGAATTAGCATGCTAGGTTATCAACCCGTCAGCTATATGACTTTATATTAGCGCTGTGACATCTTTCAGAGCCTTCAAACTCCATGAACCTATTGTGCCCTCAATGCTGTTAAATCAGAAACACCACAGCTAATGTTACACCTTATTTTTACACAGTGAGTGGGCTAACACTATCTAAAGCATGGCAGGATGTACTGCTTTCTACCAGGGTCTATAGCAAGCAGTGTGTGTTCACTGTATAGCGCGACGACAACACTAACCATGCTAATTAGTGGCTATCGACCCAGCAGCCTGGTAAAATTGATCTTTCTCGTCTTTTTGTATCCGCAGGTTGGTGCTTCTTTCACTGTCGGAGCCTCTGTGCAAGACACTTTGTTCGGTACAGTCTGTGGTCGGTAAAAGTTTTCACTGGAGCTTTGCTCTGAGCTGCCTTCACTCCCAGCCACTGCTGTCACTGTTTACTAATCCTGTTCCCACGGATTTTCCGTGGGCCCAAATGTACACCTAAGGGTGTACTGTATAAATGTAAAAAAAACAATAAAATTTCGCGAACGTATTTATGATGCACAAAGAAATAGTTTTTACTTACGTCGTAAAATGTATGTATTGAAAACCCACAAATATATATTTGAAAGTATCAGAAATTTTCATTCAAACACATCTGGAGGTTATTACATTCGTTTACAAACATGAGAACTTGCGTTGTGATTTTTGAACTGCACTGCATTAGTGTGTGGGTTTTTAGGACTCACTTTACATTGCTCAAATCACAAATGCATTTTATCTATAGCCAATCAAACGTTTGTGCTGGCCCTGTAAATAATCAGTAATGACAGCCTCACTGATTAAACTGGGAGCGTTTCTGTTCCGAGAGATGGACACCTAAAAACATGGCTGAGTCATACCCAGTGTAGACTGGGCATAACCCTTCTCACAGGCGCCCTTTTCAAAAATCTTAATCAGTCAGTCAGTCGGGCACACTGGCGAGTATAGGCCAGCCCACTCCAGGGACTGAACAAAACAACAGTAAACTACTCTATACAGCTACACTGTAGATTATAAAGCTTACCAGCAATTAGGCGTGCAGTACTTACCAGCTGAAAGGAATTTGTATTCTAGCATAACCATCCACAGGGTGGCAGCAAAGGCAAAAAACCAAATTAATCCAGATTTAGCTGCACTACAAAGGCAAAATACATTATAAATTAGTCAAATACTGAATTGTTAAAACGCCCCTCTTTCATTTATTTATGACATCAAACTCGCAATGATTTATTTTCATATGCTGGAATTCCATATGTTAGAATTCATTGTAAGTAAATAGGAACACTACAATTATTCATGTCATCTGTGGACAGGGCCATACCGAACTTCTCCAAGTTGCAGTCGAATTTCAGAACACGATTTTCTGAAGCGAACAAGCTTATACACCATCTGCCCAACATGACACGAAATGGGCTCAAGAATTATTGGTACCTTTTTTAAAGCTTTTTAAAACCAGGGAAATTTCAAGTATGCCCTGGGAGAAATTCCAGACAGAACAATTACACGTGAGGCGGGATAGCAAGAAGCAGGGGTAAAGCCCCTGGAGCAGTTCTGGGGTTAAGGGCCTTGCTCAAGGGCCCAATGACAGGGTTTTTCCCAACTTCTTCTCTCCAGATTAAATCAAAATCCCAAGCCCCACTGGGGGCTTGAACGAGCAACTCTTCAGTTACCAGCCGATAACAGCATTATACAGATATACTCAAAATTTTGACCAATGGAAATAATGAAACTAACATACTGCAAATAACTATAAATTAAAAATCAAATTCTGCCAAACCAAGGTTTCACAATTGATGGTACACCTAGATATTATTATTAATAAAATCTGTGTAATTTAACTCACTCAATACTGAATAGAGTGATAAGAATCAGTGTTACTAATTGAATTTACACTGCATTTGTTATTTTTGCGACTATAATACAGAATCGGCCTAAAAGAAACGGTTTCTGGGACTCATATGTCCCAACAAGATATTTGGAAATATTATGGGACATACTGTGTGTGTCATTGTCTGAGTGGTTGTGTGATGCGTCAAGTGTTACAGAGTGGCGCTTGTGTGTATGAGCCCCATGTGCGTGCATGTGTGTCCTCCAATCCCCACCTATATCCCTCACCGAGGGCTGGCGAAAGCAAAAAGACTGCTGTGCGCACAAGTGTCTCCTGCCAGTATATAGCCTCTCCACAATAAACCCTGCGTGGTACCTCCCCGTGACGTCAACGGTACCTGGGCACCAAGAGGCTGCAGGTTGAACTGCACAGAGCTCGGAGGAGTTTGGGCCCCAAGTTGCATGGTGCACAAGGCCCACCAGCGTGGGGACATGCCCTGCCATCATGCAAACCAAATCCCCAGCCATGGGTCAAATAACCCCACTGCCTTGTGGGTGGCTAGGGATAGCCAAAGGCTAGGGTAGTAAACCTCGACAGAAAAATCAGGAGCTGAAGTCAGTCTCGTAGGCTGCTAAGTGACAAACATCTGTCACTATACTGGCAACTCCTGTGATGACATTAAAACCAAGATGTAATGGTCCTGCTGTTCCTCTTGGACCTCTCAGTGGCCTGGAGAGGGGGAGCTTGCTACTTGGGCCACAGCTCACTCTCCTTATTGCCCGGCCCCGGCTAGCATTCGTCCTGCCACTGACTTTCCTCGAGAGGACGTTTCAGCCTCGCTGCTCTGCAGCGTGAAAACCAACACAGGAAGCAGCAGTCACCGGTTATAAGCCATCACTCGATTTGCGTAGAGTTGGGCATTAGCAGCAACTTCGGACTGTGGAAGAGGTTCTTTAGTCTCATTGGGTAGCCACCGCCTGCCTCAAGCTGGGCAGTCTCCAGCTAATAGGGTGCTGCCCCGCCTCTGTCTGTCATCCTCATTAGGCACATGAGGATCAGGACTAACCGTCCAGACAGCAGGCCGTTGACCGGCGCACCTCGAAAGAACAACAAAGCCAGAAAGAAACCAGCACTTAGACTGGAATGCTGGAAGGTATGGACGATGATGCCTGGACCAACAGATGACTTGAACCACACAAGCAACACAAGAAAGACTGCTATTATCAACAGCGAGCTGCTGAGACTCAATGTTGACATTGTCACTCTGCAGGAGATGAGCATAGCAGATTCCGGCATGCTCAGAGAGAGGAACTTCACTTTCTACTGACAGGGGAAAGCCACAGTTCAGCTCAGGAAGCAGAGAGTTGGATTTGCTGTCAAGAACCAGCTGCAATGATTGAAATTGGCAGCAACAACTCTGAAAAGCTCATGACCCCCAGGCTCAAAACCACAGCTGGGCCCATTACCCCCATCAGTGCAAATACACTAACATTATCTGCCTTTGCTGAAGCCAATGATAAGTTATATGGAAACCTGGCATCCTGCTTCAAGAAAACGCAAAGCAGTGAACAATTAATACTCCTGGGCGATTTCAGTGCACAAGTTGGAGCTGACCGTGAACTTCTGCATCGGTCACTTTGGGGTTGGCAAGGTGAACGAGAATGGCCAGCAACTACTTGAGCTATGCAGTTATCACGGACTGTGTTCTGCAAACACCGTCTTTGTCAGCAAGCACAGAGTTTCCTGGAGACATCCCGCTCAAAATATTGGCATCAATGAGATCTCATCCTAGTCAGATGTACAGCCATCATGTTCTCCACACACGCGCATTCCACAGCTGTGACTGTCACTCATCTGTTGCTCAATGAGGCTCCAGCCTATGAAGTCCCATTACACCAGAAAGAATGGAATTCCCCGTATTAACATCAGCAAGATGTCCCAGCCTGAACTCCAAGCTCAGTTCTCTAAAGTCTTTGAAGCCAGGCAAAGAACACCAGAAGCCACTGCCACCGTTACAGAAGAATGGAATGCCTTGAGAGACAATATCCACAGTGCAGCCATGACTATCTTTGGGAGGAAGACCTGCAAGTCAGAGGACTGGTTTGAGGCTAAAGCCAGCCAGATGATGCCTGTCACTGAAGCCAAGCAGGAAACTCTGATTGCTTACAAGAGGGCACCCAGCAAAAGGAATCTCATGGCCCTATGAAACACCCACAGCAAGGCAAAATGGACCGCAAGGTGCTGCGCAATGAGTACTGGACCAAATTCAGCGATGCCATGGAATTAGCTGCTGAAAATGGAAATATCCACAGAATGTATGAGGGCATGAAGAAGACAGTGGGACCATCCCAAAGCAAAACTGTCCCCCTCAAGTCTACTACCAGAGAGCTGATCACCACCAAAGAGAAATAAATGGTAAGATGGGTGGAGCTCTACTCAGAGATATACTGTAAAAAGAACATCATAGCCCACGAGTTTGGATGCTATTGAGAGCCTGCCAGACATGGAAGAACTTGACACTGAGCCCACCATTACTGAGCTTCGCTATGCCATCGACCAGCTGACCGTTCGCAAAGCACCTGGCACAGATGACATCCCTCCTGACCTGTTCAAGTACTGCAAGACAGCCCTTCTCTCACCAATTCATTACATCATCATCAAGTGCTGGAGGGATTTGTCCCACAAGACATGAGAGATGCCAGCATCATAACGCTATATGAGAACAAAGGCCAAAGAAGCGATTGTAAAAACTATAGGGTCATCTTACTGCTCAGTGTTGTTGGCAAAGTCATCGACAGGGTTATCCTGGTACACCTCCAGAAGCTGACCAAACTTGTCGACTCGAACTCGCAATGTGGCTTCCGAGCCAACAGATCAACCGTCGACATGAGCCAAGATGGACTCTTTCAGCACCTGCGCGAAGTTGGCTGCCCTCAAACCTTACACAGCCAGATAGAATCACTCCACACCAACCTGACAAGCACGGTGCTGTTCAATGGATCCTCTTCAGCTCCCTTCATCATCCTCAGTGGAGTTAAGCAGGGCTGTGTTTTAGCTCCCGCACTATTTGGCATCTTCTTCACCCTACTCCTGAGGCACACTTTTGGGACTGCAACTGAGGGTATCTTCCTCCACACCTAATCAGATGGCAAGCTCTACAACACAGCCCTACTCAAGGCCAAGACCATAGTTTGCAGAGCTCTCATAAAGGACATGCTGTTTGCCAATGACGCCCATTGCAGCCCACACAGAAAAGGAGTTGTAGGTACACATGGACAGATTTGGTCAGCTTCCACTGACTTTGGGCTGACCGTTAACCTGAAGAAAACCAATATCCTCTGTCAAGGGACTGCGTCCACCCCCAGCATTAGCCTCAACAACACTATCCTTTATGTTGTACACAGTATGTTTTACCTCAGCTCCACAGTGACAGACAATCTCTCCTTGGATGCTGAGACTGACTGCAGGATTAGAAGAGCAGCAACGACCCAGGGCAAGTTGTGCCACTACGTCAGGGACAATCCCTTGACAAAAAAAAACCAAGATAGCCATCTATAATGCTTGACATATTGAGTGCACTCCTTCATGGTGGTGAATGTTGGCCCACTTATGCTTGCCAGGAGAGATGCCTGAACACGTTGCACCTGAGAAGCCTACATCACATCCTAGGAATCCGCTGGCAGGACCATATCTCAAACACTGAAGTACTTTTTCATGCCAGACTCCCAACAATACACACCTTTCTGAGGCAATGCAGGCTGCACTGGGTAGGACACACTCGCCGAATGGACGACGGCCACATTACCAAATATGTCCTGTATAGCTAGCTCAGCCAAGGCGGACGCCCCATCAGCCGCTCACAGCTGTGCTAAGAAGATGTCATCGAGCAGGACTTGAAATCTCTCAACATTAGCCTGGACTCCTGGAGGAAACTCGCTTATTTCCACCTTCAATGGAGGGCCAACATCAAGAAGCACCTCGAGGTCTCAGAGGCCAAGATGACCAGGCTGGCAGAAGAGAAATGCTGGAGAAGACAAAGAGACTTCATTCATTCATCTTCTATACCCGCTTATTCCTCACTAGGGTCACGGGGCGAGCTGGAGCCTATCCCAGCTGGCTACGGGCAAAGGCAGGAACCCACCCTGGACAGGTTGCCAATCCATCGCAGGGACAAAGAGACTTGTCCAACCAAAAACCACAACAACAAACCCACCAATGCAATTTATATGGTCAAGAGAGTTTCTCCCGCATCGGTCTCCACAGCCACAAGCGGCACAGCTCCCGCAGCAATATCCAGGCTCAAGCAGATGCTACTCATCCACAGTCAGCAATGACTGAAGGAGGCCATCGACGATGAAGACTGTATGCGGCCCATACAGTAAAAACGAAGAATGGAATCCAATTTATTTACAAACAAGGGATCAAATCTGATTTATTTATGTTCATCCAAGTTTTAGGAAACTATATTGTCATCCCATCATTTCTTGTTTCATTAGGACTAAAAAGGAGGTGTCATGCAAGCAGAATCCCTTTGTCATCCAGAACTGGCAGCTTGAAGGGCAGATAGTCATACAACTTTCTAAAAATCTGATTATAACTTCAGGAGCATCCAAGAAAAGAATCAGTTAACTACTGGGCACAGGCAGAGCAATTAGCCAAAAATGCATGTATGGAGCAGTGGAAAACACCACAGATACAAATACATTTGACCCCCCGGTATAGGAAGGAGGATGGTAAAAGAAGCAAAAAAAATTCCAAAGAATCTCAGTGAAAGAATTGCAGGCTTTAGTGGCATCTTGGGGTCATGCCCAAACAGACGCCGCATCCATACCATAACCACACACTCATCAGAAGGGTTGCAAGAAGACAGCCCTTTTGACCTTGAGACATGGAAATTTTTGGTCAGATATATCATTGGCGTGTTTGGTGTTGAACAGAGACACACAAGGAAAGGCACCTCAATATGTATGGTGGTAAATCAAGGAAGTTTTGGGGCTATTTTAATCCCAGAAATCCTGGGCATATTGATCAAGATCAATGGCTTAAATGGATTTCATCATGCAAGAGGCAATTTTGATTGATAATCTGGTTGCCTCTGCCAGAGATGCACCCTAATCTTTTCAAACAGAACTGTAAAAGACTCCATGCTGTTTTTCTTGCCAGACGTGGTTGCTGAAATTGCCATGAATTATGAAACACTAAATTTGATGCATTTATTTATTGAATAAATGTATGATTTCAGATGGTTCCACTGGAACTGTAGTGAAATAAATATTTTTGCATCTTGCCATTTTGTGTTTCTCTCCGTAAGTAAATTTTTTTATAATGTTTTTAGTCCATTTCAAGCAGATTTAACCCATAAATTATCATTCAGGGCTGTTTATACTCATCAAAATTAAACATCCTACATGAAATATCCACTAAAACTTTACACAGATGTACATAAATTTAGTGTTTAAGTGAACAAATCTGCAGCATCCCATAAGCAAAGCTGGAAAATGTAGTCATTTAAAACTGCCGTAAAATAACTACATGAATTATCCTTGCCAAGATAAATAGTTATCATCTAGTCCGGTAAAACCATCTGAATTTATAACACTGTCCAGTTATTTGATGTGGCCGGTGACCCAGTACATTCACTTCACCCTCAAGATGAAGTAGCATGCTAACATTTCTCAGAGTCTACAAAAACCATGTCCATCATTTGTGGACTCCTATTGGACTCTAATCAGTTATTCCACCATTTGACTACCTTGGAAAATCATTCAAAGCTGTAGGCAAAGATAGCAAATTGATTTCTCGCAGCTGAATGGCAAGACTTACTTATTTCTGATGTTTGATATTCCTTATTATTATCTGACTTAATGCAGAACTAGTTAGCCTTCCAGTTTTGCCCCACTGGCAACAAACTACGCAACTACAAAAAAATTAAAGATACGAACAAAGACAACTAATCATATTTTTATGTAATAAAAAACAAAATGAGACATATACAACAAATAACTAATCAAATAATCATAAGCAGCATAAAAACAAAGCAAAATGCTCCACAACTGACCCAAACTAGAAAATATACTTCATAAACAAAAAAATGCAATATAATCAAAGTACATAGTATGTAAACTCCACCAGTGCTTCTATTGTCTTCAAATGTTTTCAGTCTGTACGTGTTTTCATCCAGGTCCTCACACACTTAGCCAGTCGCTCACTCAGTCTCTCCATCGGTCAGTCATTCAGTTCATCCCTTAGTCTCTGTCGGTCAGTTACTCAGTCAATCACACAATCTCTCCATCAGTTAGTCTCTCGATCATTTAGTTTCTCTGTCAGTTAGTCACTCAAGCAATCACTCAGTCTTCCCATTAGTCAGTCACACTGTCAATCACTCATTCTCCCCCCTGGTCAGTCACTCAATTGATAACTCAGTCTATTAGTCAGTATCTCCGTTAGTCAGGCCATCACTCATTGACTCACCCCTGATACTGGTCTTCTGTTGGGAGATGTACTCCTCTAGCCTGGCTGTGAAGCCTGTCTCGCCCGCCTTGCGTCCCACACTGCCATCGTCCACCAGGAAGAAGGCCTGGTAGTTGTTGTCCAAAGAGAAGGACTCCCGGGATGTGTTCTGTACATAATATTTGGCTGGGAAACTACCCTGGGACAACATAAAAGAGGGAAGGTACTGAGCTCAAAATCAAATCAGAATTGAAAAGGTTTATTACTCACACATTTAAACAAATTCACTGACTTAACAAATAAATACCCAGTAATACGTATGATGGCTAACTGAGAAAATGATCACTTTTATGGCAATGAGACACAAATTAGTTAAGAAGGACGATCCAGATAACTCTGGACTCAAGACTAATATGTTTACTCCTCGAGATGAGAGTCTCAGACTGACAAAAATGCTTCTTCTCCTCATCTCCATGGAGGAGTCTTTTTGTAATCTTTATAAAATCCACGAACATAGCCATGAAATGTTTCATTGCTCCCGCATTTAAATGTTCTGCCGTACGATCTCTTAACACAAATGAACCATTTTCCTCGTTCAGGGCACTGTAGCCATTAGCAGACATATGTTATCAGATGTACTGTTGAGCAGGGAATACAGTAAACTGGAAGACTCTTGATAGTTGTTAGCACTGGTCCTCAGCGATCTGTTCCAGCTTTCCAACAAAGTGTTTCTACTGCCTGAACGTAGCTTCCTAATTTATATCTATTTACATTCTTTACCTCAGCCAAGTTTTCATTTTGATCACTGGAACTGCAGTTGATGGGAAGTAAGCAAATCAAAAAAAATCAAAGCAAAAATGTTAACATACCCTCCTTAACAGGAGACAGAGTGCATGTCATCCATCCGAGTACAAACCCCAAATAGGATTCGGTTGGGACGTTGTGTAAAACGTGAATAAAAACAGAATAAAATGATTTGCAAATCCTTTTTGACCTCTATTCAATTGAGTACACTACAAAGACCAGCTTTTTAATGTTCAAACTGATAAAAATTATTGTCTTTTGGAAATATTCAGTCATTTTGTATTTGATGCCTGCATTGCATTCCAAAAAAGCTGGGACAGGGGCAACAAAAGACTGGGAAAGTTTACGAATGCTCAAAAAACACCTGTTGGAATATTCCACAGGTGAACAGGTTAATTAGAAACAGGTGAAGGTCATGATTAGGTATATAAGGAGCATCCTCGAAAGGCTCAGTCATTCACAAGCAAAGATGGGTCAAGGTTCATAACTTTGTGAACAACTGCGTGACCAAATAGTCTAACAGTTTAAGAACAACGTTTCTCAACATGCAACAGCAAAGAATTTTGGGGATTTCATCATCTACAGTCCAAAATCTTCAAAAGTTTCAGAGAATCCAGAGAAATTTCAACACGTAAGCGGCAAGGCTGAAAACAAACTCTGAATGCCCGTGACCATTGGTCCCTCAGGCGGCACTGCATTAAAAACCGACATCAATCTGTAAAGTATATTACCATGTGGACTCAGGAACACTTTGGAAAACCATTCGCTATATCTACCAGAGTAAGTTAAAACTCTACCATACAAAGCAAAAGCCATATATCAACAACAACCAGAAACACCACCGGCTTCTCTGGGCCCGAGCTCATCTGAGATAGACTGAGGCAAAGTGGAAAGATGTGCTGCGGTCTGACGAGTGCACATTCAAATAATTTTTGGAAATACTGGACCTCGTGTCCTCTGGGCTAAAGGGGAAAAGGACCATCCAGATTGTTATAAGCGCAAAGTTCAAAAGTCAGCATCGGTGATGGTATGGGGATGTGCTCGTGCCCATGACATGGGTAACTTGCACATCTGTGAAGGCATCATTAATGCTGAAAGGCACATACAGGTTTTGGAGCAACATTTGCTGCCATCCAAGCAACGTCTTTTTCAGGGACGTCCCTGCTTATATCAGCACGACAATGCCAAGCCACATTCTGCACGTTACCACAGCGTGGCTTCATAGTAAAAAATGCGGGAAATAAATCGGCCTGCCTGCAGTCCAGACCTGTCTCCCATTGGAAATGTGTTTCACATTATGAAGTGCAAAATATGACAATGGAGACCCTGGACTGTTGAGCAACTGAAGTCGTACATCAAGCAAGAATGGGAAAGAATTCCACCGACTAAACTTCTACAGTTGGTGCCCTCAGTTCCCAAACAGTTATTGACTGTCGTTTTAAGGAAAGGTGATGTAACAAAATGGTAAACATGCCCCTGTCCCAGGTTTTTTGGAACAGGTTGCAGTCATAAAATTCAAAATGAGTGAAAATTTCCCAAAAAAAAGCAAAGTTTATCAGTTTGAGCATTAAATATCTTCTCTTTGTAGCGTACTCAATTCAATACAAGACGAAAAGAATTTGCAAATCATTGTATTCTGTTTTTATTCACGTTTCACACAGCGTTCCAACTTCATTGGAATTGGGGTTTGTACTAAACAGGCCCCACCCAGCTTAGCTGTCGAAATCAGATGAGATTGGGCATTATCTGGGCAGTATGGCCATCATCAAACTAAAATAAAGATTGAGATACTCCAGCACCATTAATGCAATTCCCCCTACGAATTTTTCTTGAATAATGCAATTTAAAATAGTATGAAATTCTCACAGATCAACTGAGTAACGACATTCAGGCAGTTTATGCCATTTTCATTCCAGCTACCTAGCGGCGAGTAGGACCGACCTGTTCTGAGATGTTAAGACTGTTCTGCAGGCTTTGATGCAAATTGCTTAATCAAGTGCAAATGCAATTTCACACTCATGTAATGTATAACTCAGGGATAATAATGCCTCTGACATACTGTTTCTTTCTATAACAGGCTTTTATTAAAATGAATTGGCTGTGTCTGAAAACTTCATAAAATGTTCTTGTTCAAGGGCAGTTTCTAGCTGTCAGTCCTCAGGAACTGATGAGGACCTTAGACAGAGACAGATATTGAATCAGTAATGCAAGGACTGGAGCACTTGTGACTGAAGAAGTTGTTTCAAAATGCATTTTGAGTTTCATTTTAATCACTTTCTCCATTTTGAGCCTTATCTTGTTTTACATAACTTAGTGTACCCATGATTGACACATCCCCCCACAACATACAAAACGAACAAAACGAAACAGTTGTTACCCCTTTAGAGAATAAAATATTGAAACTGATGGGGTCAGGTCCTTTACTTCTAGAAAACAGCCCAATAAAGTATAGTTTTAAAGCCTGTGAAATTATTTTGCAAACTGATATATTCTAGCAATAGTACTGACACACATACTATGAGGCATGTACATTGATGAGCCAAAATAGTACGACCACTCACAGATGAAGCAAATAAAGTTGATTATCTCATAATAATGGTGCAAGTCAAGGCCTGCAAACAGACCTTCGATGGCAAGCAAACAGTTTAGTTCTCCTAGATGACGTTGGATGGGGGAGAAGTGAGATCTGAGTGACTTTGACAAGGATTACATGTTCTGTGGTGGTCTTCTTGTGTTTGTGCACGCGCCCGTGTGTGTAGGCCATGCATGCAGATCGTACGTATAAGCTAGTGAGTATCAGCGGTCTTGTCTCAGCATGTCATTTTGAACTAATCGAACGGTTTTGGTCTCCACTGCAGCCCTCTCTTATTGTTGTTTCATGGATTGCCTGTGGTGTTCAGTGAAGCCCCCTGGCCCATTGATGGGAGAAGGACAGGTCCTTACCTCTGGGTTTACCAGCTGCTGCCTGTTATGCACGAGTCCCCAGGGGGCAACTCCCAGGGCGACGACTTTATCGTCGGAGACAGATGATGCAGCAGTGCTGTGGTCTCGAACAGCCTCTCCTATACACCTCCCCACACCCTCTCGCAGTCCTCCAGCCAAAATCCATGCACCTAACAGTGGAAAAAGCAGCCATGTCAGCACCAGAAAAGACAGTCATGTCAGTGAGAGGCAAGGATAGTGGGCAGAAGGAACAAAAACTGGGGAGCAGGAAAGGTGAAACTGAGGGAAAGAAACAGGATGCCTGGGAGCAGGAAAGAGGACAGTGAGGGAGAGAAAGAGGATGCTGGGGAGCAGGAAAGAGGAAACTGAGGGAGAGAAACAGGATGCTGGGGAGCAGGAAAGAGGAAACTGAGGGAGAGAAACAGGATGCTGGGGAGCAGGAAAGAGGAAACTGAGGGACAGAAACCGGAAGCTGGGGAGCAGGAAAGATGAAACTGAGGGACAGAAACCGGAAGCTGGGGTGGAATAAGAGGAAACCCAGTGAGAGAAATGGGAAACTAGGCAGCAGGAAAGAGGGAACTGAGGGAAAGAAACAGGATGCTGGGGAGCAGGAAAGAGGAAACTGAGGGAGAGGAACAGGATGCTGGGGAGCAGGAAAGAGGAAACTGAGGGAGAGAAACAGGATGCTGGGGAGCAGGAAAGAGGAAACTGAGGGAGAGAAACAGGAAGCTGGGGAGCAGGAAAGAGGAAACTGAGGGAGAGAAACAGGATGCCGGGGAGCAGGAAAGAGGAAACTGAGGGAGAGAAACAGGATGCTGGGGAGCAGGAAAGAGGAAACTGAGGGAGAGAAACAGGATGCTGGGGAGCAGGAAAGAGGAAACAGAGGGAGAGAAACAGGATGCTGGGGAGCAGGAAAGAGGAAACTGAGGGAGAGAAACAGGATGCTGGGGAGCAGGAAAGAGGAAACTGAGGGACAGAAACAGGATGCTGGGGAGCAGGAAAGAGGAAACTGAGGGAGAGAAACAGGAAGCTGGGGAGCAGGAAAGAGGAAACTGAGGGAGAGAAACAGGAAGCTGGGGAGCAGGAAAGATGAAACTGAGGGACAGAAACCGGAAGCTGGGGTGGAATAAGAGGAAACCCAGTGAGAGAAATGGGAAACTAGGCAGCAGGAAAGAGGGAACTGAGGGAAAGAAACAGGAAACCAGGCAGCAGAAAGTTGGAAACTGTGGGAGAGAAACAGGAAGTACATAGTTTCCCTGATGAAAAGAAGAGTGATCAAAATGCTGCATACTAAATGTTGCACATTTTGCTTCAGAGATTATTAAACTACTGAGCATATATTTACATTCATTTAGTGGTTAAACCATCTTGACCAGTGACTGTGCCTGGTTTAGATTATATGTGCTCACAATTTAGTCTGTCAGCTCCGAGCTAGAGGAAACTCACCTGTGCTCTCCGCGGCCTTGACGAGTCCCTGTCTCAGGACCTCCCGAACCCAGGGCTTCACCTTTTCCTTTCCCTCCCCGCCCACTACCGAAACCACCAGGTTGGGTGCTGGTAGCTTCCAGTGGGCCATCATGAGGGTGTACACTATCTCCAGCGGGGTGTCACATGACAGACGCACAAACTGTGGGGGGAGGGGGGCACAGTCACATGACCAGAGCAACACCACAGTACATCCATACCAACTCATGGCCAAACTCTACCGATAAACACTCGCAGCAGCAGGAAACATTACAGCACATTAGGTGGGCTTCACCCGCTGAGTCATCACCACTTCAGAAATGCTACCAAACTGCAGCTGAACAGATGGATTGAGGTGGATGAATAAACAAGAACAGGCAGTACAGGCCTCAGTTTTGTCCTGAGGCAAGGAGTTTAATTCAAAGCATAAGTGAGTAATATGACCCGAATTGCACTAGAGCGACAAAGAACAGGCACGAGTCTGCAAAATCAATCACCTATATTGTAATTAATCACAACAATCGTAATTAATCACATGCATCATGATTAGTGATTAATCCAACATAGTATTTTATCACTAGTATGCACACTGACAGCTACATTCACATCAGAACCATCACTGTTCATATGAATTGTGTTAATTTCATTTGAATACGCAAGTACAGGGTGGCCCAAAAATAACCCAACCGAAACATAGCGCAAAAACGAATTCACTTAAGTCAGGTTTATTCTAAATGAAACTCATTTTGGCAGAAGTCATTGAACAAATACATCTGATTTTAAAGGTACAATATTTCGGATGGGGTTTTTTTTTGGGGGGGGGGGCGCCCTGTACATGAAATAAATATCTTGTCTTATCAACTATTCGGTTGGATTTTTTTTTTTTTTTTTTTTGAGCCACCCGGTATGTGTGTGCTCGTGTGTTAGCGAAACTGAGCAAGAGAAATGCAATACAATTAAAAGCAGGAGTACACACAAGTACATACTGGAGTACACACAACAGTACTCCATATGAAAATATTCAGTATCTTTCTCATGTTTTGCTGTTTTTTTTCCCCATCCTGTTGCACAATGCTGATCATCATCATCAACTTCATCATCCTCAGAAACACATGACATTTCAACCATACTCTCAAAAACCTAAAAATGACTTTCAAAACACTTACATTTAAAGGAGCAATATGTAAGAAATGCATTGCATAAATTTAGAGTTTGTGGCATGCTTGGTACATAAAGTTTAGCTAATTCATGTTTTTGAGTGCTGTTTGGTCCAAGGTCAAAAATCTTTGGTGTAGAAGGAGAAAAAGGAGAAAAAAAATCTCTCACTGACCAAGACACTCCAAAGTTAAAAATGTTTTTATTTAATAGACATGTCCACAGAGGACTTGCCCACGCGTAGCGGCAGGGCCTTCTTCAGGGCCTTTGAGACAATGCTTAAGTGCATTCTGCTTTAATTTACAGATGAAGGTACTTATAAGAATTTACAGTGAAACACATACTCAGGATTGAGAACAAAATTGATTCCTTTATGAATTAATGGATGCCCCAGTATAAAAACACAGCAATGGCAACGTTTATTGAAATCCCAATTCAAAACAAACTAGAGTGTTCAGGTGAACACGTGTCCCCTGCAAAGCTTATGTGAAAGTGTGACTACCAACTGAAAGTGTGACTACCGGACAGACAGACAGACAGACAGACAGACGGACAGACAGACGCCGGACAAAGTGATCCCTATGTGCCGCTTTGCTTCGCAGGCGACACAAAAACTGCCTCTTTCTCTCACATGGAACCAGAAATATGCATAAAATATTATGAATATGAAATATGCTGAAGGACTCAAGCAAAGGCTGATGAAATATTCCAAAAGAATACACCGATGAGCTGTCTTTTGGTTATTGGATTTCTGTATCACAGTCAAAAATCTGACCAACTAAAGAAAAGATGCAGCAGTGCTGTAATACTTGAAAGATGGTACATTCTGTTTAATCAATGATTTAATCATTTTTAAACAAGAGTGTGGACATCAAAGCCCTGCATTTTGTACCTGTACCAAACATTGCTAAGTTTTGGTTGAGATACTAGTTCAATCTAGCTTGCCATTATGTGCAGATTCACAGATAAATGTACACAGTATTTTCAAACAGGATATACCGAAGCCTGGAACTTCAGTGCTATCTGGCATTGTTATGTATGCGTATTTTATGTACACCATCGTACATCATTTGTAGATGAAGATTTGTTACATGATGTTTTTTGTTTTGCTGGCTTGCTGGTCAGCTATTTGTTTTGTTCATTTGGCACCCTCTGGTGGTGTGTCTGTGAAACATAATCTGATGTAATGCCTCACTTCTATGTAAAGGACTAGTGCTTTCTAGAAGCTTCTGGCACCTTCCTGCCTGGAGGGAGGGGGATTTCCCAAGGAATCCTGTGGATCTTTCCAGAATGTTTCTAGTACATATAAATGCTGTGATTTCAGTCAGAAAGAAGACAGCACAGCAGAGACAGCACAACAGAGCAGAGCAGAAGCAGAGTTTTTGTTTTGGCAACAGTTAAATAGTAGCATCAGAGTGTTATTAGAGAATTAAATAGTGGATATATTTTTTTGTAGAACGTTTTTTTTGTGAAGAATAAATTTGTTTTAGTTGTCATTGCGGGTTTTCTTTCTTGTGATTTTTTCAAGTCATAACAACATAGTGACAATGAAATGTCATGTGAGAGTTTTAACCCTTGTAGCCATACCACTACTTGATCTGCATTTGCTATGTGGTTGAAGCTAAGCAGGTGTCGGCTTGGTTTGTGCCTGGATGGGAGACCACTTGGGAAAATCAGTTTCTGCTAGAGAAGGTGTTGGTGGGCCAGTGGGTTGGGATTTTCCCTCTGGTGGAATAATATACAATACTCCAGTGCAGTGATGTCAATGTTGTCTGTCCAATGAGATATGAACCTGAAGTCATGATTCACTGTGGTCATTCAACATCCAATGACACTCTTTACATTTCCAAGCAGTATACCTCACAGTATACTTTCATGAACTGAAAAGTTTACTAGAAGTATACATCTAATAAACTAGCAGTATATCTGTAAGTATACTTACATGTATACTTTCATAAATTGAAAAGTATGCTTGAAGTATACAACTAGTTCACTAACAGTATGCTAAAAAGTTTACTTGTAGTGTACTTGCAGTATAAAATAAAACTTGGATGTACACTAGATGGGTACTTTAAGTTTATGTTGCTTTAACTTGAAGTATACCTAAACTTAAAATATAAACTTTATAATGTTCCAATTTAGTCCAAAGAAATATTAAATTAGTATACTTTCTAGTACACTACAAGTACATGGTCCATAGTATACTATATATGCTATACTAATTATGCTATAATTCTATTTATACTCAAGTATACTTAATAAAATGAACTTCAAGTATACTACTTTTTGCTAAGGGTTAGCACAACCATTATGGCAATATGAAATGTAATTGAGATAGTGCATCGGTCAAATGAGTCCTCATTCACTCTTTACGCATTTTACAGTATGGACTTTAGTGGGCTATCCACACAGAAGAGTGATGAGCAAGTTGACCAATATGACCATTGCTAAAGTTAGTTAGTCATTAGTCTCAATCTTTTCTGAACTGAACTGAACACAAGCCCGTGAGAGCAAATCATTGGTGATATTGAAACATAGCCATGGTAGCTCCGTGTAGTGGAAGTTCTTGCTGGATCCGGCCACCTAGCTGGCAACCTCTCGTCTGGTGGAAAGGAGGAGGGGATACTGCGCTCTGTACTACTTTGAATGCGATTGCACTTCCAGTTTTGGCCACAAACTTACATATAGCTCCTTAAACACCCTCTGGTATCTAACAAATCTGTGGATCTTGCAGAGCTCCCCTAATGGTTATCCACAGTGTTCATGTCATTGCACTCCATTATTTACATGAGCCAAGACGAAAAACCTCAGATAATGTTGAACATGTTTGATTTTATAGGGAAAAAAGACTGAGTTTGATGAACACCTCACTCCAAATGATCAAGTTGACAGGAGTGGACCCCCTCTTCCACAAAACTCTCATGATTTTATTCTGAAATTGAAAATTTTTTCTGCGGCAGTGAACTCGCTTCCTAAGTCGGTTGATATAAAGAACGCATGAGTCCAAATAATGCTGCCAAAATTATTCTGTTTTCAAAACAAGGTTGAGGAAGGACTTCCATATTGCTAAAATGTAAAGTGCAATTATTGGCTCCCTTGGTTAAGATGAATAAATAGGGTCATCAGAAATTCAATTAAAGGGGACCTACTATGCAACATTTCCAAGTTTATATTTTGATCTTGGACTCCCCAAGAGTACTCCTTATCGTTCAAAGTCCAAAAAAGGGTCCTTATTTAGCTCAAACTTCCATGCTCAGAAAACCCCATTTGTAGTCCATTGCAGTCTCTGCCTGAAACGCCTCGTTTGGGCTGCTCTTCCACTATGGCCCCCCCTCCCTGTGTGCCCACTTTATTCTGATTGGCCAGCTCTGTGGAGGGCGGAGCTGGGCGGGACTCGGCAGAACACAGTTTTCCGGGTCTGCCTCCCTAGTGTGAAACGTGAGATGCTGCTGCCATCTGAGCTAAGGAATTTAGCAATCAAACGCAGTACATGTGTATAGATCTAATGAAATTAACTTGTTTTAATAAATGCAGTGGCAAAAGTAGAGGACGCAGTGCCAAAGTCTGGCAGCTCATGCTCGAATTTGCTATCTATCAACGGCATGGTGAGTACACCAGTGTTTCCACTCTAAAGCTAGGATTGAGGGAAAGCTAGAATCCACCCCATACAGACACATTTTTAGAACGGGTCGACATACCCAAGTGTAGACCGGAGACTGTAGAAATATGGTGGGTCTGAGTTTAGAGGGAAACATGGACAGTGAGGACCAGCAAAAAGTGGACTAACAACTTATAGACTGCTTAGGTGTGTATTATAAGGACCTGCTGGTTCGTGTGCATAACTGTGGTGTGTCATTAGCATGGAGTAACGAACAGCTTCTGCGCTAGTATATGACGGAGGGGCAAAAGCTCCAGGCTAAACGGCCTTTCTCGGAAATTGCCCGTGGTGATGGTTTACTTATTACGTCGGAATGACCCGCGTTCGCTCGTGGACAATGGACGTGTTAAGCCGCTTTCACAAGTTTGGGATACATGTTTGGGTTTGTTTACGGCTCCTTGTGATCGCTTCACTTATCCATTACCGGGATCAGGCAGGTACTTCACCAATATCTGGGCTAGCTCACTGATGGGACCATGGTGAAAGCAATGCGAAATGCACAAGCTCTAATGTGTATGGTCTAACAAATAATTTCTCTGGACTGCTGTGGCGTAATTTCATCCCCCTTTAGAAATTGTTTTAGCTAATTAAAACCCGAAAAAGGCTGAGATTGAATAGTAAATTCTTTCCTGTAGAAGTTATCGATTCGCTAGCTCCACATAAGCAACTGTCCCCCCTAATGGAACTTATGTATGTAAAACCTGTATTATATTAATTACATAACCAGAGCTCTCTCTAGCTGTCGCATACTATCCATTAAGCTGCTTTCACACCAGAGGCAAAACGAATTTTTCACGCGGCAGATTACATTCAAAGTTAATGTAAAGACGCGAATACACGCATTACGGGCGCGTTAAGCTGCTTTCACACTGGATGCAAAACAAATTTTTCATGCAAGAGATTACATTCAAAGTCAATGCACAGTCTTTGCATTGACTTTGAATGTAATCTGTCGACCGTAAAATTTGTTTCCCGTCCGGCGTGAAAGCGGCTTAACGCGCCCATAACTCGTGTATTCAAGCGAAAAAGTATTTGGCCCCTGTCACGGACTGAGTTAGCATGCCATCAGCCATTTGCCGGCATTGTAACATCTAAGCTGACGTGCCGCTGCGTTACATACTCCATTTCATTTCCATTCCTGTTTTCGTTGTTCTTTATGATTGGTTCATTATTCATTATGTCATTCATTAGTATCTGCCATTGGTTTCATTTTCCGACAGGCAAAGCAATTAAAATACAGGGAAAGGCCTACCGATATTTTGAGAGCGAAGTTTGTGTGGTAAAATTTCACATCATTCTCGAATCCAACCACTTGTCACGTTCAACACTCATTTGTATCCATACTGTCTAGTATCAAGAATTGCAAACGTTCAGTCCTGCTGTATTAAATATTTTCATTGACTGGTTAAATCTCTGTATATACAACTCCGTATTGCAGGTATACTCACGGCAATTCATTTCTGCACGCACTTCCTAGTTCCGTCCGGAAAACCGAGTAGCTGTATCACCTGGGAGAAATAGGGGTGTTCCACTGGAGGCGGGGCGGTTAAACCATTAGGACAGGGGTGTTTTTTTGGAAATAATGTCAAGGACAAATTTCACTGAGCAGAGTGGTGAGGGGGTTCTAGAAATGGTTGTGTATGTTTGTATTAATTGTCTTTGCTTATTCATTGATTTTTTTTATAATTACTATTATGCAAAAATGGTATTATAATTTATGAGTGATATTTTGGAGCAGTCAAGTGGGTGGGGCCACACAGTTTTCCACACTCTATTAGGCTCATGGACTCAGTAGTAGTGATGGCGTGATGAAGCCCCGTGAATGTATCAAATCTTTTCAGGCAATTGCTTCATAAAAAGGCTGATCATGAAGCTCTGTTTAATAGCACATTTAGGAGTGCTGACATCTGCTGGTCATTTGATGTACAACAGTGCTACTTTGAAGTTCACATGTGGGCTACATCTGCAAACACATCTCTCTCTGTCTGTCTCTCTCTCTCAACGTGATTGATTTCAGCAGATGTACATTATGTTTTACCCTATTGGGTGATATCATATCGAAATGTTCCCAAACGGATGATGTATGCTCACCTAAGGCACCAAAATGGCTAGAGCCGGCCCTAATAGTTAGCCTCTGCCAGCGTGAGTCTGCAAAAACACTGCTCAAGGGTAAAGTTCATCTGGTAGCTGAGAACAATGTGCACTGAACGGGGAAAATATGAAATATTTCTGGTGGGAGGGGGATACATACTTTGCTCGGTCTCTTCCCTGCTCCAGCAAACTCCAGTTCTCCGAAAGCGTCAGTAGGGCACTCTGAAGAGTGCTGGCCACTCTCCCACTGGCTCACAATGGCTGCCCCAAAAACATCTCCCACGGCAACAGAACCATGCGCCTCCCGCACCTGTCCACACTGACACTGAGCACCATCACTGAGGGAAAAAAGGGGCTGTATGTTACACTGTGCACCATTACTGAGGGAAAGAGGGGCTGTATGTTACACTGAGCATCATTACTGAAGGAAAGACAGGCTGTATGGTACACTGTGCACTGTTACTGGAGGACAGAAAGGCTGTATGTTACACTGAGCACAATTACTGAGGGAAAGAGGGGCTGTATGTTACACTGTGCACCATTACTGAGGGAAAGAGGGGCTGTGTATTACACTAAGCACCATTACTGGAGGACAGAAAGGCTGTGTGTTACACTGAGTACCATTACTGAGGGAAAGAGGGGCTGTATGTTACACAGAGTATCATAACTGAAGGAAAGAGAGGCAGTGTGTTACCCTGTATGTTACACTGAGCACCGTAACTGAAGGAAAGAGAGGCTGAATGTTACACTGAGCATCATTACTGAGGGAAAGAGGTGCTGTATGTTACACTGGGCAGCATTACTGAGGGAAAGGAGAGAAGAAAAGAAAAGACTTGTGAACGCTGCAGATTAGCTCGCTTCGGCACTAGTCCAAAATGAGTTATATATAGGGCTGGGTATCGTTTCAATTTTATCGATTCCGGCTCTGATTCCGATTCTGCTTATCTAATCCGGTTCTTATCGAATCCCGGTTCAAATTCTTTTTTTTATTTTTTTGGAGAGAAAAATAAATATTTCATGAACAAAAAATAACCTCTTTATTTTGTGCTCATTAATTGAATAATTATAAACTGTGACAATTGTTTGCTTCCATTATAAAAATATTTCTATGGTTATTTCTGAAAGGCAGACCGCTGCTATGCATAACAGGACATTGCTGTGCTGTGCACGTAGTTCATAGCATGGTCACATCCCAATCAGTGTTTCGCTGTTGTGTCCCGCAGTGTCCCTGGGGATACCAAACTGCACTTTGATCTTATTTTTCATAGTTTTCCGGAAGATCATCTTTGTAAGGACATATTAAGGGCCAGAAATACAAGTGTTTTATGATCACCATATATGTCCCCAGTGGTTCTATTTATTGTGGCATTACCGGTAGCCTGATCAGGTCATGACTGAGAGTGTTAGATGCTGCTTATCACAAAACTTAATTTAATAGAAAACCAAAGTAATTTCCCTAAGCTCCAGAATAATAGCTATTGCTTTCATTCTACACTGCGGTCAAGCCATCACTTCCGAGTTCAAAGTCGTTTCAGTTTGTACTGATCACTTTCACGTCAAGAGTTGAGCTATGGGAGATGTACTACAGTTCAGTGAGAGAGAAAAATAAGGCACAAATGCCAAATCACAGTTTTTCCCACTGTCAATTGACTAACGTTAACTCATTAGGAAACAAACTGCTGTTGCATAATGGTTATGGAAAGGTCTGCGAGCACACTAGTTAAGTAACCTTAACTTTGTCATGAGAGTGGCACTTAGCTAGCCTGCTACAGTGCTAAGTCATATCGATGTTACCAACATTACAATTGGCATTCATGGCTAAACATTAACGACATGAGTTAACATGGAGCGATTTTTTTCCTCAAGCTTGCAGAGAAATATTTTCATAAAAGTGATACTTAAATAAGATAATATCAAATATGTCAGAAGTTAGCCTATGGAAAAAGTGCTATAGTTATGCAATGAAAAAAAATCTGGAACAAATGCCAAATCACGGTTCTCTGCTAGGGGCAAACCATTGCAAACACCCTGTAAACAAAGGTCCACGTACTGATAGCAGGTCCTGCCAAATCTATTCTCACTGAGGTTCATTTCGGACCGCGATTGAATTAATACATTTGGAACCGATAAGCAGATTAAATAGTCCTGCCCCTACAAATTTAAGACGTTTGAGTAATGTATTTAAAAACAGCGTATAACATTTTTAATGAATTTAAGATCTTTTCAGGCCTTAATTTTAGAAACACAAATTTAAAACTTTAAGACTTTTTAAGGATGCGCAGACACCTTGAACTCGGGATTTGATATCAGTGGTATATTGTATAAAATTAAAGATGGGGTTGGACACATGAATTGACTCGGACAATCAACATTTTAGAACAGGCGCTAATGGCTGGTATCACAGTAGGAGATATTTTTCAGGATGGGTGGTTGCCGTGATGTTGGCTGGGTGCTGAAGTGCATAATTATTGGAGTGTTGATTAATTGGCCAGATCACAACTTTGGATCTGTTTTGGGGTTGCCGGATGTTGAAGCTTTGCTATTGTTAAATTCCCTTCTTTTGGACTGGCTTTTGCTTCCAAAATGGCCATCTATTAATTTTGAACATTTCCTGTCATTTTGTATTTTTTTTGCTTCAATTTTCAACCTGAGACGTATGAATCTTTTAAGGATTTTTTCTCTTACGCCACAGCATGAAGGAAGCCTGCATGAGAGTGCCCGAGCTTCTTTCTCCAAGACACCTACTGCAATGGGGAGCTCCATGAGGGAGGAACTTGTTTTTGCCCTAAACAGTTTCTCAATTTGGTGAATAAAGTCATAGGCTTCGCATGAGGGATGACAAAGAGCACCTGCCTTGAACTCTTTCAAGCTCACCAATATGCTGTTTTCTCCAGCAGGACTGTCATCATTGTGCTCTGTTGCAATTTGGCATTTTTCACAGATGCTGGCAAATCTGATGACTTTGTGGACAATATAGCCTGCAAGATGAAAAAGAATGCATTCCTCAGTTTTTGTGAGTTCTGGTGCAGCTCTGTTCTCTACAATCAGCTGTTCCACTCTGATTGATGGGGTAATATTCTGCTCTACTGTGTCGAGAAAGTCTGCCAAAAAGCTATTGTCATCATCCTGGTAGCTCCCAGACCTGATGGTGGTGAGGAATTGCCCCACAGATATGAGTCTCAATGCATGATGGAATTCCACTGGAGTTGGGACAGGATTTTTTGACCTCACACAGCTGAATGTGTTTTCAAGGCAATCCTGTGTGAACCTTGATGTTAAGACAAACCTGTGTCCATGTGTCAGCATTTCCTCCTGTATGGCCAAAATTGATGATGTTGCCTTTATCACCCCTGTTTGAACAGGCTTCAGACCGCTCTTTTGACCAATCTTCAACCCACGGAACAGATGGACAATGCCCTCAAGAAAGGTGATGGCCTTTTGGTACTCCTCTATCCTAAGCCTGGTTAGGGCTGTAACTGGATGGCGAGATGACATCAGATCAAACCAATGATCAACTTGCTCTAGGAACCAGGCTGTTGTCATGTTGGACCTAGGACGGTTTTCTTGCTGCACCATATATTTCAGCCCAGCACTTGTAGACTTGCTGAATACATTGAGTGCTGGACCGACCTTCATCTTCTCAAAGTGGCTTGGCTCGGTGGCTGCAGCTGATAAATGGGGAGCTATTTTTAATGCCATCCCTTCTTGAAAGGCTAATAAGTCCTTTAGAGGGACCACTGAAACCTTGTTGGAGGGGAGGTTCTCTTTATTTACAATGTCCTCAGGAATTATGAACACGTGTCCACAGACAAGGGCACTTTTTAGATTTTTTACCAGATGTGGGACATCAGGCATGAAATGGAGCTGCCTATCTGGTGTTGCAGGATGTGGCACTGATGTTCTATTGTGGTCGATGCCAAAGGATTTCCAAATGGCCCGGTTTGGGCTACCCATGTCAGTGGTGACATCAATAAAATGTAGGCCTATGGATGCTGCCCTCTGCACTATATCAATAATTATTGGTTTGTACTCTGCTCCGTTGGTGGAATTTCCACTGTAATGATATGCCACTTGTTGCTTCCACCTCGTAGTGTTTCCAGCCAACATGAACATGCAAGCATGTGTTGCCACTCCTGTGTGACCTGGTAGAGTCACATCACCATACAGTCTGCCTGTAAGCATGTGCAGCTCCACACTTGGTGTTACTGCCATTTCGTCCAAAGTCAACACGCACTCCTTTTCAAGCTCCGTCAATCCATCAACTTTGAGTTTCAAAAAATTGAAGACCTCTGTCAACACACCAGGCTCAAATTTAATGCATTGCATTCTCCTCTGCAGGGTTCTTATTCCTGGCAGGGGAATTTGCAATTCCTGCAGGGTCTTATAACCTGTTAGACCAGCAGCAAACCGAATTTTTAAAGCCTTCTTGATGGTGTCATTGCCCCATTTCATCCCTTTTGTGGTTAGTCGGCCCAATGCCTTAATTTGATCTCTTGAAAAAGTTTTCGTTAATTTTTTGTCCCTGATTTTTATTGTTTTTCTTAGAGATGCATTTTCGTTTCTTACTTTTCTTAGTGCTGCCTTTGTTTTCTTGGTGATTCTTTCTTGTCTGACTAATTCTTCTAATGGACATGACTCACTGGCTGCTTGATCATTGGCTGCTGGTGGACTGGAGTGCTGGCTGACTGCTAATGCACTGGCATGGTGACTGGCTGCTGGGACATCGGCATGCTGACTGGCTGCTGGCTGACTAGGTAGTGTCAGCTCTACCCGTCTCCCCTCACTTGCCATGTCTGCTCTTTCCTCACACTCACTTTTCCTTCCCTCTGTCTCCTCATCCCTTGTTTCCTCAGTTTTTGAAACTGATGTAAGAAAATGACATAGCATTGTTAATTCTTAAATACCCAAAATGCAAGTGCTATTCATGACCCAATTTCATTGATTTCAGCATTCTCTTGCTTCCTTAATGCTAGCCAGTAATTTGCCCCTCTTGAAACACAGTACCACTTACTAACAACCATAAGATATAACGTTGTCTGACATGTTTGTGTAAGAAATGAGAAGCTACGCACAGAATCTGTCAGAATTAATAGAACTATTTCCATCTGAAACATTTTCATCACTGCAATAATGATTCAATCATTGTTTCTTAAGTATTTGCTTGTTTAAATCCAAACAGTGACTTTTTGGGGTTTTTTTTTTGCCGGGCAGTGTATTACCATCATTAAGAGTTGATAATTATTATACCTGCGCCACATTTCATACTATAGCTGTGATCAGCAGCTATCTGCTCTATATTTACAGGTCCAGTGGTGCATCGTGATGCTGGGGCCCTCCTCTTTTTCACCACAGGGCGATGCACAAAGATGGTCGGAACAGCTTCTGCTCTCAGCCTGGTCTTGCCTTTTTTGGACTGGATAAACTGGTCAGCCTCAAAATGTGCCTGCAGAGTGACTTGAGTTTACCTCCCACGGGCAGCAACTCATTCTTTTATACTTGCATACATATCCAAAAACCATGGTGGAAACTATATCCAAGGACAACATGGAAGAAAGACAGACACTGACTGCTTGAAATGCTATTTGATCTCTGAGTTTATTCAAGATTTCCTCAATGAATTCACTGAGGTATAGAAGTACAAATATACAAGATACATAAAATGTATGCCTTCATATGAATATTTGTGTGCTTTAAGGTGACCTGAACTGACTATATTTGATACATTTTTATAAATTTGTAAAAACATTTCTGTCAATGCAAGCCTAAAATCAAATTCTACCTTTAGCATGCAAAAGGTCATCAGCACGGTTGATTCGAATTTATGTATAGGTATATGTAGTAGTAAATGCTACATATTTTGAACAGATTATATTCCACTCATTAACAATAGATTTTCTTGGATACCACATTTATTATCATGCTGCTGCTAATCCATTGACTCATGGTGCTGTCAGTCGATAAATCATTGATAGTCACCTGACGGTGGTCTTCTGTGCTTTCTGAAAATCATAAAAATTACATTAGTAATTATTCTGTTGATTATGAAGGTCCTCAGTTTCCATGTATTGTATCATGTCAAAGATGCTAAAACAGTTGGAATACTGCATCTATCGCGTGCAAATGTCATACATTCTGTGGTTACCTTTTTCGCGAATGTTCAGCGTTGGTGACGCTGAATTAAGGAGGCCTGAATGTGCGAAGGAAGAAAAAAATACCGCTCGCTCTTCACACATATCAACGACTATGAGTGAATTTTGCATATAAAATTCACGTGTTGTGTAAGTATGGTTAATTAATGTAACTATTGGCTACCAATTTAAAAAATCGCAGTTATGTCTCTCTCTAGCTGATTTTACTTATGCATTTAAATTGCCCGCCAGCGACTACCGGGAACTATTTTCCGTCTCCGTGAACCACTTGATGATCAAGAGTTTTGGACCTCCGTTGTCGCGACTCTCTCTCTACATGGCTCTGGTTTCACGGCTGCAGATTCGTCAGTCGCCTTTGATTTCTTGGATTGGGCATATTTCTCTTTGTACTTTCTCACTTCTGTGTCATCAACTAGCGGTGCAGCTCTGTGTTGAATTTTCGTTTGAATTACATGTGCCAAGTGTGCTGCAGGAAAGAAGCACCCACATTTAGAACTTGCAACGATCATACAGTTTCAGACTAATTGTACTTGATCATTCCTTTTTCTTTACGGACAAATTATATTTTCAAAATAATATTCCATCCATCCATACTTACGTAGCCATTGCCATCGAGATCTTTCAAAAAAGGGTACTTCAGGATCAGTGCCTTGGCAACGTTAACGTAGTCTACGTTACTTGGAAACCTGTGGGTTAGGGGTCATTTGTGAGATACAACAGGTATTATTACAGTATGGCATTTTTTTATTTGAAAATTCTAATTTAACTGTAATTTAACCTCTGAAATTGTCACTTACATTGTATAGCCAGCCATCATATCATACAAACTGCGCACTATTGCGTGCCTGTATTTTGGAACCTTGTGGCATGGTTCCTTGGCATCCAATTTCGCTTGCACATCATTTGGAAACCGTGGAATGGAAATGATAGCTGGAAGCCCCGCACAGCAGAGTAAAATAGAGATTAATGTGTTGTATTAATGTAAAACATGACATAAAGCCTCCTCCTAATGAAAACAGTTCACGCTGTCCAACTATTCAATAAAACAAAGAAATGATCATGAATAGTTCGAGTAGTAGTAGTAAATTCCACCACATACCGTGTTGCAATTGAGGAGGCTTGAGTATCAACAAACTGAGGTTCAACATCTGGCAACGGTGTCAGCACCTCCAAATCCAGGGTTACCAACTTGTTCTGCTTCACAAAATCTCGGAATTTCAATTGCTTTTTGAATGACTTTTCAAAGAGGTAAGCAATCATTGCTTCTGTAAGACCATGATCCACTGTTTCTCCCTCCACATCATTCTCTATGTAATAAAAGACATGCATGACCAAAATTAGAAAAGTGATTATCACATTTACACCACCTGCAACAAAAAATCCATACCTCTCCAGAGCTTCCGCTAAAATATTTTTTAGAGGGGGATTTCCCCCTTTCCAACTTTTTTGGGGGGGGTTTTCAATTTGTCAGGGGGGATTTCATATGTTACGGCTAGCTGTCACAACCATAAAAGACTAACAACTATTCATTTATGAGATTGAGATGAACTGAAACTAGACAAAAGTTCTCACAAAAATAAAACATTTATTCAAAAAAGTAATTACTGCACTCAGTGACTGTGTGACTGTAAAGTTTGAAAAATAAAAAATACAAGTTACAACTGCCATTGACTATAATCAGATAGTGGATATTACGTGACAGAACAGTATGCTTTAAAACAGGACTGGGGTTGACTAGATTCTCTGGTCAACAAACAAACCTGCACAAAAAATAGCAGTGCTTTCGCTAAGCAGGGGTGCGTTTCCCAAAAGCGTAGTTGCTAAGTGAGTTAGAAACTTATGTGACCGGTGTGGCTCTGCGTTGTGTGGGTGCTTCACATACGAGACGGACAACTTGCGTTTCTTTGGCCTGCCACCATGTATTTTCTGTTGTTCAGATAAAGAACACGTGTACATTATTTCACAGAAAACTCGCTCCACTTCAGCTCTGGCCTCTCTCCACAAACGCCATTGCAGGAATGAGAGGTATCATGGGAACAACTTTCTTTTTGGAGCAACAGACAGGAAATGAGGTCACAGAGAGGAGGGACAATACAATTAGTTTCCTGATATAGAGTAGGGTAGGCTATATATGAATAGTGCGATAGAATAAATGAAGTGGCATCAATACATTAGATTTTTTTGTAATTATACATCTCTGCAATTAACAATGTTACACTTACATAGTTCAAACTATGTAGTTGCGCCGCCAGTGTTTCCCAAAACCATCGTTCGAACTATCAAGGTAACTTACGTAGTGCGAACAAATCGTTAAACAATGCAGGTGTTCCCCAAAACCTTAGTTCGAACGAACGTTCGTAACCACTGTCGTTCAGCTGTGTAGTTCAAACTACTACTCCCCAGCTGTAGTTAGAAGCTTAGTTCCTGGTGATTGCGTCGGAAAATGCAGTCATGAAAGGTAAACATAAGGTCAGTAGCTGAAAATGTTCGATGATCTTGTTCGATCAGAACAAACATATATAACATTAACACAGTGATTCGAAAATGTAGCTACTCAGGAAAAGCACTTTTTGTTGTATTTCTCTGTTCATGAGTGGGCCTATGGTTGGATCTCTGGAATTATATCTCTTGTAGCCTTCGCATGCGTTAGCAAAGAAACTTTAATGTTCGGCAACGATTTATTACGCTAGTCTAATAACAACACTTGTTTTTATTTCCCCGCTGTCATTAGAGCGGAGGTGGTTAATTAGCCTACTTTACGGGATCATGGTTCAAGACGGTAGTATTGTGGAGTAAATCTGTAAAGCTCGTTACTTCGTGTTGCTAGTCATAGGAGGAACAAATGATCTCGCTGTTTACCTTCATGTATTTTATGTATCGATAGGAGAGGATGTAGTTTGCCCACCTGCAACTGTGAATATGGTAGAAATCATTTATATTACAGTGAATGGGAAAGTGTTGATAAAAAGAAAGGGGGTGGGGGAGATGGAGGTATTTTTGCATAACATTTGTCATTCCTTGTGGTCTGTGGAATGCACGGTCATCCTCAGCATCCTTTACAGAGATCGCCTCATCTTCAGGGAGCTGGACATTTGCTGTGATGGCCATGCTGTGCAGGACATAGACGAACTGCCATTCTGAGGGGATTCTGGAGACTCAGGGGAAAGAGCGGCCCTGACACACAGAAGGCCATGCCAGAGGGGTATTGAGGGGTCCTGCGTGTGGGTGCCCAATGTTGGGGAGCCCTGGGAATCAAACTGCAAGGGACAAGGTGTAAATGGGCTTAGAGGAAGTGGGCAGAGGGGGGAAGACACTCATGTTAGAGAATTGTGCATACCACAGATACCTAAACCCCTGGGACTCCTGCCAGCACTTCTGGGTTTAGCCTGGACAAAACTCTCCTCAGGACTAAGAGGAGGCTGACAGACCGGCGCTCCCACCACCAGTCCTCTTTAGCTCACTCCTTAGAGCTGCTGCTTGCCTTAATAATGTCTAGCTGGCAATTCCTCCAATGTTCATTCAGGGAAGAAGCTTAGTATGTATATATAACTGTAAAGAATGAATTAAAAAACTTTGTACTCGCTGGTGGAGCTCATCTCATTAAATGGACTGAAATAGCAAATCGTTCTTTAGATTTTTTTTTTCTCGAAAGAATCGTTGCCTAAAGTGTCTTTTCATTTAAATGATAAATTGTTTTGTAGCTAGTTTGTGTAAGATCGCAAAATAATATGCCAAAACGACAAATTAGTATTGTAATATCGATCACAACTGCTGTATTTAGGCACAAATACCAAGTTTTTAAGCTTCCTGCGGTGAAAAACAGACCGGGGTGCTCCTGGTAACAATGTTGTTCGAGCGACAATCGCTCAAACTATCAAGGTTCAAACTAACGTCTTTCAAACCAACATGGTTCAGACTACTGTGGTACAAACAAGGTACGACGGTTTTGGGAAACCATCGTTCTTCTGATGTTTGTTAGTTTAACGATGCATTGTACCATGTAAGTTCTAAGCTAACTTCCGTCGTTGTTCGGGAAACGCACCCCAGTGCGATTCTCGGTCGCTACGTATATCCGCATGGAACCTCCATGTGAAAAGGAAATTGACAAGAACGGAAGGCAACACTTTGGAAACCGTTATCGTACACCCATAAATTTAAGACTGGCATTGACAGCATGAAAAAAAAAATCATTAACATACAAGCCATCTCTCCCATTATAAAAATTATTCGCTTGATTTGAAGCGAGTGCGATGAATAAACATTTTAATGGAAATACGACAGGTGCAGAAGTCGCAAACCTTCTCCCCAAGGCGAAAATATGCACAACGCTGGGCAGGCTAGTGATTAGCATGTCTGAAATTAGGGACGACGTTAGCCATGAAGATGTGTAGCCACTGCCCTCATAGGGCTGCCGCGCAAGGAAAAGGAAGATTCGAGATCACCTGCGGCCAGCGGCAAGGCAGAAAACGTACCCAGTGATTGGCTAGTTACTGTCTGAATGTCCAATCTGTTCAGATTTTGTGGGCGTGAATGAACGTGTGAGTCAAGCAGTACTGGCCGCTTGCACACTGGACGCAAAACTGTTTTGCGAACGATTCGTTTCGCGTCCAGTGCACAAGCAGCCTAATTCACTGAAAACATGTACGGGTATGGCCTTTGACTATTTTTTCTTGCGGCCGCTAGGGCAGTTTTTGCGGGAATCCCGTAATCGCACTGCTTGGCGGAAGCCCTGCCTCTCACTGACAGTAATAAATGTACATGTCTATATTTAATGTTTGCATACACATCCATGCCTTTTATCTAATGCTGAGATGTGGCCAAAAGTCTGCCGACTAGAGTAACAAAATGGCACCAGCCCAATTTTAAACTCATTAAGTCCAACCCACATAACTCGTATATTCACTGACAACTTCAAAGCATGTTTAAGTTCAACTTAATTTGAGGTGGTTGGCTGCAAGGTTAGGTAGCACAACTGCTAACATTAGACAAGATGCCGACAATTTGTGCTAGCAATTTTTCAAGGTTGCAGTGCTAGTTCTGGAGCTAGATAATGGAAGCGAAAGTGTGCTAACAACGTCACGCTAGCGCGCCATTAACACGACATGGAGACCTTATAAGTTCAAGTGTATCAAGTTTACTGACATAGGTGCCATCTAGCTAGCTGGCGCGCGTTAGCTAGCGCGCTAATTGATTTTAAAATGGCGCCAATTTTGTCAATAGCGGTCGCGTAATAATTGCACCGACCGTTAAAGCATTAAATGCACTGACGCTAGCAGTTGCGTGTTAGCGCGCTATCGTGCTAACGCTATTACGCCAATAGCGTTAGCGCGCTATCTAGCTAGCTAGATGGCGCCAATGTCAGTCAACTTGATACACTTGAATTTATAAGCTCTCCATGTCGTGTGAATAATGTGGGTCTAGCAATGTTTAAAAAAATGCCACTAAAACTCACCGAATAATTTCCTCTTCTCCTCCTCTGTTGTCTCCAACCCAGCTTGCTGTAGCTGCTGGAGGAGCTCCTCCGTTGTTAATGCCGCCAGTGACATCGCCGTCTTCTCTGCTCTCGTCCCACAACGCAGAGTAACGGTTTCAAGTTCTTTTTTTTTTTTTTTTACTCTGACTTGAGAGAACTGTGCCGCCTGACCTGCTCATGTACTGAATGTCATCAAGTCCACAAAAAAATGAAAAAAAAAAAAATGCTCCATCTGCAACAGCTAGATCATACAAGTACTTTTTTCCCCTTATTTTTTGTGCCTAAAGCATTTCAACCATGTAATGATAATTGAATCCAAGCGAATTCAATGTAGATAATTTTTACACTAAACCACTGGGTGGCTGCACCTATGGCTTAATGAACTATAAGCAAGCTATGAGTATGATAGCCTCCGCTGCAGTCGTCTTATGGTGTTCGGTTAATTTCCTTCACCCAACAACGTCTGCACACTCGAGTGAGGTTTTGTGTTCCACCAATCAGAAACTAGCTCCTAAAATCCAGGAGCTAATTATATATGCAGAAACAGATAAAGCCAAAATGGCGGATGTTTTCTCTCGACCTTTGGATAAAATGTGCAAAATCTTCAATATTCAAAGTATGAGTATGTTGTTTGAAGGAAATTAGCTGAACACCATAAGACGTCTGCAACGGGGGCTAGTTGTCCAGGTGTTTTTCCGGGAGTTGAAGTGTCAAAGTTATCAAAGATTAGCCATGTTTTGGCCAACGGAGAAGAACACTCTTCTGTTGTTAGACGTTTCGTTCGGGGCCTTTCGCTTTCATAAAGAAGTTATAATTCCGATCGCTTTTCATCAAGTTCTTTCTCTATTTTCGAATTTTTTTCAAGTAAGCGATAGCAGCCCGTTCGGCAGACAAATAACTCGTTCATGTATACCGCTGTGTTAACAGAGATGACAGAGCTTATTACTGCAGCGATATCAAGCTTGCCTTTTGAATGCACACGTATCTGGTCTTTGAGAGGATTTTTGTTTTACACACTAAACAAATGTCGTTTTCTACAAGTTTTTTAGGAGTTTCTTTACCCGCCGTTTCACTATTTTTGACAAGCCGCAGGGAAAACCCATAGTAATGACAGAGATCATAACATATAACAAGCATTCTGATTGGCTCATCAAGCACAATCACAGTACGTCACAGAACACAAAACCTTGCTCGAGTGCACAGACGTTGTTGTGTGAAGGAAATTAACCGAACACCATAAGACGTCTGCAACGGAGGCTATGAGTATGACTAGTTATTTGTCTATTTCTTTAGTCTTTTAGCCTCTTTCTAACCTGCTTTTAGTCCAGTTTTATTAAACTTCATCTTAACTTAATCTATTTTTCTTTTGTCAAGCTACTGTAACCTTTTTTATTTTTTACTCTAACTTTTAAAAATTAATTTCTCTGACTGTTAGGCCTGAGTTTAGCTTATTAAAATAAAACATTTTTTTCTGCTCGATGTAGCCTGACTAAATTACAAATCGTATTAAAGTGAGGCTATTTTGGTCATTAATACAAGGTTGATCCAAGAATTAGGCTATTCTATTTTGGTTGGGTTTTGAGATAAGATATTTTTTACAACTGACATGAAAATTAAGTATTTTATTATTTCTGAAACCTCCATTTGCCAGCATTTGGTTAAGGGTACAGAGATTTTGGGTACAGATATGTACTTTCTCATTTCATGTACTCTGAAAGGTACAATATTGTAGCTCAAAAGGTTCTGTCCTGTACCCTTTAAGGTACAATGAACTTAAAGAAACAATTTTGTACCTGAGAGTATAATATTGTACCCCATGTGTACCTTTATTTCTGAGTGTGTATATCAGCAAATGGACTCTTACTTTTCGTACATGTATGGGTGGTTATATCCGCAAATATATCCCAGTCTGACCCATTTTTATGTAACTGCAAGGACAGACGATGGTTACGAACGTAAGCTTTTCAAATAGGGTGTCATTAAATTACCTGTCATTAATTTTTTTTTAGAAAACGAAGAGAAACTAAAAGAAACTAAGATATTTATTCAAGCTGACAACTTTACTCAAATAAGGGTGCCCTTTGATGGGTTGCAGCCGCCCTGAAATGAACGACATCTACAATGTCACAAACGATGTCAAAAACCAGTGTGGATATTTTCTTCTTTCTGCGAGTAAAAATAAAACTAGACAAAGCATTACTTCAAAAATGTTATTATTATATCTTTGTCATATGTATAACACAATAAGCATACAATTTAGTGGATTGTTGAACACTGTAACGTGTTATTTAACCGTTAATGTACCATGCCCCTTAGGTACCCCATTTCTGTAGACAGGCCCACTTGTACTGTTGTGTGTGATGAATTAGTTTTTGTAGATGCCTTTTTTTGTTATTTTTCTTTTCCCCTTGTTTTTGTTCAAATTCTCTCATTCGCTCTCTCTTACTCAGTCTCTCTCTCACTCTCTCTCTCTGTGTGTCTCGCATATGCTCTCTCTCTCCCTCTCTCTCTCTCATACTATTTTGGAATTTCTCACCTTGACAATAAATGTAAATGTGACAGTTCTTTTAGTATTTTCTGTTCCATGTATACTTCAGGCAGACGTAAAACACGGACAATAAAGTGTTTCCAAAGGGCAAAAGTGTAAAGTCAGCACTCAAGATGTACGCAGCTCTCCCGTTATCCTTTTCTAAATTCTACCTGCTAATCCATTGAACAAGGTTTAGGAACTTGGACTCAGTGCTGCCCTGTTTTCCTGTGTTACACATGGTTGTCCATTAGATGGAGACAGAGATCGGAAATGTGAAAAACTCTGCTTCAAAGACGTCAAACACCTGTTACGAACAGGAATGTTATCAGTCGATTTAAAAGGCCATTATCGTTGCTTTTGGGTATTTCTAATTTTGCCTGAATAAACTTTTTTCTTTTGTGAAAAAAAAAAGGAATTTCCAGTTCCATCTGCAGCTAGAATTTCCAGTCAGGGTACTATGTACAAGCTGCCTAGCAGGTAATCGACTGCCATGTCACGAGAGCCAAAGTAATTAGCGCTTCTCTTCACAAACACGCTCCTGTCACCTGCCGCTTATTCACTCGTAGTTCAGACCACGCAAACTCAGACCGAGGGCGGGAGAAATCCGACCGAGTACCTGCACAGAATTTCACTGGCGAGCTGACCAGTAGGGGCGCCCCTTCTCATGTTTTTCACAGATTTAAAATATTTAACTTGAGTTCCATTGAGTATTAATTTAAAATTTATACTTGATGTTAATAAAAAGGCAGTTGCTACGGGTACAGCAGTTTACCAGTGCATTTAAATTTAAAGATACAGCAGTCCCAATTTCAAACCCTGACCTAACCTAACCCTGATCCTAATCCTAACCCCTAATCCTTAATCCTAATCCCTTCTAATTGACAGCTGTACCCATAAAACTGCCATATCTCTGGGCACTGCATGACAAGAAAGCCTGACACTTGGGAAAAGTGTATGGGGCAAAGTGGAATATTTTTCTATATGGAATAAATGTTTGTTGAAAAGTAATGTAATATGTAATAATGTAATGGCATGTAATAAAGAGAGATCCAAAGAGCAACTCTTTCAAGTGCTTGTTTGTCCATAAATAAGATTTGGACCACAAAGTCTTTAATATGAATACATTCTTTGTGCACCGGTCATTTCAAATTGTAATCAGCTGTTGAACATTTATTTGAATTTTAATCATTGTAAATTGCAATCATCTCAGAAAGAATTCATTTTTGGCTATCTTCAGCAATGACGTCATGGGAGATATACAACCCCAATTCTGAAATAGCTGGGACAAAGTGGAAATTGTGAATAAAATCAAAAGGCAATGACTTTCAAATGACTTTCACACCAGCCAGTATTTTATTCACAACAGAACAGAGATAACATAGCAAATGTTGAAACTGCGAAATCTTACAATTTTATCCACAAAATGAGCTAATTTCAAATTTGATGGCTACTACAGGTCTCAAAAAAGTTGGGACAGGGGCATGTTTACCATGGTGTAGCATCCCCTCTTCTTTTTAACACAGAGTGGAGGCATCTGGGCATTGAGGAGACAAGTTTCTTGAGTTTAGCCATTGGAATTTGATCCCACTCTTGTTTAATACAGGCTTCCAGCTGCTGGAGATATTTGGGTCTCCTTTGACGGACTTTTTGTTTAATTATGCACCAAATGTTCTCAATCGGTGAAAGATCACAACTGCAGGCAGGCCAGTTCAGCACACAGACTCTTCAACTACGAAGCCGTGCTGTTGTAATAGCTGCAGTATGTAGTTTTGCATCGTCCTGGTGAAATACACAAGGCCTTCCTTGCAATTGATGTCATCTGGAGGGAAGCATGTTGGTCTAAAACCTTTATACACCTTTAAGAATTCATGGTGCTTTTAAGAACATGCAAGTGTCCCACACCATATGCACTGTTGCATCGCCATATCATCACAGATGCTTGACAACAGGTGGGGTGGTCTTTTTCCTCTTCAGCCCGGAGGACACAACGCCCTTGATTTCCAACAAGAATTTCAAATTTGGACTCATCTGACCACAGGACACTTTGCTACAATCCATTTTAAATGAGCCTTGGCCCAAAGAACATGGCGGCGCTGTCATGATTCTGGGTTTAGATCATGTTTTATGTGCTGGTTTTGTGTTTATGATTATTGTCTTTTATTTGTTTTTCATGGTTTTTGTAATATTCTGGTTTTTGGTTCATTCCATGTTTCAGTTCCATTGCACTTCTCTCCCCTGTCTTGTGATCTAGTTGGTTCAGTCCGTCTTCCCTGTCTGCGTGCTCACTGACTTCGGGTGCCCTAAAGGCAGTTTGGTGTTTAAAACATTTCTTCGTATCTCATTTTCTCCCTTCACTCCTCTGTTCTGATTACTAACGAGACTAACATTTGTATTATAGTATACTAACACAACTAACCAGGTATATATAGATTCGATTACTAATGAGCACTCTAGTTTAAGTTTTAAAACCGCACCGCTACTAATAGACTAATTCCCTCTTCACAGTCGCCCTGTTGTAATCTCCGCCCCTTTGCTTTCACCCGTCCTCTCCCTATGTTCAGCGAGAATCTCTCGCACGTGCTTAATTACTTTCCTGCTCTTGTCATCTGTGCACGTAGAACTCCTGGACTGGAGCTGTTTTAATGTCATAGGCTGTTTGTGTGATTACTGTCCGTATTTCGTGTCTCGCCAATTTTCGTGGTTAGGGTTTGCCTCATGTGATTCTCCCAATGTAATTAGACTCATTCCCCACAGCTGATCTCTGTATAGCATGTGACCCTTCCTGTGTGTATATTAGGAGTCTTTTCACTCACAGCTCTTGTCAGAACGTTGATATATACTTCTTTGTTTCAATTCTCATTTTACACCTGTGATTATTGTTTTTCTTCTACTGGATAGTCTGACCCTGAGTATTGCCATTGCCCTTTTGTACTTTTTTGCCTTTCTGGATTTTGACCTGTTTTTGTATGACCATGAGTACGGTGTTTGGATGCCCTGTGTATGACCATTGGCTTTGCCCATCGACTACGACTTTTTGCCTCGTTTTTGTACGTCCGCCCATCTGTCTTACTGGTTCTGACCCCTGCCTGTCTAGTCGATACTGTTTTTGGATTTCGTATTGTGGCTTGGCAAGTTCTGTATTTTGGCTTTGACCCGGACTCCAATAAAGGCATACGTTTTTTTTGGATTGCGATCTCTTGCGAGTGGTTCCTGAACGATGCCTCAGGCGCTTCTGGATCAATTATGGCTTGCTTTTTGCATGATAGTTTTAGGTGGTATCTGTGGATGGCATGGTGGACTATGTTTGCAGACAGTGGTTTCTTGACGTATTCCTGGGCCCATTTAGTAATGTCAATGACAGAATCATGCCGGTGAGTGATGCAGTAGCGTCTGAGGGCCCAAAGATCACTGGCATCCAGTCTTCAGCCTTGTCCCTCATGCTTGGAGATTTTTCCACTTTCTCTGAATCTTTTGATGTGATGCACTGTTGATGATGAGACCTTCAAAGCCTTTGCAACTTGACGTTGAGGAACATTGTTTTTAAAGTATTCCATAAATTTTTTTTTTATTTTTTTAAATGCAAGCCAGAATTTGAAATGAGCTCATTTTAACTCGCCATGTAAGTTATCAGCGATTTTCGGGAAACACATTCCAGCCTCGTCAACGCATAACTGACCTAGCTACGCTGCAAATGCGAAATGTTTGAGATTCACTGTTAAATGGATTTATATTCACTGCAAGTAGGTACCAGAGCAAGTGAACCAGCTTGCTAGCCTAGTGTGCAAGTTGGTTTCTTAGTCAATGTTAGCTGGCAACCTTTATTGATGCATATTAATGCCAGCTAGCGAGCTAAATGTTCACGGAGCAACTCCAGCTTAGTTCGCATTCAGTCACGAGAGCATTTTTGGAATTGCTGGATAGATAGTATGCGCGAAGACAAACCTTCATTCAGAAAGATCGCAGGCAGAGAGATCCTGTGTGACTGCAAGGCTCGAAATCAGCGGGCTCGCATCGCAATTTGCATTTTATGCCTCATTAAACTTGCATTCAATTAATAAACTGCAAAGACAAGATGTTTAATGTTCAAACTGAGAATTCTTTTTTTTTTTTTTTTTTTTTTTTTTTGCAAATCAGTAACTTAGAATTTAAAGGCAGCAACACATTGCAAAAAAGTTGGCACAGGGGCCTTTTTACCACTGTTACATCGCCTTTCCTTTTAACGACACTCGGTAAACGTTTGGGAACTGAGGAGACCAATTTTTGAAGCTTTTCAGGTGGAACTCTTTCCCATTCTTGCTTAATGTACAGCTTAAGTTGTTCAACAGTCCGGGGTCTCTGTATTTTACGCTTCATAATGCGCCAGACATTTTCAATGGGAGACAGGTCTGGACTACAGGCAGGCCAGTCTAGTACCCACACTCTTTTACTACGGAGCCATGCTGTTGTAACACGTGCAGAATGTGGCTTGGCATTGTCTTGCTGAAATAAGCAGGGGCATCCACGAAAAAGACGTTGCTTGGATGACAACATATGTTGCTCCAAAACCTGTATGTGCCTTTCAGCATTAATGGTGCCTTCACATATGTGTAAGTTGCCCATGCCTTGGGCACTAATACACCCCCATACCAGCACAGATGCTGGCTTTTGAACTTTGCGCCTATAACAGTCCGGATGGTTCGTTTCCTCTTTGGTCCGGAGGACACGACGTCCACAGTTTCCAAAAACAATTTCAAATGTGGACTCGTCAGACCACAGAACACTTTTCCACTTTGCATCAGTCCATCTTAGATGAGCTTGGGCCCAGCGAAGCTGGCAGCGTTTCTGGGTGCTGTTGATAAATGGCTTTCGCTTTGCATTGTAGAGTTTTAACTTGCACTTACAGATGATGCGACGAACTGTAGTTACTGACAGTGGTTTTCTGAAGTGTTCCTGAGCCCATGTGGTGATGTCCTTCACACACTGATGTCGATTTTTGATGCAGTACCGCCTGAGGGATTGAAGGTCACGGGCATTCAACGTTGGTTTTTGGCCTTGTCGCTTACGTGGAGTGATTTCTCCAGATTCTCTGACCCTTTTGACGATATTACGGACCGTAGATGATAATCCCTAAATTTCTTGCAAGAGCTCGTTGAGGAATGTTTTTAAACTGTTCGACAATCAGATCACGCATTTGTTCACCAAGTGGTGACCCTCGCCCCATCCTTGTTTGTGAATGACTGAGCATTTCAGGGAAGCTGCTTTTATACCCAATCATGGCACCCTCCTGTTCCCAATTAGCCCGTTCACCTGTGGGATGTTCCAAATAAGTGTTTGGTGAGCATTCCTCAACTCTGTCTTTTTTGCCACTTGTGCCAGCTTTTTTGAAACATATTGCAGGCATCAAATTCCAAATGAGCTAATATTTGCAAAAAATTACAAAGTTTACCTGTTCGAACATTAAGTAACTTGTCTTTGCAGTGTATTCAATTGAATATAGGTTGAAAAGAATTTGCAAATCATTGTTTTCTGTTTTTATTTACGATTTATACGACGTGCTAACTTCACTGGTTTTGGGTTTTGTATGTATATGCGAATGGATCATGGACTCGGTTTGACGGACCAGGAACGCAAGGCTCTAGCTGAGGGTAGCTTTGTGTGATTAAGCTGGTTTAGGGCTCGTTGGAAACGTCAGAAGCCATACAATCAAAGGGCTACTGGCCAAGTCTTACTGACAGCATCACAAGCCGATCACAGAGTGGAAAACAATGCAAGCCAGCTGAATGCTGAGGAACTGAGATCTTTGAAGCAATGATGGAGAAGAAAAACATGCGTTGAGACTCGCAGATTATAACACGGACACATGGAGCTAACAATAGCAACCGCAGATTTACCCTCGAGCGGTTTTTTTATTACAAAATATCAAAGGTAAGACATTTCTTTACTCATCTCTGTAGACTGTAAAGTGTATGCCTGCTGTTCTTTGAGTGTGGTGTCAGTTTAAAATGACAGGGCATATATTGTTGGATTCTGTGGACTTCTCTCATTTGATGTATTGTTTGTATACACAGCACGACTTCAGGAGAAATTCAAGTGATTCAGCACTGACATGATTTTATCCTATGCTTTGCTGCGTGCTTATTTACTTGCTTGGTGCTTGAATTGTGTTCGGTTGAGGTAAAAATGGTCAACATGAGCTTTTTGCCTAGTTTCCTTGCAGAAAGTGGATCGGCCGCATGGCAATGTTGCGATTTGGAAACATGCTGTATTTATTATGCATAAGCCCCACCCCCGGTACCAGGGGCATCGGGCTTAAGGGGTTAAAAGGATTCGCAGATCATTGTATTCTGTTTTTATCTACGATTTACATAATGTGCCAACTTCACTGGTTTTGGGTTTTGTAAATAGCGCGACAATATAAACGCTTGACAGGTTTGTTTGTGGTATTTTTTGTATAATTATCCACGAAATATTCAACCGTCGTTTTCAAAGTCATTTTCTGACAGAAACGCGTGATACTGAGGGCACAACAGCACAAACATGGTGAGACTTGTTTTCTTGACTCATTCTTTATATCGGCAATTTCACCTGTTTTCACATCGCCTTCTGTCTTCATCGCAATTTATGAACTGAACCTGTTGTGGTGGGTCTCAGTGAACCCATTTTTATCCCCCGCCAACACGAAGTGGGAGGGGGATATAGGTTTGACCTCCGTCCGTCCGTGCGTCCGTCAGTCCGTGTGTGCGTCCGTCCGTCCGTCCGAGATAAAGGGGACAGCTTTACTCAGAAACTACTACAGATACAGTAACCAAATTTGGTGTGTAGCTTCAGACCATAAAGGCCTTGATTGAGTTCGAAAATGAGAAGCGCACAATTGGCGGGGGATGTTGTAGACCATGTCGACTTGTTTGTGCTGTACTGACACTTCTGAAACTGGGCATTACTCCCACGCTAGAAGCCATGTGCACAATGGCATAGACTTGTGAGCTGGCCCTGCAGTGTCAGTGCTGATCCTGCACTTAGAAACTTGTATAGACTTGACATCGCTCCCCTGCCAGAGCCACAGACACAATGAGCCTTTGCTATATTTCTGTGCTGAAAGACAGGAGGTCAGTGCACATTTTCTTGCAAGATCTAATAAAAATCATACTCTCTTTGGACTCAAGTTTTCAAATTTTGTTGTTGATTTCTGATGAGGCTTTTATATTTAGGATATTTTCTCAGTTGCATGGGTGAAGACATATGATCTTGGTGTAGATTTACTGTTAAGCTGAATGGGTACTTGGTTTAAAAGGCATTCCTGTTGGTTGTTAGAGACATTTTAACATGATCTATTTTGGTTGAAATTGGATGTAGAATGCCTGGAACCCCCCCACAACTCATTTGATCCGAGCCTGTATTATGCAATGCGTGAAATATGTTACAAATAAATAAAAGTAAATAAAGTTACTGAATGGATAGTTGAGAGCTCAATTAAAGTCACTAACAATCATGAACGACACACAAACACACGCGCACACAAACACACACACACAATCTCTCTCACTCGCTCTCCACATGCACACAGACAAAGAGCAACAACTGCAGATTTGATTTCATCTGCAGTATAATAGTTACTGTCACGATGCGCAGTGGCGTGCACAGACATTATGGGGGGCAAGTGCTCGGGGGGGGGGGAGGGCACTTTTTTGCACACATGGAACATGCTATTATAGTGTGAGATTAAAAAAATAAAATAAACATTACACGCACATGTTCAATGCAATTCATGACTACTGTCATTCATCAAAAGAAGGCACATGGGTAGCCTTTATGGGAATATTTTTCTCTCAGGCAATGGGGAACTGCCTGATTCTTCTTTATGTGTTCATTTATGTTGCCTAACAAAACCTACACAAAAAAAAACGTTCAGCTTAACAGATAGATTTGCAAAGTCGACCGACATTGTTTTTGGTGGTTGTCCTCACGTTATCTATCATTGTTTGGGCTATAGCATTAAACTAGCTAATCAGGTGACCAGTCGGCTAAAAAATGCTCAGTTGTTTGGTGCTGTATGAGCACTGGCGTACCGTCAGATGCCAGGAAGGCCTTCGGTTAACATCACCCTTTCCCGGATAATTGCTCTTAAACTGTTTGCGATCAGGTTTGATTGATTAACAATCAAACAGTTAATTAACAGAATAGCCACCACCGATGCGTGACACGTAATGATTAAGAATTGCGAATTACAAAGCGATTGCCTGTTGGCTATGTTGATATAATTGATGTGAATCCGCATGGATGACAATCTGCAACAAATCCGAAACTTTCGCGGACTTTACAGCAATTATTTTCGTCTTCACTCAGCTGTGCTATGACGCACTTTGGCTGTCACATTCAGAGTATATAGAACGGATTCTCATGGCTAATTGCTCAATGAACATCGTGAGTTAATTTACGCAAATTCAGAAATTATAAAGATGTAGGATATTTTTTCCGTAGCCATTGGTGTGCGGAAGGAAGTTTAACACCGTATAATTTTGCAGTGCAATGTATAACACGGCTTTCAAAAACAAGTTAGATTCTCGTCGGTTCCTCCAATCAGTCTGAGCAACGGTTGCTAATCGGGGAGGTAAACTGTGAGAGGTGTCTGTCATTAAGAAGTGAAAGGTGAGGTTATTGCTGGCCCTGTGTTTCTGCCGACGGATCGTCACTGTGTATGAGACATGCTACTGCACAACAAAATGATTACAGGTTGGGCTTGGAGGCACGATTTCACTTGATCTGTGTGTTACCTGGCTGGCGGGGCACAAGACTGTGGCTTCCAGTCGCTCAGCTGATATGCACTGCGCACACTGCGCACACTGAGCACACTGCGCACGTGTTCACTGGCAAAGGAAGAGAGATCGGAAGTGCGTGAGGAGGTGGCCCATTTCGAGACATTTTTTTCAGTAGTTTTTAATCACACAGCTTTTATAAAAGATCATTTCAACATTGGCCCCACTAAAGTGTTAATAATAATAATAAATATAATCATTAAAAAAAAAAAACCGAAATTTCAAAAGGACACTTTCATTGATAAAGGCAAAGGGGCAAGTGCTGTAGCATCACCTAGCGTCTATTTGTGCACGCCACTGACGATGCGTGTTGTTGGAATTTTGATTTTATATTCATGGTGTTCCCTTCTCGAGAAAGAACTCAGAAAAAGACAAAGGTGTTAATATCCAAGCCAAAGTCATTTTACTTTTTTGCAGAGGAGGATCCCGTCACCGTCATAACTCCCATTACAGGCAGAGACAAGGATCAAGACAAGTCTTTTCACTGGTGTTTCAGTAAGAGTCCATCTTGTCATCCTCCCCCTGAGCTGTTTTACGCATCAAGGTATCAACAGGAATGTTGCAGACGCACGCAGCCCACGTAAAGCCGGCCCGAAGTACGCATATACATCTTATCTTCTGGGCATCCCAGGCTCCCCTTGTACTCTTTTTCCTGAGAACACAAACTTGGGAGAGAAAGTGAACATCTTGGCCCTGTCAGGACCGCATGCATGACTCCAGATAAACTACAAGCAATTACGCATTGTTCAGATTCATGGAAACTACAGCTACACACGGCCTGGCTTAATCAAAAATGGGCAACTAAGGCCTAAGAGAAAATGAGCAAGCGCAAGCAAGGATAAGCAATTAATAGTAAAGCAAATAAATAAATATTAAAATGATTCCAAATTTCCCCCCCGTTTGTAATTGATTATCCGCCAGCATGCCACTTCTCTCGATTTTCGGCATGTGTTTCATTCACGGGGAGATGCTTCACCATGTCATCGTCATTTTTCAATGCTTTTGTTCGGACAGGCCCCATTTCAATTACATCGTCATATGAGTCCTTCAGCTCCTCGGGCAGAGTATACACTTCACTGGTGTCCTGTAACAGAAGCATCTGATATCGTGGATTAGCACTCAACATTTTTGATATCAATCCTTTCATTATGGGAACCCCACAGCAACTGCAGAAGAGCAGTACTGCAAACCTCGCTGCTGCAAGACTTAATACAGATATAATTCCTGCTTTCCATCCTCCAGACAGGAGCCAGTCCCACCAGGAGTCTGCTGATGCTGGTGAGAGGTCACGCTGTTGTGCATCAGATATATCTTTCAAACGTTACAGAGCTTGATCAATTACCCCTCCAGCCTCTGACATAGCTGGTATGTCAGTACAGTATGTGGGCCCTATAATCTAGCAGACCCCCCCGTGTCGCCGTTAACAAATACAATGAGCAGTCGTAGCATCCTGCAATTCCAACTTGGGCACATATTTTTTTGACTACTTAGATCCTTCAAACCTCCCATTCAGGGCACAGTCCCAGGCTAGATCCCTTTCCACAGAGATCTCCACCCGGGCTCCCCCAGTGTCTTCCCGGTGTCTTCTTTTCAAAGCCCACCGATCACAGAAGCACCACTCGCCGACTGACGCATTCGCTTTGACCGTTTTCACCAGCCTCGCCTGTTCACAGAGGTCGTCTCCCTCGCCCCTCTGCAAAGTGTGGGCTGTCACCCACGTACCACGTGTTGCCCACAATCTTACATGCGACAAACACGGCGACTAGACGGTACCACGGCAGTATGTCAATTCATACTTTACCAGACACTACTTCAGCAGGCACAGGGGTCTTCAGTCCTCTCCCCAGCACTATTTGCAACATTTCTGTTATCGGCTTGCGAGAGGGTTCATTTGCAATTTGCGATGCAAATTGCTGGGGGTCCGGTTCCCAGAACCACCATCTGATCCCCAGCAACCTCGCCTTCTTCTCCCTCGAACACGCGCATTGCCTCCCGCGTAGTTAGACCTGTGGGAACCACCCCAAGCCCCAGTTTAGACATTACGTCCCTCCCCGGGAGATTTACTGGGCACTGTGTGGATATTATTACAGAGCAGCGCGTAGCAATTCCCTCATCAGGATCCTCAAATTTGAGTTCCTCTGTTGCTACGCTGTTCCGTTGCCCCATTCGCAGCACATGTTTGTATCATATTAGTGCTGAGCCGATGTGGAAAAATTGCACAATTGTTCTGATAACAGTTCGACATGCCCCTGTGTCACATAGAAAAGAAATTGGAGTGTCATTTACAATCAGGGTTTTCCAAGCACTCATTGGAGCAGCCATTAATGCAAACAATTTAGTTTCATCATAGGGTAATGGCTCCCCAGATGCTAACCCTTCCCCCAGGGCGGTTAGTCATTCTGAATTGTTCTAGTTGCTTATCTGTGGATACCCACAGAAAATCAATTGTTTCCCCTGGCACCCCTAGGTTACCCCCACAAACTCTGTGCCATTTCCTTTTCCTGTGACACATCACCAAGATACTGAGAGCAAATCACCGCACTCACGACCAAAAAAAATGCCAAGGTGGTAAATAACCAAAACACAATTAGTAAAAAAAGAATATCAGCACATTTAGATCAATGCAAGTCTCTTTAATACACCAAGCTTTCGGTCAAAGGACCTTCATCAGGGTAACGATCAGCACTTGAGTACAATGAACAATCTTATGTGTTTCAACAGCCAATCAATGAATCATTGACAAGCTGTGCTGGACCAATCCTGCTCAGATGGAGAAAAGCATAGAGGTGTCTTCTCTGCTCTGTAATGGAAACCACTATCAGAAGGGGAAAACAAAGATTTACCACATGAGCCATACACTAGCAACCAAACAAAGAAAAAACTAAACTAAGAGAAATTTATTGAAAAAATGTATGCATGTATAAAACAAAATCTTAAACAGGTAAAGAAATTGCAAAAATATCAGGAAAACCATCATAAAATGCAATATCTCCAACCATAATCAAATAAAGACCTCAAAAAAATCCATAAAAATCCATTTTATAACATAACACTCATATCAAAATCAACATTTAACCCCTTAGGGTGTAAAGAGTCTAATGTGTGTATCCAAAAAAGTTCTTTTTGACACAATGTTTTATTGCAACTGTACATGTTGTATTCCCTGAAAATGAAGGGAAGAGATGGGATGAGAAAGGGCATTAAAATGACTGGCAGCTGGATAATTAGGATCAGCACGTCTAATGGAACTTTTATGTTCACTGATCCTCTGCTTTAACCTCCGTGTGGTTTTACCAACATTACACCATATCACAAGGACATTTTAGGATGTAAATCACATTTTTAGTGTTACATGTAATGAAACCTCTCACCGAATAACTTTTACCAGATCTGGAATGTTTAAAATCAAAAGATTTATGTGTATTATTATATTGGACACAATTGCCGCATGGATAATCGCCATTCCTCAAAGGTGCCAAGAGGGTCTGACTTGGAGCCGTTTGGATACTAGCCCTGACCACCCTATCACGGAGTTTAGGGCCCCGTGTATACAAAAATGAAGGTGGATCTTTAAATATATCATTCAATGAAGGATCATTGGAAATTAAATGCCAATATTTCATAATGATATTTTTAATTACGTAAGCCTTTGGAGTATAAGTGGTAGCAAATGAAACGGAAAACTTCTAATCCCTTTTAACACTCTTCTTTAATAGTTCAGAGCGTGGTGTAGACAGTGCAGTATTGTACGCCTCATTAATACTCTCAGGGGAGTAGCCCCTGGCCAAGAAACGTTGTCACATATCAGAGGCACTCACAACAAAGTCCTCAATTGAGTGGCAAATACGTCTAAGTCTATAAAATTGGCTCTTAGGTAGGCCCTGTATGACTGCTTTAGGATGAGAACTACTAGCCAAAAGGAAGGAGTTATGATCAGTTTCTTTCTTATAAAGAGAGGTAAGAGGTTTTTCATCTTCTAATTTGACCCACATACCAAAGAAATGCACACATTTAGGATCAGACTCAACTGAAAACTTCAAATGAGGACTCATGGAATTAAGATAAGTGAAAAAATCTGCAAACTCTATTTGAGACCCTTTAAAAATGCATAGGATATCATCAAGATACGTGAAATACTTTTTAATATTGTGATAAAAGGGATTTCCCCATTCCCCAGTCACAGACCCACAATGATTCCCAGAACCATTATGTCAGTGTTCTACACATTCCCTAGTCACAGACCCACAATGATTCCCAGAACCATTATGTCAGTGTTCTACACACTCCCCAGTCACAGCCCCACAATGATTCCCAGAACCATTATGTCAGTGTTCTACACACTCCCCAATCACAGACCTACAATCATTCCCGGAACCATTATGTCAGTGTTCTACACACTCCCCAGTCACAGACCCACAATGATCCCCAGAACCATTATGTCAGTGTTCTACACACTCCCCAATCACAGACCTACAATCATTCCCGAAACCATTATGTCAGTGTTCTACACACTCCCCAGTCACAGACCCACAATGATTCCCAGAACCATTATGTCAGTGTTCTACACACTCCCCAGTCACAGACCCACAATGATTCCCAGAACCATTATGTCAGTGTTCTACACACTCCCCAGTCACAGACCCACAATGATTCCCAGAACCATTATGTCAGTGTTCTACACACTCCCCAGTCACAGACCCACAATGATTCCCAGAACCATTATGTCAGTGTTCTACACACTCCTCAGTCACAGACCCACAATGATTCCCAGAACCATTATGTCAGTGTTCTACACACTCCCCAGTCACAGACCCACAATGATTCCCAGAACCATTATATCAGTGTTCTACACATTCCCCAGTCACAGACCCACAATGATTCCCGGAACCATTATGTCAGTGTTCTACACACTCCCCAGTCACAGACCCACAATGATTCCCAGAACCATTATTTCAGTGTTCTACACACTCCCCAGTCACAGACCCACAATGATTCCCAGAACCATTATGTCAGTGTTCTACACACTCCCCAGTCACAGACCCACAATGATTCCCAGAACCATTATGTCAGTGTTCTACACACTCCCCAGTCACAGACCCACAATGATTCCCAGAACCATTATGTCAGTGTTCTACACACTCCCCAGTCACAGACCCACAATGATTCCCAGAACCATTATGTCAGTGTTCTGCACACTCCTCAGTCACAGACCCACAATGATTCCCAAAACCATTATGTCAGTGTTCTACACACTCCCCAGTCACAGACCCACAATGATTCCCAGAACCATTATGTCAGTGTTCTACACACTCCCCAGTCACAGACCCACAATGATTCCCAGAACCATTATGTCAGTGTTCTACACACTCCCCAGTCACAGACCCACAATGATTCCCAGAACCATTATTTCAGTGTTCTACACACTCCCCAGTCACAGACCCACAATGATTCCCAGAACCATTATGTCAGTGTTTTACACATTCCCCAGTCACAGACCCACAATGATTCCCAGAACCATTATGTCAGTGTTCTACACACTCCTCAGTCACAGACCCACAATGATTCCCAGAACCATTATGTCAGTGTTCTACACACTCCTCAGTCACAGACCCACAATGATTCCCAGAACCATTATGTCAGTGTTCTACACACTCCTCAGTCACAGACCCACAATGATTCCCAGAACCATTATATCAGTGTTCTACACACTCCCCAGTCACAGACCCACAATGATTCCCAGAACCATTATGTCAGTGTGCTACACACTCCCCAGTCACAGACCCACAATGATTCCCAGAACCATTATGTCAGTGTTCTACACACTCCCCAGTCACAGACCCACAATGATTCCCAGAACCATTATGTCAGTGTTCTACACACTCCCCAGTCACAGACCCACAATGATTCCCAGAACCATTATATCAGTGTTCTACACACTCCCCAGTCACAGACCCACAATGATTCCCAGAACCATTATGTCAGTTTTCTACACACTCCCCAGTCACAGGCCCACAATGATTCCCAGAACCATTATGTCAGTGTTCTACACACTCCTCAGTCACAGACCCACAATGGTTCCCAGAACCATTATGTCAGTGTTCTACATATTCCCCAGTCACAGGCCCACAATGATTCCCAGAACCATTATGTCAGTGTTCTACACACTCCCCAGTCACAGACCCACAATGATTCCCAGAACCATTATGTCAGTGTTCTACACACTCCCCAGTCACAGACCCACAATGATTCCCAGAACCATTATGTCAGTGTTCTACACACTCCTCAGTCACAGACCCACAATGGTTCCCAGAACCATTATGTCAGTGTTCTACACACTCCCCAGTCACAGACCCACAATGATTCCCAGAACCATTATGTCAGTGTTCTACACACTCCCCAGTCACAGGCCCACAATGATTCCCAGAACCATTATGTCAGTTTTCTACACACTCCCCAGTCACAGACCCACAATGATTCCCAGAACCATTATGTCAGTGTTCTACACACTCCTCAGTCACAGACCCACAATGATTCCCAGAACCATTATGTCAGTGTTCTACACACTCCTCAGTCACAGACCCACAATGGTTCCCAGAACCATTATGTCAGTGTTCTACACACTCCCCAGTCACAGACCCACAATGGTTCCCAGAACCATTATGTCAGTGTTCTACACATTCCCCAGTCACAGACCCACAATGATTCCCAGAACCATTATGTCAACTTTCAACAAATTGCCCAGTCTCAGTCAAAGTCATGTCATCATTTGTCCCAGAACAGCAGTTCTTACAACAAGAACGACAACAACAACAACTCCCTTACTCTTCGTCTGTCCTATAGTTGGCAATATTAATTCCTCTGTCTCACACAGCAGCTATGCCGAACAGGGGTGTGGTGGTCAGGGGACACGGGGAACAGCGTTTCCCCAGTCTTTTTGGTGAGATTTGAGATTATTTTTTGTTTATTTTTAAAAAAAAAGAAAAACATTGCCTCTTATCATTTTCGCCATTGTATAGCTTCTAATAAAGTAATAATACATACTGTAATTCACAAGTAATATTAACAGGGCTCTCAAGTCTCACGCACACGCATTTCAAAAAGTTCACACGCTCACACGCCACACATGACATTTCTCACGCTGAGAAGTGATAAAATCGCCGCACATTCGTAACATAGACTGTATATAAAAGAAATTAGTAATCTATGTATGGATGAGGCGAAGGCAGGCTGCACTGCCTGAATCAGCAACCTATCAGCCAATCAAAAAATAGTATTTCTTGTTGCCAGGTGAAATAGCAGCGCCATAATCACGTCTTCCACTCGCGCGCGAATGCTATTGTGTGCACACGTCAAAGAAGAGTTGGCAGTGGAAGCCCGAAATCAGGTAATCACTTCATCACTGATTTTTAAAAAAAATTTTTTACAATAGCTGCTTATTAAAGTCGAGGAACTATGCGGGATATTTTCTTTATGGATAATTTTTCACCTCAATTTAACTGCTTTGGATGGTTATGGTTAGATGAATTGACTGTCACGGGGAGAGTCGGGGCTGAAAACAAACCCTGCTCCGATCCGGTGCCCGCCTACTTGAGCTACCACTTCTGACAACAAGATGCGACAGATAACCCTCCGGTCGCGACCAGAGCCATGTACAGAAAGAGTCGCGTCAATGGAGGTCCGAAATTCTCGATCGTCACGTGGGTCATGGAGACAGCGAATAGTTCCCGGAAGTCGCTGGCGCGCAATTTAAATGCGTCTGTCAAATAAACTGCAGAGAGACGTTCCTGCAATTCTCGGTAATTACTCGTCAATAAATAGCATTATTTCTGCCTTGTTTATATATTTTAGGCTTGAGTGTATATCGCCGTCTCACTTTAGTGACCCCAACGTTAAACAACCTCGAAATAGCTACATTAAACGGCAGAATTTTGAACATTTGCACTCAATATAGGCAGTATTCGAGCAGTTTTAGTGCCATAGAATTATTTTAATAATTAAGATAACTAAAAAGAGATTTAGTCATTTTAAAGAGTGTGTTCCTGTTGTTGATTGCTTTGAATTCTTGGTTTTTGCTTTTGACTACAATGGTTGTTTAATCCCATCCTAATGTTTATTATGCAGAGGGAGGGGAAGGAACGTTTCAAAATTGTTTAATTTTCTACCATTTCTAATGGAGGATCTAAGTTATCAATTCAGTAATTCATGTAATCTTCATGACTTTCAGAAAGGACAGAGGACTGACAGATGACTATTAATGAGTCTCAACTGACAGCACAATTAGTCCCTGCATTATTAAAAGCAGCATAATGTTGAGTGTGGCATCTTAGAAAATCCACTGATAATAATTACAATTTATCTGCTTATAATTTTTATGCACATCTGCACTTATCACTAAACACCAATACATAAGTTCAAAACAACTTTTTCATTGACATTTTACATGCAGAAGGTATAAATTTGTCGAGGCTTGCATGTATAGTAATATTTTTAGGAAGGGCTCCTTAAACACTATATATCCAGATAGAACAAGACACCTTAACATACAAACTTACTGTATATTGTTATACACATACAGACAAATACATTTTCTGTATATCTTTTTATTTTGCTCTTATGTACTACAATTACTTCATGAAACAGAAATCTTGGATGAACTCAGAAACATGAATAGCATGTGAGGCAGCTTGTCTGTGCCTCTCCTCCATGTTGTCCTTGTATATAATCTCTACCATGGTTTCGCTGTGCTGCGTGGGGATGCTCCAATCGCTGGGGGGTTGAGTACAAATGTTCAGTTTGTAGGCTCAATTCAACAGAAGAAATCTAACAATCATTCAAAATTACAACGGCAAAAATGTGAGGTGATCATATTCAAACACTGCACATGCATTTTTTCACAACCAAAGACCACACGATTTGGAAGCTTATTGTCCAGTTTATTAAAAGTAAGGAACAGGGAAAGGCCTGCACAGCTTAGGGAGTTAAGACTCAGGGTGCAGGGTGAGTGTCGTCTGTCTCATTGCAGGGAGTCTCGGGCTCATATTGAATCACCTGCAGTTCTTCTGCTGAAAGAGAGAGGGGAGAAAAAGACAGGAGAAAGGGTCAGACACACCTGTATGGGCTGGGATGGGAAATGGTGCTGAGAGATGAGGCTGGTCTTTGTTTCCCAACTTAGCTTATGGAACTTAACCCCTTTCTGCAGATGTAGACGCACGCGTCTATAGACATGCAAATGTAAGCGCTTAAGTTACAGTACTCGACCACAAGATGGCACCCCCGGATCAGCTATTGGATATTCACAAGCAGGCAGAGCTGAAACGCGATTTATAGTATGGAGAAGTTCCCTCCAATCCCTGTTTTTCAGGAGTAGCATGGATTAAACTCCTCAGCTAAGCCTGATGTGCAAACTGGTCAATAACCTTTGTTATGGCCCCAATTTGTTATTACATTTATAACACAACAGCAACAGCAAGGGATGACAAACACAGTTTTAACAACTAAAACACATTTAATTTTTAACAAAGACAAAGACTAATAACAACCTACAAATAAAGACCAAGATTGATAAATAAGAAAAAACAGAAATAATTACAGTCCCTTTTTAGTGGGGTGGCTTGGTGATGTCCTGGATGAAGAAAATGCTCAAACAGGCAAAGAAATCCACAAAAGAAACGTCACAGGTCTTGAACAGAATGGCAGGTCTGGTCATCTTCTTGCAATTTCTCCTACTACTTTACTGTCTCAATTCTTTTCCTTATATACTCTTTTGCAGACCCCACCCACATTTAGACCTCTTTTTTTTAATTTTCTGAGACTTGCCCCAGACATGTCCAGGACATGTCTAAACATGACTCCAGTCTGCTTAACAAAAAAAAGGTAAATACTGCCATCTAGTGGCCTATATTCACATTACACCTCCATTCCAAAAGGGAAAAATTTTGACTCATAAAGGCAAAATTTTTCTTTTCAATACAAAATGGTTAAGTGAACACTTGTCTATATATACATATCATACAATATTCAAACACATGATATATATATACACATTCAAACACGGGATAAGCAATCAGCAATCACATTGTCTGTACCCTTCACATGCTTAATTTCCAAGTCAAACTCCTGTAAAATCAAACTCCAATTCAACAATCTCCGATTCTTGTTTTTCATCTTACTCAAAAACATTAACGGATTGTGATCAGTGTACACAATCATTGGCTTTTGTCCTGTACAAACATAAACCTCAAAGTGTTGTAAAGAAAGGACCAGAGCCAACAGTTCCTTCTCTATTGTGGAATAGTTCCTTTGGTGGCGATTGAACTTCCTGGAGAAGTATGCCACGGGATGCTCAATGTCATCAGAGTCACTTCTCTGTAGGAGCACAGATCCACAAGCTTGGTCACTAGCATCGACCGCGATGGAGAACGGTTTGTTGAAGTCAGGAGATTTGAGCACGGGGAAGTGACACAGCAGAGACTTCAGGCGATCGAAGGCTCTCTGGCATGCATCATCCCAGGTGAACTTTACGCCTTTCTTCAGTTGGTTAGTTAGACTGAGAGCAATCTCAGCAAAGTTCTTGCAGAACTTGCGGTAGTACCCGATCATTCCAAGGAAGCGGCGCAAAGCTTTTTTGTTGTCAGGAACAGGAAAGTCCATGATGGCTTGGACTTTAGCATTTATGGGTGCCACCTTACCCTGGCCTATGACGTAGCCAAGATAGGTGACAGTAGCACAACCAAAGTCACTCTTGCTCAGGTTAACAGTCAGGTTAGCCTGGGTCAGGCGCTGGAACAACGTCTCTACATCTTTTAGATGTTCTTCCCAGGAGTCACTCCATGTGATCAGGTCATCGATGTACGCACCCGTGTGTGGCAATCCGGCGATTGTAGACTGTATCATCCTTTGGAACGTGGCTGGGGCATTTTTCATGCCAAAGGGTAGGACTTCATACTGGTACAATCCAGATGGTGTGGCAAAAGCAGAGATGCTCTTGGCCCTCTCAGTTAAAGGCACACACCAATAACCCTTCAATAAATCAATCTTGGTCAGAAACTTTGCTTGCCCTACACTATCAATACAATCATCAATCCTAGGTATTGGAAACACATCAGTTCTAGTTACAGCATTGACTTTGCGATAATCTGTACAGAATCTAGTACTTCCATCAGGTTTTGGAACTAGCACACAGGGTGAACTCCAATCGGAGTTGGAGGGTCTGATAATATCATGTTTTAACATGTACTCAACCTCTTTCTCAGCAATCTTTCTCTTTTCAGGATTCATCCGGTATGGATGCTGTTTTATTGGTTTGGCATCACCAACATCTACATCATGAGAGGCTATAGTAACTCTCTTTGGAACATCAGGAAACAAATCCTCATATTTCTTGATCAACCTTTCAAACTGATCTCTCTGTGAGGGTTCCAAGTGCTGGAGTTTTACATCAAGATTTTGCAACACTTCAGTGTTTGACAATTTACATGAAAGAACTTCAGCTTTAATTCTTGGTTCATCATCTTGAAACTCCCCCTCATCTTCACACGTTTCGACCGTTGGAGAATCTGAAGTGACAGCTGCAACCCTAGCATTTCTGTCATGATAAGGCTTTAGCATGTTAATGTGACACAATTGTTTTGGTTTTCTCCTATCTGGAGTCTTCACAATGTAATTGAGATCATTGAGTTTTGTCAGAATTTCATAAGGACCATGAAATCTAGCCTGCAATGGATTGGACTGCAAGGGAAACAACACAAGGACCTTTTCTCCTGGTTTAAACTCACGGCTTCTAGCCTTATGATCATACCAAGTTTTCATTTTTCCCTGACTTGATTTCAAGTTCTCTTTGGCAAGGTCACAAGCTGCACGCAATCTTTCCTTGAACTTGCTAACATAGTCTAACAGACTGATGTGCGGCTCTTCCTCTTGCCATTGTTCACTCAATAATAGCAAAGGTCCTCTCACTTCATGACCAAACACTAGCTCAAATGGACTGAATCCAGTAGACTCCTGCACTGCTTCTCTAGCTGCAAACAACAGCAAATGAACACCTTCATCCCAGTCTTTCTCATGGTCATAACAATAAGTCCTCATCATTGTCTTGAGAGTGGAATGAAACCGCTCTAAGGCACCCTGACTTTCTGGATGATAGGCACTAGAAAGAATCTGTTTTGCACCTAGTTCATACACAACCTGCTGAAACAATCCTGAAGTGAAATTGCTACCTTGGTCTGACTGAATTTCCCTGGGAAGACCAAACAACGTGAAGAACTTTATCAAAGCCTTCGAGATTGCAGTTGCCTTGATGTTACGTAGAGGTATGGCTTCGGGGAATCTGGTAGATGCACACATGATTGTCAACAAGTACTGATTTCCAGATCTAGTCTTGGGTAATGGACCAACGCAATCAACAATGACCCTAGAAAATGGCTCCCCAAATGCTGGGATAGGCTGCAATGGAGCTACAGGTGGGTCTAACTGGTTTTTTCCAACTACCTGACAAGTGTGACAGGTTTTGCAAAAGTTGGAAACGTCTTTCCGAAGCCCAGGCCAAAAGAAGTGTTTCATGATCTTATCAACAGTCTTGTTAACACCAAGATGACCTCCTAAAGGTAAACTATGAGCCATTGTTAAGATCTCATTCCTATAGACCTTCGGAACAACAATTTGCCTGACCACTGCCCAATCTGCATTGGCAGGGATATCAGGAGGGCGCCACTTCCGCATCAACACACCATCCTTGAGATAATACCCAACTGGAACTGCATCTATTTCTTTTTCAGGAAGGGCTCTCCTCTTTAGTACACCAATTTCAGGATCATTAGTTTGCTCCTCAATCAACCGCTTTCTGGACAGAGACAAGTCTCCAGACACATCAGAATCACCAGACCCATCTGGCTGGCTGAATAGAGAACTGATAAAAGTATCTGATAAGTCCTCAAACGGAGAAACCATAGTAGGCCAATCAGTGTCATGAGGCGAACCACCTGAGTCCTGACTATTCAATGTACTGGACGGCACCACAACATCATCTTCTTTAGCCTTCTTGGCCATAGCACGAGTCACTGCGCAAGAAGGATACAGAGATGGGTCCTCATCCCCATTTTCAGTGCTCGGCTGTGAAGTAAGATGTACAGGGGGAACTACTTTGCCCCCAGCCAGGTCATTGCCTAGCAACAGAGAAACACCCTTTATAGGTAGACTTGACATAAGTCCCACCTTTACCTGTCCTGTAACTAAATCTGACTTCAAGAATATAGAGCGCAGGGGTACAGATACAGTCCTCCCTTCAATACCTTGTACAAGTATGAAATCCCCTGAAGCGGTCTCATCACGTAACTCCAAGGAGTCCATCAACAAAAGTGACTGAGAAGCTCCGGTATCCCTAAGGATATATATGGGGACAGGAGTAGTATGCTCATTCCGAGCCACAAATCCCTCTGACACAAATGGAAGAAATTCCTCCCTCACAAAGTCAGCTGTATTAGGCTTTTTAGCCCCACAAGAAGCAGGCAATTTAGCAGATTGGTTATCTACTACAGGGGTTTCTAACCTTGTTTTCACAAAGGCATTTGGTTTGGTATCCTTTTCTTTTTCTTTCTTAGCTTTAAGGAACCAACAGTTAGTTGTAACATGACCAGATTTCTTGCAATAACTGCAAACTAGACCACTTTTGTCACTGTCAGCTTTCACACTTTGATCAGACCTGTTACTGGATTTCTGAGCACCATCACCAGATTTGTCTTTGTCTTTGGGTGAGGAATCTTGGGTATCACCGTAACCCTTTTTCTGAAATTGGGACCATTTATTGTTACTGCTAGACTGAAATTTGGACTTATGAGTGAGAACATATTCATCTGCAAATTTGGCAGCTGATTGCAAGTTCAGTGCTTGCTTCTCATTAAGGTAGGTCTTAACATCATCCTTAACACAGTTCTTGAATTCTTCAACTAACACCATCTCTTTTAGTGAGTTGAAATCATCCTTGACCTCCATAGAAGTACACCAGCGCTCAAAGCAAACCTGCTTCTCATTAGCAAATTCAACATAAGTCTGATTTTCAGATTTCTTCAGATCTCTGAATTTCTGTCGGTAAGCCTCTGGAACCAACTCATAAGCTCTCAAAATAACCTTTTTGACAACCTCATAATCAGAGGAATCATCTGCAGACAAAGCCGAATAGGCTTGTTGAGCTTTACCCTTGAGGACAGTTTGCAACATCAGAGGCCAGTGTTCCTTTGGCCACTGGCAACTCTTTGCCACCTTTTCAAAACACTGGAAATAGTTGTCAACATCCTTTTCCGAAAATGGAGGCACCAGTTTTACCTCCTGACTAGCACAAAATTTATTTTTAGTTTGAATTTTAATTTTTAGTCGCTCCATTTGGAGTCTTTCTTCTCTATCGAATTTCTCTAATTCAAAATCTCTCTGTCTCTGTCTCTCTCTTTCTGCTCTTTCCTCTTTCTCTCTCTCAAATTCTCTTTGTTTTTCTTCTCTTGCTAATTTTTCTAACTCAAACTGCCTTTGTTTTTCTTTTTCTTCCCTCTCAAATTCTCTTTGTTTCTCTTTTTCCTCTCTTTCTTTTTCTCTTTCTTTCCTTTCTTCCTCTTTTTCCTCCCTTTCTTTTTCTCTTTCCTCCCTTTCAATCTCTAGCATTTTTAATTTAAGTTCCATTTCTATATTTGGATTTTCCACTGGAAACTGTTCCAGATCTCCTGGTGCAAACACATTTTCATCAATGTAATATTCAACTATCTCTCTAGCCAGTCTTGCTTTTCGCATGGCTGGTTTTACCTCTGTCAGCTCCAACTGTCTGCAAATTTCTAGCAGTTCTGTCTTTTTAAAAGACTTCAAAACCCCTACGGTTGGTGATGCCAAGAAATCATCCATTGCTGTTGTCAATATATATCAAGGAAAATTCACAAAAACAATTTCACAATTTGGAATGTTAGATTTTCAATAAATTACTCACAAAATGGTCTATCCCGGACCTTGAGCCCCCAATTTGTTATGGCCCCAATTTGTTATTACATTTATAACACAACAGCAACAGCAAGGGATGACAAACACAGTTTTAACAACTAAAACACATTTAATTTTTAACAAAGACAAAGACTAATAACAACCTACAAATAAAGACCAAGATTGATAAATAAGAAAAAACAGAAATAATTACAGTCCCTTTTTAGTGGGGTGGCTTGGTGATGTCCTGGATGAAGAAAATGCTCAAACAGGCAAAGAAATCCACAAAAGAAACGTCACAGGTCTTGAACAGAATGGCAGGTCTGGTCATCTTCTTGCAATTTCTCCTACTACTTTACTGTCTCAATTATTTTCCTTATATACTCTTTTGCAGACCCCACCCACATTTAGACCTCTTTTTTTTAATTTTCTGAGACTTGCCCCAGACATGTCCAGGACATGTCTAAACATGACTCCAGTCTGCTTAACAAAAAAAAGGTAAATACTGCCATCTAGTGGCCTATATTCACATTACACCTTGCCCATAGTATCGATCCAGTAGTTTTAAAAAATTATCACTTGCGACAGAAAAAAAACGTACTACTCTGTAGCAACCATTTTAGCTACAGTGAGCCAACAGTATTCCAATTAGTGGTTAAAAAAATTTTTTTTTGTGAAGAAAAAAATCCGACATAGTATTGCTTCTCTCACATTCTACTGTCAGTTATAATCATCACACACAAAATATGCGTAGTTCCCTCCCATGGATTAACGCTTAGATTCCTCCATCGACAAATTCAGCGCTCCCTTCTATCCACCGAAGTACTGGTGTCGATAGCCAGTCACTCAATTATATACTCAGATTCATCTGCGTAACTCTACAGTTATAGTTCACGTCCTCGTGAAGCTTCCCCGGTAACGATGTGTTGACAGACTCGTTTCTTATCCCATTCCCCAGTGTCTTAACTTTCCTCTATAACTGAAATACATTGATCGGACAATAAGAACGGGATACAAAGCTAAGCGTAAAAGTAAGGTCGGTTGTATTCTTCGAATGTTGGCCGCGGTTGCGCAGCTGAAAATGATGCGATATCAAAGAAATAAAGACACTCGAGACCGTTCTGAAGTGTTCAGTTTCATCTACGAGATTTAAATGTTGTATGGACGCGGTCAACGGGAATTATTCCGAATGAAACAGAACTGGAACGTTCCTTCTACCCGATACATCTGTCTCTGGAGGGGGGCATCAATGAAGAAAACAGGTTATACTTCTACTCTGTCTGCATTTTGCTTAATTTGGCTTTTTGCTGTAGAATCTAAACCGCGTTTAAAGACATCGAATGCCGAGGTTTTCGTTTCTCCAAATGCATACATCCCACGCAGGTCGGTAGATCCCTCGGTACGTTCATTACACCACTCTGATGAATATGGAGGCATATGTCGTTGTATTTTTTTCCTGAAAGTGAAATTTCTGTTCTGTTAAAATAAGGTGTATTTCAGAATTCAGATATTACTGAGTTAGTGAGTTTTCACCCTTATAAGGTGTAAGGTTATGAGCTCGGATGTGAGAGCGGTTAGCTTTTTATTCATATCATGTTTGGTGTTGCGTGAATGTTATAGCTGTTAAATCTGCACTTCATTTAATGCTTGGGGTACTTCGAAGAGAAATGGACAATATTGTTAACTTTATTATGGAGAAAAGGCATGTTTTGAGAGGTTACTGGTGACCAATGATGTTCCACTGCACTGATATTGATTAATTCATGCAAAACTCAACCAGAAAATCATTAGTTCATGCCGAATTTCAAGCCCCAAAAGTTTATTTGTGTTAAATATATGATTCATGTTTGATTTGACAGTTAAAAATGTTGATGGATGTCAGACTTTGGAGAGACACCTGGATAGCTGTCTAATTTGTCTCATAGCAAGCGGGTAATCTAAAATGGAATGTTAAAGATGAATTGTACTTGTGGTCAAGAAGTTTATGATCCCAGAAATGTATAGTTTTAGGCCCCAGCAGTTTTTCAATTGTCAGCATTATTTTTTTTTTCTATTTCAATGGTGAATTCTCATGAAGATTTTTTATGTTTGCAGCCCCTTTTCTCCAACAAAATCATAAAAATAAACTATAATTTGATGGGAGTCTAAATGCTTCAAGTGTCTAGACTCAATTGAGCCAAAGTTTTCCTGTCTGTAAAGCTGCAATCTTAAATTATAAAGCCTTAAATCAGGTAACACCTAAAAAGCCAGATTTGGCTTCTGCGCATAGGGGTTAAGTAGTTGTGATCAGCTTTTGCTGCTGATGTTTAACCCTCTATTAACCAGCGTAGCATATCCACTACATGAAGTAAAAGGGTTAACAGCCTGGACACCCTGTTGGTTTTGTTTCTTATTGCCAAATAAACATTTGAGAATAACCTGAATGGGATGTCACTTTAATTTTTTTCATTACCATTATTACCCAATGTAGCAGATTTGCGACAATTTTGGAAGGTGGGCCAAATGTGTCGAAAAATTTTTTGTCTACTGCTTTTCAAATAATGGCCCAAAATAAATATTTTAGCGTAGGGAAATAATTTTAACACAATTGGAAATGGGTTTGGTTAATAGAGGGTGAAGAAAGCATGGTAAGTGGCATCAGAGACATGTAACAGGAATTAGCATAAAGATGGATCATGTTCTTTGCAGTCTTTCAGACAATACAGTACAGCTAAATATTTATAGTATTCAGTATGATTCCCCACTTAGTCAACTATGTTTATTTTTCTAAATTGTTTGGCCTATTTGGCCAATACTTTCTGTTCTCAATTTTCTATTTGGTCCTCCAGCTTCCCTCTCCCTTAACCATCAATCCAAAATTAGTAAAATGAGCAGCGACATAATACTGATAAGTAATGGTCAATAGAATCTCAAATCCTAAAATCGCTAAGTATAGATACGCTTTAGTTCATTGAATAGCAGTAAAGAAAATTAGCTCTAACAATCAATATTGATAGCGATGTATCAGCAACCAATGGCTTTCTGCTTTAACATTGCGTAACGTCAACTTTATTATAATAGCTAACGTTAGCTACCTTGTACTCAAAGAGAACCTTACTTCACCACCTATACTATAGCCAGTGTGATATTATATTTACATTAATTCTCAATCATTTCACTCCTCCACCCCACTCCGCAAAAAAATCACTTTAAGAAGCCTTATTCTCTAATATCGCATCGTTGGATGAAATGACACTGAGAGAATGGAGTTTTCAATTATGCTGCTGCTGTTAGAAATCGGTGATTTATGTTTGTTTTTAGTATGTTTTAGTCATTTTAGTTACTATTTATTTATTTATCATATTTATTCTTTTAGAGTATGTATGTTTCTGTAAGATTGCGCTGTCTTTAGTCTTCAGTGTCTTCCTTTCGTTTCTGTCTTGTGGTGTCTTGTCTTTTTCATCACACTCTCTTCCCTGTATTTCGGTTAGGTATTTCCTCTTCCTTCTCTCTTGCTGTTCTCATTGGCTATCCACACCTGAGAGTAGTTTAGTGAGGCATGGGTGTTTAGTTAGACTAGTGTTAGAACTCCACCCTTTTCCTCACTCTCTCTTATTACAGTCCTTGCTTTTCTAGCTCCACCTCTCTCTACAGCTGTCCTGTGTTTAGCTGGAATTCCACTTAATTAGTTTGTGTGTTTAAAAGGCCCACTTTTCCTCAGCTTGTTGTCGACTCGTTTCTTCCCATAGCTCGTCTTGGTTAAGTCTCGTTTCTGCACTTTTCTGGTTTCGATTGTTGATTGCTCGTTTCTTGATATATCTCCCGTAAGTCTTGTTATTGATCGTTTGTATTACGTTATTTGACTGCTGGCTGATTGATTAGTACTCTGTTCTCCCTTATTCCCATTTTGTACCCAGCTGTTTAGTTTCTCCTTTGTTCTCCCTTATCCCATCCAACTCCCTTTTTCCTTCCCCTTCCATTCCCTTAGCTCAGCCCCCTTTGTTACTGTCTTTGTGCAGATTGATTCTCTGGTTACTGAACTACTTGCTTGTCCCTTGACTTTGATTCTGTCTATTCTGCATTACTCTGTTTGCCTGGCTATTGATCCATTTCTGTCCTTGACCATGAGCTTGGTGAATCCCAATAAACGCCCTGCCGATGCTGAACTGCACTTGGAGTCTAAGCCCGTTCCTTTCACCATTTTGCCATATCTTTGGAACCATTTGTCCAATTGACATGAAAGTATGTGCAACTGCAAGGTCATGACCTCACAACGTGTCACATGATGACATCATACCTGTCTGATTCAATATTTTGCCACTAGGTGGAGCTTTGTGATGGAAAATGACCATTTTGGCCTAGTTTATTCATGGAGTGTAGTGCTAAGTGTAACTATTGCTGTATAGTTCTCTCTGTTCAGTCATAAAGGGATAGAATATGCACAATTCATATAGGAAACAAGACTTAAAATACATTGCAAAAGGTAATATGAATGTTATGTGGATGTGGGAGATTAATCTTGAAAGTCTCTCTCAGATAATTGTTGGCCTTTGGACTGTACAAATGAAGAGTGATGGCAGAGTCCCTCTGGTCTTTGGTGACCTCATGGCTGTTTTCTGACAGCAGGTGGACTGGAAGATCTGAAATTCAATTAGCATAAGCCAGCACAGTACATGAGGACAAAAATAGCACCACTCATCAGTGATGACCAAAACTAAAAGTTATTTCAAAACTGTGTTTAACTTTTGCCCAGAGGTACAAGGGTGTGTTTATTGTAGTAACACATTGCATTAAAGGGTTAAAAGAAATTCCTTTACCAAATTTCATGCCATTTGCATCAACGCAGCCAAAGTTATCCACAAGAGGATGTTCAAGATGGCAATATTTGCCATAAGAATTGCAGGAGTCATAGTTTAATATGGATCAGGTAACAAAATAAATATTGGAGTAAATATAATTTAATATGGATCAGATTAATAAATAAAGACTATAATTAAGCATCAAGCTTATTGTAACCATATATGGTGTTTGCATGTCTGTCCAACCATACAGTACATCCCATTCCTGTTTTTCCCTCTGTTTCAGGGATATGCAGAGTCTGAAAAGATGAGAAAGGCCTGCACTGATGCTATTTATTTAGTGTGTTACATTTATTTTTTTTTTTCTGTGATCAACTTTTTATTTGTTTATTCCATTTGATTTGGTTTAAAAAAAACAAAAAAAAAACAAGGTTGCCACACTGTGGCCAACATACAAATCAATGATTTATTACATATACAACATACAAACAACAGAAACCCCATACACAAGTAACCCTCATACAAGACAAATCCATGATTATTACATATACAACATACAAACAACAGAAACCCCATACAAGTAACCCTCATACAAGACAGATCAATGATTATTACATATACAACATACAAACAACAGAAACCCCACACAAGTAACCCTCATACAAGACAGATCAATGATTATTACATATACAACATGCAAACAACAGAAACCCCACACAAGTAACCCTCATACAAGACAGATCAATGATTATTACATATACAACATACAAACAACAGAAACACCACACACAAGGAACACTCATACAAGACAGATCAATGATTATTACATATACAACATACAAACAACAGAAACCCCACACACAAGTAACCCTCATACAAGACAGATCAATGATTATTACACATACAACATACAAACAACAGTAACCCCACACACAAGTAACCCTCATACAAGACAGATCAATGATTATTACATATACAACATACAAACAACAGAAACCCCATACACAAGTAACCCTCATACAAGACAGATCAATGATTATTACATATACAACATACAAACAACAGAAACCCCACACAAGTAACCCTCATACAAGACAGATCAATGATTATTACATATACAACATACAAACAACAGAAACCCCACACACAAGTAACCCTCATACAAGACAGATCAATGATTATTACACATACAACATACAAACAACAGTAACCCCACACACAAGTAACCCTCATACAAGACAGATCAATGATTATTACATATACAACATACAAACAACAGAAACCCCACACAAGTAACCCTCATACAAGACAGATCAATGATTATTACATATACAACATACAAACAACAGAAACCCCACACACAAGTAACCCTCATACAAGACAGATCAATGATTATTACACATACAACATACAAACAACAGAAACCCCACACACAAGTAACCCTCATACAAGACAGATCAATGATTATTACATATACAACATACAAACAAAAGAAACCCCATACACAAGTAACCATCATACAAGACAAATCCATGATTATTACATATACAACATACAAACAACAGAAACCCCATACACAAGTAACCCTCATACAAGACAAATCCATGATTATTACATATACAACATACAAACAACAGAAACCCCATACAAGTAACCCTCATACAAGACAGATCAATGATTATTACATATACAACAGACAAACAACAGAAACCCCACACAAGTAACCCTCATACAAGACAGATCAATGATTATTACATATACAACATACAAACAACAGAAACCCCACACAAGTAACCCTCATACAAGACAGATCAATGATTATTACATATACAACATACAAACAACAGAAACCCCACACACAAGTAACCCTCATACAAGACAGATCAATGATTATTACATATACAACATACAAACAACAGAAACCCCATACAAAAGTAACCCTCATACAAGACAGATCGATGATTATTACATATACAACATACAAACAACAGAAACCCCATACACAAGTAACCGTCATACAAGACAAATCCATGATTATTACATATACAACATACAAACAACAGAAACCCCACACAAGTAACCCTCATACAAGACAAATACATGATTATTACATATACAACATACAAACAACAGAAACCCCATACACAAGTAACCCTCATACAAGACAGATCAATGATTATTACATATACAACATACAAACAACAGAAACCCCATACACAAGTAACCCTCATACAAGACAGATCGATGATTATTACATATACAACATACAAACAACAGAAACCCCATACACAAGTAACCGTCATACAAGACAAATCCATGATTATTACATATACAACATACAAACAACAGAAATACCATACACAAGTAACCCTCATACAAGACAAATACATGATTATTACATATACAACATACAAACAACAGAAACCCCATACACAAGTAACCCTCATACAAGACAGATCAATGATTATTACATATACAACATACAAACAACAGAAACCCCACACACAAGTAACCCTCATACAAGACAAATCCATGATTATTACATATACAACATACAAACAACAGAAACCCCATACACAAGTAACCCTCATACAAGACAGATCGATGACAAAAGAATAAAATAAACACACACAAAAATAATAACAAAAAAGTAAAATAAAAAAAAAAGAGAAACACACACATTTACAAGCAGGGGGCATGAAGCTTGAGGTCTGAACTATGACCCCAGTAAAGCTCTGATCTGCACTCTTGCTTGTCCCAGTACTGCTGCATTCGCCTGCTTGGCACCATGTATTTCTGCAGCTGAGATCTCCAGGTATAGAATATTCATGAATGATATGAGCCGTTGTCAGATATTAAGTATATGAGGTTGTTTCCATCTGGTTGCTACCATTTCTTTTTTTTTTTTTGTTGCTGTAGTGATACCAGCTAGGAGAAGCAACAACTAGGTACAGACAGATGACAATCATTACAATTACAGTACATTACAATTATTATTACTATTTTGTTTGATTCCATAATGTATTTTAATTAATATGAATATTTTCAATGAAATTCCAAATTATTGTCATATTTTAAAGAGGTTGGGCACATTGGCCAATGATCTTTATTGACATTTACTTATATCTTGTCTTTTCACTTTATTAAGATCAGATTCTACAGGTAAAATTACAATAAGGTGACTCGACTTGTCCAAGAAAACATTACCTGAGACTAACTTCAGACTTGCACATTGGTGATTTGGTCCCATCTCTGGCATAAGCTAATTATTAAGTACACTTTAAACAACAAAGCAGTGTAAGCAAAGACAGTGAAACAAAATTCAACTAAGTTTAGATTTTCTAAAAATTTATATTTCCATTTCAAGGCCAACCTGAGCTCACAGGGACAATGAACACAAACATAAAAACAAGAACAAGAAAAGCAACATGGTAAAAAGAAATGACACAATAGATGATAAGAAAAAGTAGTAAAAGAATAGAGGTAAAATAAACATAAACGAGGGAGACCTCACCTGCTTGTGTTTAAAAGACTGATGGCACTGGGGATAAAAGAGTTTTTTAATCTGTTGATCTTGCATCTCTTGAGCATAAATCTACGGCCAAAGGGGATTAGTCTGAATTCTTCCTGCAGGGGACGTCTGGGGTCATCCAGGGTGGACCAGGCTTTTTTATGGCTCTGTGTTTATGTATAGTTGGCGAGTTACTTCCTTTGCATTCCTTTGCAATGCAGTGCAGATTTTGGTTTTTTAAAGTTAAAAACCCACACCATTTTACCTGAGTATGAATCCAGTTTGTCTTGAAGCTCTTCATTTATGAGCTTCTATTCCCTGAGATCCTTCAGAAGACAGCTCACAGTTTTTTTTACCCTCCCTTCTCTGTCCTCTGCATTCCTCTTATCTCTTTCCAGACTTTCCGCCCGAGCCAAAGCATCACTCAGTCTGGCTCTCAGAACATCAGGTAATGAAGGCAGAGTGTAGGAGAGGTCCTAATAGAAGCAAAGAAAATATGAAATATGAAATATTACATTCATCTTTACATTACACTTACTCAATCACCCAGTCACATTCAGTCACATCTTTGCAAGTAAAAGTGATGTCAACGGTCCCAAATTCTTAATCTCATCATATAATGTATTGTTGTATCTACAGTCATAGTCTTGTCTTTTGTTGTTTTTTTTTTTTTTTACTGTGTTATATTCATATTTAGCCTATATGTACATTTAGCTGTTACATCAACCCGGGACGACAGATTAAAACTAATATGGCATGTTCATATGTAAAGGCGTGGTCACACAGCCCAAGTAGCACGTAAACGCATGAATCATGCATAAAATTTGGTTGTGCGTGCTTGTCAGTCGAGAATTTGACAATTTTCGCAGATTTACGCTTTGAATGAATTGCGCAAGAACTACGGAAAGATCACGCACAAATCACTGTCAAACCACGCACTACAGCGCATAGGCACGCAAAGGCCCCAAACAGGGCGAATACGTGGTTGTGCGCGACGAAAGGTCCACAGAAAACCACGCATAATCTGCGCACTATCACTAATGTACTGCGTATGTATCGCGCATGAACTGCGCAAAGAATTTGTTCCAGTTATTTTCAGTGATACGTAGGTATTACAAGCGCGAAACATGCGTCATATGTCTGCTAATCGTCATTGGAAAGTCATCGATTAACGCGATAGCAGCAACATTTTCACGAACGATCGCTGATATTCCACGCATATTTCGCGCATTGTCCGCGTAAGAACTAAGCAAACTACGCAAAAATTACGTAAAACAGCGCAATACTGCGGAAACTCTTACGAGAAGCCGAGTTTTGAGCAGCTCAGAACCTGGAATCGCGTAAAGCGCCGATCCGGCGAACATCGGCTGACAACTACGGACGTTTCACGTCAGAAAAACTGATGAAATGTGCAAATCGCGGATGTATCGCGTAAGACTAGAATTTTGTGTGTGATTCATGCATTTACGTGACTTTTGGGCTGTGTGACCACGCCTTAAGTGTTCATAAATACGCACTGTCCCTTTTTAAAGAAATCCCACTGACACGTGTCATGTGTGCATATGTGTTGCTGACTATGTCTGAAAAGAGTGACGGAGTGGGAGTGTTTTAAACGGAAGTTTTGTGCAACCCAATTCTCTGTTCGTGTTCCGCAACTGGACCAAATTTAGCCCATGATTTAATGGCATACGGAGTCTTTGGTTGCCAATTACGATAATTGGAAAACGCGTCAATAAATGAAAATTATTGAGAGCTACTAATTGCAGTCAAAAAGGGACATGTCTCAGCACCCCCGCTGGCTACGCCACTGTCGGCAAGTACACATGCCAAAATAAAATTATCCCTTCGTTCTAAAATTTGTAGAGATCGGTTATCAACATGGTATATCGAAATGTATTTATGACCACAATGACTTTTCATGACACCTTCTAGAAATATCAAAACAAATGATAAACCTACCTGGGCCACCATCTTCGATTTCCTTCATTGGAGGCAGCCATTGAGTCATTGTTACCAGGGCCTCACTTTGAGCGCAAGCGCAACGAGACACGGGCACCAGGCTGAGTAAGACTAAGCAACTGTGGCCTTATTTTGTCGGCGTAATCATGCCGCAAATTGACTCGCATTAAGGGACGAAAGTCACGTAGGGGGATAATAGCGACAGCTGGGTCTGGCTAGCTCAGTTCGTTAGCTAGTAGAAGGGCACTTACGTGAGTCGACGTCTCTTCTCGTGCAGTTTCCATGGGAAAGCAGCAGGCAAGGCTAGCGTCATATGCGGAAGTGGGCGTGGGCTTGTTTAAACTGGGTTGCAATTCGGGCAGTCGCAACCCGGTCAGCATTCATTCTGCAACTAGCCTACAACGCACACAATCTTCCACAACCGCGCCCACATAGGAGAGTTTACTGGAAGTTGTGAATATTCAATAACTAATCCTGGCGTGCCATCTAGTGATAGAATATTGTAACTGCGTGCATACATTTGTAGCTCCACATCCAACGACGGACACATCTGCACAAGGATACACCGCCATTATTCTCGAACACGCCAAATCCAGATAATCCAGGTAATGGATCCCGTCCTCGTCATAACTCCCGTTACAGGCAGGAACATGGATCAAGACAAGTCTTTTTGCAGGTGTTTCAGTAAGAGTCCATCTTGACATCCTCTACCCGAGCTGATTTACACATCATGGTATCAACAGGAATGCAGCAGACGCACGCAGCCCACGTAAAGCCAGAAGTATGCATACATCTCATCTTTTCGGCATCCCAGACTCCCCTTGTACTCTTTTTCCTGAGAACACATAAACTTGGGAGAGAAAGTGAACATCTTGGCCCAGTCAGGACCGCATGGCTCCAGATAAACTATAAGCAATTACGCATTGTTCAGATTTATGGAAACTACAGCTACGCAAGGCCTGTGTTAATCAGAAATGGGCAACTAAGGCCTAAGAGTAAATGAGCAAGCAAAGATAAACAATTAATAATAAAGCAAATAAATCAATATTAAAATGATTCCACAGTGTTGTTTGCTTTTCCAAGTCAGGCCCAGCCTGACTCTGACTTCAGCACTGCAGAATTTTTCCTTTCCAGTCTTTCACTGAGACACACGTATGTTCACCAGCACTTAACACAACTGCTTAAACAGCTGAAAGTGAACATGAGTTGGCAGCTACCAGCCACACTGAATCATAGGTGCTGATTATTCTTAACTAGGCGTCAGTTAATTTCAGTTTTAGTCTCTACATTTTTATAGCCATCTGCAAGTTACTGTGGAGAGTAAAGTAGTGAGGATGAGCTGTTTCAAGAAAGCTGCAATGGCCAGTGTCAAAAGCAATCAAACAGGCAGATTGTTATGGGAGAGGGCAGCGGTAAGATTAAAGAGGAGTAACAGAATAACCCTTCATGTCTGGAGAAGGTCTGCAGTCGTTTACATTTGCAGATGATTGAATAAAAGGCTTGTAGAAGACATAAAATAAATACATGAGAACAATATCAGAAGGACACACTATTACAGTTATTTTGTGCTATAATCTAAATCCATTTTCAAAACCTGAAAAAATAAACTGAAAGTGATGTAACAACGACAACAACAACAATTAATAGCAACAATACCCATGATAATATTGGTAACTTTACTTATAAAGCACGTTTCAAAAACAAGTCACAAAGTGCTTTGAATAGAGATAAAACCACTGATAAATGAAATTACTGATAAATGATAAAGATTTGTACAATTAATACAAAGCAAAATCAAACATACCAAATCACATTTAAAGAAAACAAAAATGAATTCTGAAAAAATACATTTAAAAGGAACAACATGTTCAGTTTCTTTAAGACAAGATAATTGCTATCAACTGTGACAAAGTCGAACACCACGACGTAAAATGGTAAAATATTTGTTCTTGTGAAGAATAGGACTGCACATTTAATTTAAAAAAAAAAAATATATATATATATTTTTTTGATAAATGCAATACAATGCTGGGGTGCGTTTCCCAAAGGCATAGTTGCTAAGTAAGTTAGCAACTTACATAGTTTGCACTATGTAGTTGCGATGCCAGTGTTTCCCAAAACCATCGTTCGAACTATCAAGGTAATTTACGGAGTACGAACCATCGTTTAACGACGCAGGTGTTCCCCAAAACTGTAGTTCGAACGAACGTTCGCAACCACTGTCGTTAAGCTGTGTAGTTCAAACTACTACTCCCCAGCTGTAGTTAGAAGCTTAGTTCCGGGTGTTTGCGTCGGAAAAAGCAGTCCACGAAAGGTAAACATAAGGTCAGTAGCTGAAAATGTTCAATGATCTTGCTGTACAAACATATATAACATCAACACTGTGATTTGAAAATGTAGCAACTCGGGAAAAACACTTTTTGTTGTATTTCTCTGTTCATGAATGGGCCTATGGTTGGATTTCTGGATTTATATCTCTTGTAGCCTTCGCATGCGTTAGCAAAGAAACTTTCATGTTCGGCAACGATTAACTACACTAGTCTAGTAACTCAACACTTGTTTTTTTCCTGCTGTCATTTGAGCGGGAGGTGGTTCATTAGCCTACATTACGGGATCATGGTTCAAGATGGTAGTATAGTTGAGTAAATCTGTAAAGCTTGTGACTTCGTGTTGCTAGTCATAGGAAGAACATACGATCTTGCCGTTTACCCTCATATATTTTTATGTATCGATAGGAGAGGATGTTGTTTGCCCACTCGCAACTGTGAATATGGTAGAAATCTCTTATATATAACGAGATTTCTACTTTATGACAGTGGATGGGAAAGTGTTGATAAAAAGAAAGGGGGTGGGGGTGATGGTGGTCTTTTTGCAGAACATTTGTCATTCCTTGTGGTCTGTGGAATGCACAGTCATCTTCAGCATCCTTTACAGAGAGAGAGCCTGATCTTCAGGGAGCTGGACATTTGCTGTGACGGCCATGCTGTGCTGGACGTAGACAAACTGCTAGTCTGAGAGGATTCTGGAGACTAAGGGGAAAGAGCGGCCCTGACACACAGAAAGCCATGCCGGAGGGGGGCCAATGTGGAGTGGATGGCTGTGGATGGCCCAATGAGAGGATGGCCAATGTTGAGGGGTCCTGCGTGTGGGTGCCCAATGTTGGGGGGCCCTGGGAATCAAATTGCAAGGGACAAGGCGTAAATGGGCCTAGAGGAAGTGGGCAGAGGGGGGAAAGCACTCATGTTAGGGAATTGTGCATAACGCAGATACCTATACCCCTGGGACTCCCACCAGCACGTCTGGGCTTAGCCTGGACAAAACTCTCCTCAGGACTAAGAGGAGGCCGACAGACCGGAGCTCCCACCACCAGTCCTCTGTAGTGCACTCCTTGCTGCTGCTCTCCTTAGTAATGTCTAGCTGGCAATCCCTTCATCACCACCACCCCCTCATATCCACTGCACTGCATCTCCCTCCGAGGCCATCAGAATATATTTTTTATGTGGTCTGGGTCAATAAAATAATTTTTAAGTTAGGAAAAAGAAATAAAAATGTTCACTTTTTATATTCCATTTTTGTCTGTGTGTGTATTTCTACGCCCATGAATAAGGTGGGTGATCTTAAATAAATATTTACTACGTATATCAAAAGAGACAACGTGACACACAAATCGTCTAAATTTAATGATCACTTGTTCATAAGAGCACACGTTGCCATGAATAAAAGGACTGCGTGGAAAAAGATACCATCTCTTGACGGGAGTCGAACCCTCTGACTGTAGAATATGCTGACTGCATTGTCATGAGCTCTATTCACTACACCATAGATATTCCGGTGTGAAGGGAAGCTTAGTATATATATATAGCTATTAAGAATGTTAATGATTAATGAATTTAAAAATTTTGTATTCACTGGTGGAGCTCATCTCGTTAAATGCACTAAAATGGCAAATCGTTCTTAAGATTTTTTTTTCTTCCAAAGAATGGTTGCCTAAAGTCTCTTCATTTTAATGATAATTTGTATTGAAGCAAGTTTGTGTATAATCACAAAATAATATGCCAAAATGACAAATTAGTATTGTATTTTCGATCACAACTGCCGTATTTAGGCATAAATACCAAGTTTTTAAGCTTCCCGCGGTGAAAATCAGACCGGAGTGCTCCTGGTAACATTGTTGTTCGAGCGACAATCGCTCAAACTATCGTGGTTCAAACTAACGTCGTTCAAACCAACATGGTTCAAACTACTGTGGTACAAACAAGGTACGACGGTTTTGGGAAACAGTCGTTGCTCTGATGTTTGTTAGTTTAACGATGCATCGTACCATGTTAGTTCAAAGCTAACTTCCGTCGTTGTTCGGGAAACGCACCCCAGATGCAGTATGTTGTGAAGCTCAATACAATACAATGCAGATTTTAAAAATGGAACTGCATATTTAATAAAATAAAAGTGTGTGATATATATACACACTTTTATTTAATTAAATATGCAGTTCCATTTTTAAAATCTGCATTGTATTGTATTTCTCTCTTCTATTTGTTTTTGTCCTGTTTTCTTTGTCTCTTATGAGTAATTTATTTAGTAGTTTTTGAATACTGTCACATGACTGTTTGTCACCGAAGGCCATTTTCAGACAAGATTAAGTGTAAATGTCATAGGGAATTGAACCTGCAAATTACATCTTAACTATTTTCACTGCAAATGTGTACTGAAATATACGATTAAATAAATGGGTTTTATGGTCCAAATCCTAGTCAGTTTCTGATACAGCCTAAACTTGCAAGAAAAAAAGAAAAAGAACTTCCCCAAATAAGTTTAATCTCTCTCTGGGTGTGCAATAAGGACTAAATATGTTCATTAATAACGTATTATGAAATATACTGACGGCGATTTAGCTTCTTTCATTTCAACTCTCAGGTAAAAATGTTACTGACTGGATGATTTTTTTACATAATGCTGCGGAAACAGCATGATTTGACAGCGGACAGAGATAAAGCAATAACATCAATCGTTGATAACCAGATCATTATTGGCAGTAATGTCTCGTGTGATGTGATGACGGTGTGATGACGGTGTGAGACGGGAAACCTCACGAGACAACGGGAGATCCATCATGGCGGCACTCCTTCACTAAACACCGGTGAACCTAAGAATCTGCCTGAAACTACAAGCTTCAACTCTTAAAACTCTGGATCAGCTGGAAAACATAGTGGACGAGTACTTTTACAACCTACGCGTCATGAGTCCGCCGCAGAAACAACCCCGGCGAGACTGGTCCACCGAGACCGACGACGACGGAACCACAACCATTCAGGTCAGTGTACTCGAGTCCATTAATCAAAAACTGTCAATCTTGGAAATACTGCATTCGGACATAAAGGAACTAAAAGCCAGTCTCGAATTCACTCAATCACAGCTCGAAACGCTACAGGTCGAAAACAAAGAACTCAAACATTCGGTTAGCACACTCACAGCACAAGTCCAAACCATCTCAAACGAAAAAAGACTCATGAAAGAAACTATACTGGACATACAGAGCCGCAGCATGCGCAACAATCTCATTTTCTCAGGACTACCCGAACAACCTCAAGATAACCCGGAGCAAGTAATAAAGGAATTCATGCAATCTGCTCTCAAACTCACATCAGAAACCGTCAATAAAATCACCTTTCACCGGGTTCACCGCATCGGCACCATAAAACATAACAAACCTAGGCCCATTGTCGCCAAATTTGAACATTTTAAACAAAAAGAACTCATCAAGAGTCGTGGAAAGGAACTAAAAGGAACGACTTACGGGATGAATGATCAATTCCCAAGGGAAATTCAGGAAAGGCGAAGGAAACTTCTCCCTCTCCTCAAACAATTCCAGGAGAAAGGAAAAAGAGCTTCACTGACTGTGGATAAACTTTACGTTGACGGCCAGCTCTACCGAGATGCGATGGAATAATCTAACACGAAGTGACTTAAACTTTAGAGAAGGAGAGGGGGGAAAGTTAAATGGGTCTCTATCTCCCTCTCCCCGGCGCATAACTGCTTGTGTTCGTATATGAGTGAGTCTTCTTCGATTGTTTTGTAGGTGGAATAAAACAATATCTCGTGAGCATTACTGCCACCCACTATGTTGATTCATGAGCCTTTGTCTGTGTATTGGTTTAAATGTCTTAGACGGTGCTATAAATTTTTTTTTTTTTTTTTCAGGCCAGTGTATGTATGTTTCACTGTTTGTTTCCGCAAATCTCGATCTGTGGTTTGTCTAACATAGCTCTATAATATTTTTGGCCAGTATGTTTCTGTGTACGCGGGTGTAGCTGCGTATGTGTGTGTTGCTGTGCACGTGTGTGTGAATCCCCATCTGTGTGTTTGTCTAATACAGGTGCTCTAATATTTTTGGCTGCTGTGTCTTGAAGTGCATGAGTATGTGAGTCTCCATCTGTGTGTTTGTCTAAAATAGGTCTATAATATTGTGGGCCAGTGTATGCATGTGCTGCTGTGTACTTGTGTGTGGGAGTGTATGAATGATCATAGATGTAAGTGTGCTTGTGTGTAGGCGTGCGTGGAACGATGGGCAAGGGGTGAGCCATGGGGGGTGGGGCGATGTGGGTGGGGTGGGGTGGGGGCCCTCCGATTATTATTATTTATTTATGCATTTATTTTCTTTCTTCCCTCTTTCATTATCAACATTATTGTCACTATTGTTGTTGTGAATATTATTATTATTTTGGGATATTTTTTTTTCCCTACTCTGTTTTATCCTGCCATAAACATTCTCTCAATATCATTTAACAGAACACCCAGTAAACACCCAGTTGTCTCTGAATTAACCTGTCTTTAGGCTTAAACTCTGAGAATCATGCCCTGTCTCTGTACTACTGTTTCTCTCCTTTTGTTTGCTTCTTTCACTGTTTGTCTCATTCATTTGTTCTCCCTCCTCCTCTTCAGTGTCATACCCCCGCTACTTGAAAGATTATACAGCGTGACAAAATCTGGCAGTTCCACACCATATCCGTCAATTAACCAAATCCTATGCCAACAGCATTAAAATTTGTTAGCTGGAATGTGCGTGGCATTAACTCACCGGCAAAAAGAGCTAAAATCATGAATCATCTAAAAAAATTAAAGGCTGATATATGTCTGCTACAGGAAACCAAATTATCAGACAATGAACACAATAAACTTAAAACACAACACTTCAACCAATTATTTTTCTCTACATACAGCTCCAAAAAAAGAGGGGTCTCAGTTCTCATCCACAAAAATGCTCCATTTATTCACAAACACACAATAACCGACCCAGAAGGACGATATATCATTATCAATGGAACAATTAATAGCATCAATATTACAATTGCAAGTATTTATGGTCCAAACACAGATGATCTAGCGTTCTACCATAGCTTCTTTGAATCACTACAGGACTTCTCAACATCAATCATAATTATAGGTGGAGACCTCAACACAGTAATCAACCCAACAATAGACAGCTCAACAAGTACACATCACTCCAAAACCTGGCATTCAACTCAAATTATCAAACAATATATGACAGATATTGGTCTTGGCGATATTTGGAGGCTACATAACCCTTCATCCAGAGAATACACCTACTTCTCCTCAGTCCATAAGTCCTTCTCAAGAATCGACTACTTTCTAGCAAGCAACTCTTCACAGGCAAATATCTCTAACCCCACCATCCACCCAATCATCATATCCGACCATGCTCCCATCAGCTTCACACTGCACAATAAAACTGAAACAAAAACCAGCACAAGATGGCGATTTAACACATCACTACTTCAAGATAGTGAATTTGATTCATATTTCAAAAAACAATGGACACTATTTATGGAAACAAATGACACAATATATACCTCACCAACTCTCATTTGGGAAACAGCCAAAGCAGTATTAAGAGGAAAAATTATCTCATACTCAACATTTAAAAAGAAGAAAGAACTAGAAACAGAAAAAAAATTGGAAGAACAAATTAAACTAAACTACACAATTCATACGCAACTAATCCCACAGAACACATACTTACAGAAATTAGAAACATCAAAAATAAAATTGACAACAACCTTCATAAAAAGACACAATTCATGCTGCGTAGGCTCCGATATAAACAGTTCGAGCACAATGACAAATCTGGAAAATACTTAGCCAACCAACTCAAACACAACAAAGAAAAATCACTCATCACAACTATTACAGACTCAACAGGAAACATCACCAGTGACCCACAAACCATAAATAACACATTCAGACAATACTACTACAACTTGTATAGCAATAATAAAGAAAAGGATCCAAAAGAAATAGACAACTTTCTAAATAACCTCCAACTACCATCATTAACAAAAGAACAAGCAGACATTTTAGACGCTCCACTCACCCCCATAGAATATGAAAAAGCACTACAGATCATGACAAACAATAAAGCACCTGGACTCGATGGATACCCCACAGAATTTTATAGACACTTTTGGAAAACAGTATCACCACTTTTTGTTAGAATGGCAGATGAAATCAAGAGCAATCAATCAATTCCGTATCACATGAACACAGCACTAATTTCAGTACTACTCAAAACAAACAAAGACCCAACTCACTGCTCAAATTATAGGCCCATTTCATTCATTAACACAGATATCAAAATAATCAGCAAAGCACTAACAACTCGAATTGAATCAGTCATCTTATCTCTCATTCACCCAGATCAAACAGGATTCATTAAAGGAAGACATTCATCAAACAACACACGCCGTCTATTCAATCTTATCCACCTCTCTCAACAAAGTCAACACAAAACAGTCATTCTTTCCTTAGACGCAGAAAAAGCATTCGACAAGGTAAATTGGACATTTCTCAAAAAAACAATGGAAAAATTTGGATTTGGACAGTCATTTATTCAATGGATAACAACACTCTACAACCAACCAAAAGCAGCAGTTATTACAAACAACCTCATCTCACCTCACTTCACACTTCACAGAGGCACCAGACAAGGATGTCCACTATCACCATCACTATTCGCACTTTTCATTGAACCATTAGCTGCTGCAATCCGTCAAAATAACAATATTTCTGGTATTCATACTAAAAACATAACACATAAAATCAGTCTGTACGCAGATGACATACTCCTGTTCATACAGAATCCCAATAATTCAATCAAAGAACTTATCAAGCTCATCAATACATACTCTAGCATCTCAGACTACACAGTAAACTGGAATAAATCAACCACCCTCACAATAAATGCAGATACATCCCTTTCTACACCACACATACCCCAATTACCACCTACTACTGGCAACATCACATATTTAGGCATAAAATTCTCTGCCAAGCTGTCTGAGTTGTTTCACCTGAATTTCACACCACTTTTAAAAACAATACAAGATGACCTAAACCGATGGATGACACTACCAATCTCAATTATAGGACGCATCGCCACAATTAAAATGATGATACTGCCAAAACTCAATTACCTATTCACAATGATCTCCATCCAACCCACATCAAAATGGTTTAGCTCACTGGACACAACAATAACATCATTCTACTGGAAAAACAAACAGCCCAAGATAAAACTAACTACACTACAACAGTCAAAACTACAAGGAGGCCTAGAAGCACCAAATTTCTATCATTACTACTTAGCCAATCAGTTACAGTACCTTTCCAAATGGATACATTCAACCCATCACTATCACCCCTGGTTAGACATAGAACAGACAGACTGCCAAGACATATCAATCAAAGACCCTCCATTTATCTGTACTGCAATCAAAAAACACAACTGTTTCAAAAACCCCGCAATCGCAGCAACTCTGACAGCTTGGTGGAAGATCAATAAAATAAGAAACACAACATTCTCTCCCACGACTCAAACACCCATATGGAACAACCCAGACTTCACTGCTAACAAATCCCCTCTAATAGGAACTAAATGGAAAGAAAAAGGAGTCACACACCTCCACCACATCTTCTACAACAACACTTTACTAACATTACAACAGCTGTCTGAAATGTACGATATCGACAAGAAACAATTTCTTCAATACAGCCAACTCAAAGAGTCAATTAAAACAAAAATAAATATCACAAATTTCCACCTAGAACATCCACCACTATGATATAGCATCAATAAAATAACACAGTCAAAGAAAAAACTACTCACAAAGCTATATAAACTTATATCCTCCAATAACGACCCACATTACATAACAATAAACAAATGGGAACGAGACCTCATCATTCACACCAACAGTCAATTCTGGAACACAGTCTGCAACAACATATTCTCCATGTCTAACAACACCAAAATTCAGTTAATTCAGTATAAAATCACCCATAGAACACACCTCACACAACACAAGATGCACATCATGGGACTCACAGACACAGACGTTTGCACCCACTGCACACTCAACACTATCGACGACCACCGGCACGCACTCTGGCTCTGCCCACCAATTCATAACTTCTGGAAAAAAATAACCACCACCCTATCCCAATTCCTCGACCACAATATCCCACTATCCCCCACCGTCTGCATACTTGGAAATTTAGAAGAACTCAAAGCTAACTCAAAACAAATCACAATCCCCCTGCTTGTGGCCCTAACTATCGCCAAGAAAACAATACTGCTCAACTGGAAAAACAGAAAAAACATTACAACAACACAATGGTTAGATCTCTATACGCAACATATATCAATGGAACAACAGTCAGCAACCCACAAGAATCAATTACAAGAATTCAACAACATCTACTCCACAACTCTCACTGCCATCTCAATGCCGGTGAGTTAATGCCACAGCATAGAAATACAATGGCTTGTTCACGAAGAGGAGAAGGGATATTTAAATAAATAAATAAATAAATAAAATAAAATAAAAAAATAAAGAACCTGGGGAATTGGAATCTGTTAATCTGTATAAATCTTTAAGGAAACTTCTTGAACAAAAACATTGTGAAATAACTGCCAAAATACAACTCTGCTTCATTTCGGATCATTTGATTGTTACACTGTTTCGCCTTGTTTCCCTTTTTCCCTTTTCTTTCGGCTCTTATCTCTCTATTTCATTTTAATTATTAGTATTATTATTGATATTATTCATTTGTTTTCTCTCCTTTTTTCATCCTTTGTGGTTTTTTTTCCCTCCTTTTTTTCCTTCTCCCCCCATTTTTTGTTGTTTGTTTTATTCTCTCTTCTTTTCTATTCCTTTTGTTGATGTCTTTGTCTTATATTATTGTATGTACATTACTCTGTAAATCAACTCACTACCCATTTATTTGTCTGGTCACATATTTGTTTGTATGCACTTATTGGTGAATTAATAAAAAAAAAAAAAAAAAAAGTAATGTCTCGTGGCCCACTATTTATAGTCAAGTGCATAATGGCAGCACTTTATTTTCAGAGGGTGGACTGTGCAATAAATCGACTGTTATCCATCTTTAAGTAATTTTAACATTTCTGCAATTGTTTTTTTTTTTTTTAAAAAGTTTCTTTTTATTATGGTTTCTGTGTGCACATTCAACTTTTTTTAAACACTTTATTTATAAAGATTTTAACGTTTTAACATACAGAACATCTTGAGCATCAAATATATAGGAGAAATACTGGGAAAGTTTCCAAATTCATAAACTGAAAGTAAAGTGCAAAAGGCATGTGCACTTACACATAACCAAAAAAAAAAAAACCACTGGAAAAATAAGAGCACGTGCATCACAGTGCGATCGAGCCATGTAGGACAGCCAACTTATACGTACTGGAGGTCATAGTTCCAGGTCACGTTGACTGTACACAGTTCATTAATGGGTTCCAGGTTTTGTAAAAAATTCAGTTGGAACCGTTGAGGGTGCATCTAATCTTTTCCGGCTTCGTGTTCAGCATCACAACATTGATCCATTGGCTGGGGGATGGAGGGGACATATCTGCGATTCAAGCACACATTTTCCATCCTCCTCAATATTTCTGAGCATACTTCACTGCTAGATCTTATGTTGCAGGTTTTTTTTTTAAAATGCAAAGTAGAAACCCAATTCAAGTTGCTTTACAAATTAATTAACCCTCATCAGCACACGTTGTAAAACCCACGTTCCAGGCAACCCGGGGTCCATGCGGACCCCAAGAGAAAAACACAGGAATATTGCATTAATATGTGATTAAACTAATTTTTATTTTCATTTAGGTTGAAGAAGACTTTCTTACATGATCAGTGGTGGATCTAGAAAATTTTACACGGGGTGGCAAGAGGTCTGGGAGGGGTGGCATGGGACGTCCTCATTGCGGTCTTAGGAAATCCCCAATGCCAAAGAAGTTGGAACATTACGTAAAACGTGCATAAACACAGAATACAATGATTTGCAAATCTCAATAACCCATATTTTACTTACGATAGAGCATAGACAACATATCAGATGTTGTAAATAGACAGGCAGAGGTTCACCAATCTGCCAAAAAACTGCATCTAAAAATTTGGGAACAATTTCAGAAAAATATTCTTCAATGTATTTATTTTACAGTGTGTCTCAAAAAAAATGGTTAATTCTATTATAATTAAGTAACATTCTTTGGCATTTGGTGTTATGTAACTATGCCTTCTGTCTAATGATGTCAAGTAAGTGGAGCCTGTGCCGCGCTCAACTGAACAACAATGACACTTTTGGAGTAAGTCAGTGACCACTTTGCACCCGATTACATAAAATGATGACAGGCCTAAACACGGATGAACCAGGATGATCAGTTTCAACTTTTCATTGTCAGGGCCATTAGTGCTTTAGGTTGTGTAATGTGTTCTGTTTTAAATGTAAACCCTACTAGCTGCATGACAGATGTGCACAAAACATGCAGCTGACAACAGAACAATGAGTTCTTTCTGACAATGATGCCTGACTAATATTGTTTTCTTTGAATGATGTGAAAAAGTACGCAGTTGTGAAATTATTAGCCCTAATTAGTTTTATAGATACTAAGTATCAACAGAATACTTCTCATTTTATTCCCAGTTTCCCTTTTTCTGGACGCACTGCATTATTATGCCTTCCAAGATGCAGTCGAGTGAATCTTTAGGCATAATGAAATGAAAGTCGAAATAAATACAGCAAAAGTACTTAAGTCACAGTCCAAGACTGACATTGGCCATCTCTTTTAAGAGAGCTTCAGACGACGATTGTTGTGCCTTGCAGCAAAACTTCTCACAAACATATGCATATCTAGCTCTTTTGCACGCTGTTTCAATACTGAGAACAGTTAGATTTCTAAGACGATCGTCTGATGATTTTCAGGCTACAGAGACCTCTAGTCGTGCGGTGGATATTGCTCCTGCTGCGAGTACTTATGAGCTACGTCAAGAAACGGAAATGCCAGATCTATACAAACATATATACGGTAAAATAATAACAATTATATATCAAGTTTCAATGGAATTTAAGAAATTTTGCCTGGTTCGGCTGACACATGCCAAATTCATTAGGACACGGCTACCATCCGTATGTTTGCATGTTTGCAAAAAGGGCTAACGAAAGTAGGTTGAGACCCGCCCGGACCTTTACCTGTGATAGAATGAGACGAGAGGCTAATAATGCCGCTGCCTTACCTTTAGCGTAAAGGCTAGTGATACGGGTCCATGTCCGTAGCCACTGTCCTGACAGTAAGGACCTGGTTCTCTTTCATAATATTTCGCTCGATGTCTCACTATGGGATGCACGCCTCGCTGCAGCCTCAGAAGCATTAATCTCATTACGCCAATCCTGATTGGCTGGTGAACGTGTCCGTCCGCCCAGGTGGTACACCCACCTTAAATAGCTCATGCGGACGGCACCACGTCATTCAAACACCTCTTCTCACTCGGAGCATATCTCGCATCCAGGGCTAGTTAGCTGAACTGTCCACAGACGGATTTTCTGTCGCCGGGCGCTACTAGCTTTGGATACCTTTTTGCTTCGTCGGTCACACCAGACCGGACTCAGTGCTCTCCCGCCCTACACGGCTTGGTCAGCACTGTCCTCGACGCCTCACCACGGCACGTCGAGTACCGAAGGCTAGCACACCAGTTACCTGTCGGTTTTCTTCACTCGACGCCTCACCACGGCACATCGAGTACCGAAGGCTAGCACACCAGCTACCTCTCGGTTTCTTCACTCGACGCCCCACCACGGCACATCGAGCTCCGAGCGCTAGCACACCAGCTACCTCTCGGTTTTCTTCACTCGACGCCCCACCACGGCACGTCGAGCTCCGAGCGCTAGCACACCTGCTACCTCTCGGTTTTCTGCCTCGTCTCCCGGCTTGCACACCAGCTAGCTAGGAATGGAGGCCCAAAACCCCCATACCAGGGGGCACGGAGACTCCGGGACCCGTCCCTGTCGCTGTGGGAACAAGATCTCGAGTAAAGATCCACACCAGGTCTGCTCGAGCTGCCTGGGGCTGGAACACGCCCGTATGGCTATCGAACTTCCCGGCTCGTGCCAACACTGCGCGGCGTTTACAGCGAAAAGTCTTCGCAGACGGCTAGCCCGCCAGGCTAGCTTGTCTGGAATCGACCCCCTCCTCCCCTCCGACAGTGCTGCCGCCGAGGGCAAGCAGGATTTGGCGGTCGCTACGGCGGCGATTCCGGAGGCTAGCGCCAGCTGGGGCTCCCAGCTCGACCTCCCGCGGATCCCCCGTGTGAGGAAGACGTCCTAGAACTGGACTATGGGGACGATGAAGATGGTGTCTCTGAACTCCTCATATCAGAGGATGAGGAAGATGACGACGTCTTCATTACTCCGGCTCGGGCCGCGCAGCCCGCGGCCTCCGTCACCTCTCGGGATGGAGATGAGAGTAGCATACCAGCTTCTCCTCTCCCCAGCTCCGACATGCTCGACGTGTGCAAACGCGCTGCTGTCCGGCTGAACATCCCCTGGCCCGTTGTCGTAGCTGAGACCACCAGATCCCGCTACGAGGGGAAGAAATTGCCCTTGGCTAAGAGTGCGACGAAACAACTTCTCCCCGTCTTCCCGGAGCTGCTAGATGAGGTTGCGCGCTCTTGGAAAGACCGCCCTTATAGCAGCAGGAGCCCAGTTCCCGGTGCCTCGTCCCTCGATTGTGAGGCGATGGAGAGCCTGGGTCTGCTCCGCATGCCTCCGATGGAGCCACTCGTGGCAGCGCACCTTCACCCCCGCCTGTCAGCGGTGTCCTCCCGGAGCCCCAGTCTGTCGTCCAAGTCGGACCGTTTTCAGTCAGCCTTGACTGAGAAGGCGTATAAGGCGGCTGCGCTTTCGGCCAGAGCGCTCAATGTCCTCTCCCTGCTCACGGCTTATCAGGCTGAGTTGTGCGAGGATTTTGTGCTAACTCAGGACCCAGCTACATGGGAGGAAATACCGGTCGTCACCGTCCTGTGTCTCCGTGTCCAACGCTGCGCGGTCCAGGCCACGGGAAAAGCGCTGGGGACCATGGTCCTACAGGAACGGGCGCGGTGGCTCAACCTCGCCAACCTGTCGGACAGGGAGAAGGATGACATCCTGGACATGCCCATTGTCCCGGAGGGGATCTTCGGTTCCGCGTTGGCTTCTATGCAACGGCGGTGCGAAGCTAAAAAGAAGGAGGATGAAGCTCTCAAGCTCTGCCTCCCTCGAAAGCCCCCTGCTCCTCTTCCGCCTGCTCAGCGTAAGACCTTTGCACAGGCTGCTTCACAGGATTCGCAGTTTAAAATGCCGAAACTGCGGAGGCCTCAGCCCGCCCCGCCTGCTCCGCCAGGTCGGCCCGGCTGGCCCAAAAAGCCCTCGGCCCCGGCTGCAGCTGCAGCTGCGCCTGCGCGACCTGCGCATACCGCCAGCAGCCAAGCCAGAAAAAAGAAGAGAGCGGCCTGACTTCCCCTCTCTCCACTGGTGACGCAGCTGGAAGTTCCCCGTTCTCCGGCTCCACCTGTTTGGCTTTCGGGCGTGCACCCAGGGGCTCCCCACACCCCTATCTCCCAGCTGCCTCGGACCGTGCCAGTGCAAGCCGGGAGAGATGGACATTTGACGTCGCGGGGTTTAGCGGTTGCCCCCCTCTCATGTCCACAAGCACGCACATACACAAAAGTTTTCTCAAAGAGAATAATTTGTGTCCCGCTGTCGCAGCCAGGCCGAGTGCCGAGGGCGCAGCTGAAAATAAAGAAAGCCAAATCTGTCAAAATAAGCACGCCACCCGGGGGCCTTGTCATTCCGCCACAGGAGAGCGCCACCGCACTGCGGCTGGGCCCTCTTGTGGTGGGAGGACTGCAGGGCACGTCACCCGGGGGCTGTGTCATTCCGCCACAAGAGGGCGCCACCACACTGCGGCTGGGCCCTCTTGTGGTGGAAGGGCTGCAGTGCACATCACCTCTCGCCCTCAGATGGCGGAGATGGGTCGCACTGGCAGCCCCACCCTGGGTGTTGAGGACGATTTCGAGGGGGTACAGGCTGCAATTCGCCGCTGTCCCCCCGCGATTCGCCGGCGTTATACACTCCCAGGCGCGGGGAGAGTCAGCTCGTGTTTTACAGGAGGAAATTTTCTCACTGTTAAACAAAGGAGCAATCTGTGTCGTCCCTCCCGCACAATGTCAGAGCGGTTTCTACTCCAGGTATTTCCTAGTCCCCAAACGGGGGAGGAACGGTATTCGCCCTATCCTGGATTTACGGGCTCTGAACAAATATCTCAGGAAGTACAAGTTCAGGATGCTCACACACGCATCCCTGTTGCGTCTTGTACGTCAGAACGATTGGTTCACTTCAATCGATCTGAAAGACGCGTACTTCCACATTCCAATCTATCCTCCCCACAGAAAGTTTCTGAGGTTCGCTTTCCAGGGGATCTGCTACGAGTATCGCGTGCTCCCTTTCGGTCTGTCATTAAGCCCGAGGGTGTTCGTGCGGTGCACGGAGGCAGCAATAGCCCCGCTGAGACGGCGGGGCATCCGTCTGGCCACTTACCTGGACGATTGGCTGCTTTTGGCGCAATCGGAGCAGGAAGCCAGGGCGCACACGCGTATTCTCACACAGCACCTAGTCGATCTGGGTTTTGTGATAAACGCGGAGAAAAGCATGCTGTCCCCAGCGCAAGATGCTATCTTTCTGGGGTTATCCCTGAATTCGGTGTCTTTCACAGCTCGCCTCTCGGCGGAACGGGTGAGAGCTTTCAGGGCATGCCTCGCGCTTTTTTATCCAGGCAGGTTTGTTCCATTCAGATTGTGTCTTCGATTACTCGGTCTGATGGCGTCTGCCATCCTCGTGATCCGTCTCGGTCGCCTCCACATGAGAGAATTCCAGCTTTGGGTGGCCTCATGCGGGCTAGATCCCGTGCGTCACGGCACGCGGAGAGTCTTGGTCACACTGGAATGCGCCAGGGCGCTGCGTCACTGGCGGACTCCGTCCTTTCTGACCCAGGGGGTCCCAATGGGCTCGGTCCTGTCCAGGAAGGTGGTCACTACAGACGCCAGCCTGACGGGCTGGGGCGGAATTCACGGGGGCCGGTCTGTGAGGGGCCGCTGGAGTGTGGGCCTCCAGCAGTCTCACATACATTTTCTGGAACTTTCAGCGGTGTTCCTCTCCCTGAAACATTTCCTTCCATCTCTCATGGGTCATCATGTCCTGGTGAGAACGGACAATACGACGACGGTGGCGTACATCAACCGTCAGGGGGGGTTGCACTCCCATCAGTTGCACATGCTGGCACGCAAACTGATCCTGTGGAGCTGCGGCCGTCTCCTCTCCTTGAGAGCGACGCACGTCCCGGGGGTCTTGAACACAGGCGCGGACCTGTTGTCCAGGGGTGCGCCGGTGTATGGGGAGTGGACTCTGCACCCGGAGATTGTGGAACAGATATGGGCCCGGTTCGGTCGGGCCGCGGTAGATCTGTTCGCGGCGAGAGAAAACGCGCAGTGCGCGCTGTTTTACTCTCTGCGCGGCATGGATGCTCCCCTTGGCATAGACGCACTAGCGCTCGTCTGGCCGCACGAGCTTCTTTACGCGTTCCCTCCCCTGGCCTTGATATCCCCCACTCTGTCCAGAGTGAGGGAACGTGGTCACGCACTGATATTGATTGCTCCGCATTGGCCGGCGATGCATTGGCTAGCGGAAATATATCGGTTACTGTGCGCTCAGCCTTGGCAGCTCCCGCTGCGCAGGGACCTGCTATCGCAGGGGGGAGGGGCAATCCTCCACCCGCACCCGGAACGCCTGGCGTTGTGGGCGTGGCCCCTGAGTGGCTCAGTCTCTCGGCTGTGGGATTGTCACAGCGTGTGATTTCCACTATACAAAACACTAGGGCCCCATCCACTAGGTCTTTGTATGACTGTAAGTGGAGGGTGTTTGAGGGGTGGTGTCACAGGAACGGCCACGTTTCTTTTCAGTGTCCGGTGAGTGCTATATTGTCATTCTTGCAGGACCTGATTGACAAAGGCAAAGCCTTCTCCACGATTAAGGTGTACTTGGCGGCTATCGCCGCCTGTCACGTGGGGTTTGAAAAGCGAACGGCGAGTCAGCACCCACTGGTTTGCCGTTTTATGAAGGGAGCGCGCAGGCTTCTCCCCGTGTCCAGACCACTGGTGCCACCGTGGGATCTGGCTGTGGTTCTGGAGGGGCTTAAGGGCCCTCCTTTTGAGCCACTGGAAGGGGCAGACTTGAAGCACGTGTCTTTCAAGGCTGTGTTGTTGCTGGCTCTGGCTTCAGCTAAGCGAGTTAGTGACATCCATGCGCTTTCGGTGCATCCGTCATGCGCTCAGCTCTTCCCGGGAGATGTAAGGTTGATTTTGAGGCCCAACCCGGCTTTTGTGCCTAAGGTGGTGGGCTCGTGTTCTCCAATTGACCTTCTGGCCTTTGCTGCCTCAACAGAGGAGCAGCAGTCGCACGCGTTATGTCCAGTCCGTGCGGTGCGCATGTACATGGACAGGACTAGGGGATTCAGGAGGAGCGATCAGCTGTTCGTCTCCTGGGCTAATCCTCATAAAGGAAAACCTATCACTAAGCAGCGCCTATCCCATTGGGTGGTGGAGGCGATTGCTTTGGCCTATACGTGTCGGGGTTTGCAGCCGCCTGTGGGCATGCGGGCGCACTCGACTCGGGGCTTGGCCGCATCCTGGGCCTTATTCAGGGGAGTTTCTGTTCAGGACATCTGTGCAGCGGCGAGTTGGTCCTCGCCTCTCACTTTTGTCCGCTTTTATAAGCTGGACGTTTCCGCCCCGTGCGTGGCACGCGCGGTTCTGCTGTCCTGACTGGAACAGATTGCTTCTCTGTGGGTTGGTGGACGCTGGAAAAGCTTGTCTGGCAATACGGGAGCTACGATGTCCCATTGTGAGACATCGAGCGAAATATTATGAAAGAGAACTTTAGGTTATTTACATAACCCCGGTTCTCTGAGTAATATGAGTGAGATGTCTCACCAGACAACCCTTCTTGCTGGGGCGAGTGAGAAGAGGTGCTTATCTTGAATAACGTGGTGCCGTCCGCATGAGCTATTTAAGGTGGGTGTACCACCTGGGCGGACGGACACGTTCACCAGCCAATCAGGATTGGCGTAATGAGATTAATGCTTCTGAGGCTGCAGCGAGGCGTGCATCCCATAGTGAGACATCTCACTCATATTACTCAGAGAACCGGGGTTATGTAAATAACCTAAAGTTTTATTATGCAGCCTCGTTGCTGTGATATTGATCACTTAACACCGAAACTTAACAGTGACCCTCCGGATTCAAACATTCCTGTTTTTGAAATCTAGCTAAATGCATCATAAACTTTTCTCGTTTTTACTATAATCAAAACGAACCGAAGGGGAAAATGCGCCAACCAATCACACGGGAGTGAGTCACCTTTGACCAGCGATTAATGAGCGCATTGAACCATCGCCTTAGTTTACATTCCATCTATTACAAATTTAACTTAAACTTTGTGTGTTAAAATGTCACCGGGGGAAACTGAATTTACCTGGAGAAAGTTGGGTGGCTAAGTGGCTCCACTCCGCTGCGCTGCACGCAGACTCCAACACTGTGTCCATAACAACTGACACACGCCAGCGCGGAGGAGGAGGCTCGTCACGCAGACTCCGCGCTACAGGATCGCAGCTATTTGAGGAGCCGATTATAAAATAAAATTTGATATTTTTGGTGAATTCTTCTTTTATTTTGATGCTTTGAGGGGCTTTTAGACATAATGTGATTTGTTTTACAAGTATAATTTTAAGAACATTAAAGTTAGGGGGGCAGCTAGGGGGGCAAGGCTCGGCAGTTGGGGGGGGGGAGCTGTTGCCCCCCTCTGCCCCCCCGTAGCTGTAACATGATTCAGGTACTCTGAAATTACATCTAACTCTCGGAAAACATGCTTTCAGACACAAAAATTGAATGCAACATCATGAAAACTAAAAACTAAGGCTTGTATCAACAATTTCTGATAACCATGTCTTTAGCTATAGAAGCTTAACCTATAGAAGACTAATTATATGACATTGACATCTAGAAAGTGTCAAGGAAAATGTCATCACAGGATATATTGAACCTGATTACAATATTGTGAACCTTACTTTCACCTTAACCAATAGTAGCTAATGTAATACTGCAATCACTACCCTATAATGCTAAATAAAAATGTCCTTATAGCACACATGTACCACATATACAAGAAAAGTTCAGTAATCTGCTGTAAGAATGATTCACCTCCCTCTCTCCCTCTGTTTACATGCACTCATCACACATGGGCTTCTGCAGCTGTGTATCTCGCCATTTTAATTCACTTATGCAGTTCTTTCACTCTAACCTGTAAATATAGGTGAGGAATCACATTGTTAGATTATTCCAAAGTAGACATACTTAGAGGGAATATCATACAATGCTTCAAAACACATGTTTGTTAATGGTTAAGTATCAAATGATTTTGGGGTCCGCATGGACCCCAGAAGGAGAATTTAATTTTCAAAAATTTTTCTTGATATTTTTCGAAAAACATAATGGGTTTCTTGTGTGGACATATCATGTGAGGAATACATAAAAGGATTTGACAGGAAACCAGTTAATAAGGTTTTTTTTTTTTTTATAGCATTTTATCCCTCCGGGGTCCACGCAGACCCCAGCTGTGCTGATTAGGGTTAAACACATTGGGGCCAGCCCAAAATATCAGTCCTTGACGTACTGTGCATGAGGCTCAACGATCATCTTTGTCCCAAGTTCTTGATCCTACCTTTAAGCCTGATCTCTGTGGCGTCTGTGAGATGAAGGCACCAGATTTAATTTACATTCATCTGTGATGTGCGCTTGGTGCTGGGTACATGTGAGGCTGATGTACTTCCAGGGAATCTGACCCGTGACTTCGAATAGAGTAAAGAAACATTATATAGCTATTTTACCTTTAAGTAACAGCTTCAAAATCATTTTTATCAAGATGAATTGTGTCTCAGTCTGAGCCACTTTAGTCCCTCTATAGATGATTTTTGTATTGCAAAACTTCAGTTGTTCGGGTCATTGCGCATTGGGCCTCACGACAGTACATCACACCACAGGCCCAAATATACAGATTTATGATGAACATGTGTTCTGATTTCCCTCTGCAGCTGCTCTGCCGCTTTTTTCTGTTGTTAATTACAGTTTCCTGTCAGCAACCTGTAATTAACAACAATTTCAGCTGCACGTTTACTCTGCTCACAGCTGATGGTGTGATTTGTTTTTGTCAGTTTCTAAGACGTTACTGCTGATTTTTTGTTCTTCTATAGGTCTACATTCTGGAAGTTTCCCTCATCTGACTGCAGCTGTCCCGGTGATATTTCCACACTCTGGCCCACCAGCGCAGCTGCACAGCCACATGTTGCTTTAAAGGTCCTGGCACAGCAGGTACACATCAGTAAGAAACTGAAACTAAAACTTGTCTGGTTTTGGTTATTTGTGCGGTTTTGCAGTTTATGTCCTGGATGGGCTTTCCTGAAATGCCAGGCATCTATTTCCAAATTGACCAGACTTTCCATCATTGAAAAAAAACATACTCAGCTTGTTTCACAACGGAATAATGAGAGTCTGATCAGAGGAGTCATCATAAATAGATTCTCTATAATCTATTAAGACTGTCATGATTTGAATGTTTGTACTCAGTTCACTACATTTAGTTTTAATATTTTTTTTGTTATTGTTATTGCCAGAAACCAAATACTTGAATACTGATGCGAGATCAGGTAGACACCAGGAGCGAGGTGAAGGGGAATAAGGAATTCATTAAAACAAAAGCAAACAGACACGAGGGCCAACAAAAAACTCGGCCCAAAGGGTTGCAAAACACAAACTAAGTAGAGCTTCACAGAGCTAAAAACTAAAGATCGGAAAAACAACTAAAACAAAAGCCACTGGAAACTCCAGGGAGATAACCATCAACAGAAATAAGACTAATGATGTCAAAGACAAGACTTGGAAAACAAAACGCTATATACAAGAAAATAAGAACTATGAAGAGCATGAGACTTGAGCAAAAACTTGGCAACAAAACTTGAGACACTGTCTGCCAGCCAACTTCCACCGCATCCAGATAAAGGGTAAGAAATCAAGACATGAGGGGCAACACCTGGAGAAGGAGAAACAAGAGGCATGGCAAGATCATTGGACATGGACTAAGATTGGATAACAAGACTTGCTCATTAAGAGAATGAGCGTGCTCAGCTTAAGTACCAATTAAGTATGCAGTTTGAAAGCAGCATGAATGTTCAGAACAGAAAAGCACAGCAAGATCTTGAAATAGTAAAGCAGGAATCATGACAATAAACTCCCTGTCTAAATTAGTAGTATTAGTAATGTGCCTGTCTAAGAATTACACCACCCTGTGAATGTTAGTAAATGTTAGTACTTAAAAACAGTTAATTGTCAATTAAGCTTAGACAGCCCCGAATCAGCACAGCACAGAAGGAAGAGGGAAATACCAAAGCCAACCAGAGCTCTGAAATGTGCAACAACGAAGGCACGGGGCGGAACGCAGACAAGCGGTGGAGTGGCTTGGCAGACCTGGCATGAAACAAAACATGGAAAAGTAAAAACATGGACAATAAACATGAATTATGAAATGCTTGAACCTGTTTCAAGAAACTGTTAAAACTGTGACGTGAACTGAGGCTATGAACTATGAACTATGAACTATGGAACATGAAACTGTTAAAACCATAAATGCTGTCCTGGCCAAAGGCCAGAACCCCGGAACACAACAAATAGCTTTTTTTTTTCAAATGATTGATCTGCATAATTTGGGTGTTTTTGAAGGGATGTGCATCAGATAAATAATATAATGTGTGCTTTTCTGTGCTTTTCATAATAAAGTTATCAAAACTGATAAACGAATGTCTACTGAAAAAAAAAGCAACACACTCCCATGTATCCAAGAACCCAACCACAATAAATTGTATGTAACAGTTGACAGATGTCAACTTCCTTTTAAACAGACAAAAAGTTGTAAGACATGTTTGGGTTAATTGGTCTGACATTGCTAATCTGAGGCTATTTTACCCCAGGGTTTCATTTAGATAAAATATGGAGAATTAACAATGGGAATTGTAAATTAAAGTATCAATACCCATTGCTATTTCCTGTCTGTCACTCAAGACCTTAAATACAATGTTTTCGCATAGTTCATTGTAAAATAATCAATAAACTGTTTTCATAACTATAGTTCAAGCAATGTTATGCAACTCCTCACCTTAAAATAACAGCAACAAAATCATTTTAATAGTAAGAAATAAGGTAAACATTCAAAATAATGTGAAGCATATCTTTCATGCTAACATTACTATATTATTATCTGAACAATTTCACTGCTTAATAAAACACATAAAAACATGATGTTTAACAAACATGCGCATGCACAGATCCTATTAACACGATGCAGGTCTTCCTCTCAAATGACATTTGCACAGTTTTTTTTTCCTTTCAGTTTTTAATTTAGAATATTACCAGTGATTGTTTTTGTTTCGTAGTACCTTCAGTTATTCTGGGGTTTGGGTGGCGGCTGCACCAGTAACTCTTTCCGGGCCCAAGTTTAGAGGTAAAGCACAGTGACAACTGTCACATAAGAAACTAAACTAACTAACCAGAAGTCAGTGTCTGCCTTTGATGGACTGTACAGTTGCGCAACTTAGGAAAATTCTCAGTATGTGTAATTTACATAAGATCTCAGGCTGGAATTTCCTTCATTTCAAATTCATTCAACCCAGCCTGTTTTGGGTCAGAATATAAGGAGACTCAGGCCAGCACACAGAGCAGACAGGATCTGATGAGACTGACTCTAAACTCGGCAAGAACAGCAAGTAAGTTTGAAATTTAATTTAGTAATACGACATGAGAATTTTAAAATGAAATTCTGTGCTTTTAATGATGCATTTGGCAACTGTTTTTATTTCATCTTACAGACGTTTTCAGCCATGAAGTTGCTTCTAGCAGGAATTGCTCTGTTTCTAATTGTGGAGACCAACGCCCAGTGGTACAAGTTTCCGGGTCAAGCTGCTCGAGGTTCGTAACATGTATCTTAAGATGCCTTTACTAGGACAACATGTAAAATTGTGTGTGTGTGTGTGTGTGTGTGTGTGTGTGTCATTATGTGCCTCATAGAATAATTACTTATTTGTCATCATTAATTTTGCAAAACGATGTCTGCTGTCCCTGTGATCAGGGAGTCTGGACATGTGGCGAGCGTACAGGGACATGAGGGACGCCAACTGGAAAAACTCTGACAAATACTTTCATGCCAGAGGAAACTATGATGCTGCCCAGAGAGGACCGGGAGGCAGATGGGCTGCTGAGGTGATCAGGTGAGAAGAGCAGGAGATCATTTTTATATTCTTGGATACTCAATATCAGTTATTTTTCATAACTATTTCCGTCTACAGATTTATCAACGAGAGGTTTCTTGCAGCAAATGAAAGTCATCTACATTTATTTTCTATCCTACCACTATTTTCCATGCTTCAGTGCTATTATATCTGTCCTTACTTGCTGATGTAATGACTGCCACAGCTATGAATCCTTTAATCACAGTATGGGCTCATGATGAATCGCTCTGCAGGCTGACCTTAACGAGCCACCATCACAAAACTTCCATAATGAAACACAGATCAATACTTTTTTTGTCACTTCATTTTACACTGGGGTTGGAAAAGTATTTGTTTTTACTTGTAATAGTAACATTTTTCTGTTTTTCCGCTTCAGTAACGGCAGAGAGTTGGTGCAGACCAGGGGGAGCGGTCGCGGCGCAGAGGACTCTGCTGCCGATCAGGAAGCGAACCGGTGGGGTCGGGACGGAGGAGATCCCAACCGCTACAGGCCAAACGGGCTTCCCTCCAAATACTAGGACAAAAACCATCGACTCATGAGAGACAGAAATCACTGATTTAATGGCCTTTCTAGTGTCAGAGTTAGTTTGTGGAACATTTGCGGTTATAATCTTGTGTTTTTCCAGTATAACCATGCTTTTGCTATAGGATAGATCTCAGCAGTGTACATCTGTCATGACATGTCCGTTATCACATCCATCCTGTTGTTTGCTACAACTCATGTATGTTCTCTCCAATTACTGGAAGAAGTAAAGGGCGCATGTTTCTCCTGCATCATATCTGCTTTTGTTTGCAAAAATAAAGATCAATCAACAATCTGAATATTGGCTGGTTTGGTGTTTGAGGCCAACTTTAAATGCCTCATGAGGGTCTAATTTTTCAGTGTCTCCAGCATCAGTGGTACAACACAGCTACAGCTTACAGAGTTACACACAACACAAAGGTATACAGGTTGGTTTGGTTTTTCATGTTGAGTTAAACAGTTATATATGTCTTGATTTCATTAATTACTATTTATATTCAATCTTATATTATGTTTTAAGACCAAGCAAACACATGGTGAGTTGTTTTGACACAATATCTCAATTTGCTTCTCTTTTCCTGAATCATATCTTTTTTTTTCTTTTTTTTTTCAGCCAAAGAAACACCAATCAATGTGGTTTCATTCACAATGGCTTTTGTTTATGCAAATGAGCTCTTAGTTTGTTGTTAAAATTCAGCTCCGATCTGCCTCTTAACCACCAACCATCATTACTGCACAAGTGCTCACAGATGGCTTCAATGCTTTGTTTTGTTTTGGGTCTCTCGTCATATCAAAAACAGTTTCTGATGCAGGTTCAACTTGACCAAAGACCAAAATAGAAGACAAACAAACAAAAAATCCCTGAATAATCAATCTTTTGAGAGGCAAGATAAAATCTCCAGAGAGCAAAAGCATCATTAATACAGTCAAAAATAATAAGTAATATAACCAATGCTGTTTCTTCACAATATTTCCCAGACATAAATGTTATCAGATGGTAGACTGTGTAATAAAATCTTCAACTATGATTTAAGTTTCACCTCTCTGCATTTAAAGATTTAAAAAATTTAATTTTAAAGTCACAAGTGAGAAGCTAGATTGCAGCTGGTCACAAAATTTTGCCTTTCTGGGGGATTAAATCTGATTCTCTGCGGTATTTGTTGATTTAATGCCTCAGATTTCAGGCCTCTCTGATACTGTGCTTGCTGTTTCATTAAGCTGTAATGTTAATTTATGGCCACTTGGTGGCACTGCAGCCCTCCATCTCAAATCTGAGGCAGAGCTGAAGGAGTCTTCCTTTATCTCAGCCAAGGATCTCAGCATAGAGGCGACCGGCACATCTGGGTACTTCGCCAAACGTCAAGGCTGCGTCCCTTTAGGGGGATAGAAAACCTCAGATCCCATTGACCCTAATGTAATTTGATGTGTTTTCTGATGTAAAATTTATACAATTTATTTAACTTAATTTCCTTTTTATATTCATTTATTGATTTATTGATATGTCTAGTGATTATTTTGCTACTTTGCCCGAACCTGAGCGTTCGCGTTATCTTAATAAATTAAGGTTGATCAGTCCACCCTCTTTCCCTTTCACCACGGCGAAGTTCGAAGTCTGCGTCAGTTTGGGGTTAAGAATAACTAACAAATGCTCGTAACGTTAGACCGCAAACCTGATTCGGTTGGCTGACGCTACTTTACGTTTGCTAGTTAAGCAATTAAAGAATAAGACAAAAATCGTTGCGAATAAACCTATTATAGTACCAAGTCTTACATATTAAAGGGTACTTAAGTTACTTTAAAAAGGTTAAAGAAAGAGTGGCATGGCCTGTTGTGAAGCGTTTCCCACACATATAAACATGGGAAGACGCTGGATACCTAGCTTTTACTCTTCATCTTCTCTTAACTCTCCTTTTTGGATTCTGCCCTTCTCCAGGTAGGATGGGGAACCTGAGGTCCGGACTGGTCATTTAATCGGAGGTACAACCCGGCACACAACAACTTTTGGGCATTTTCCTGCTGAATTGTCACGCTTATTTCTCAATGATTTCAATGCATAAGAGCGTTTGTTTTCCCTCATGAAGGGGCGTGGCCTTTGCACTGAGCTCTTGATGACGTTGAACCGGTCGTCTTTTTGGATAACACAATATATCTCGAGACTGGTCCATTGTAATCCATCGTGGTTGATACAACTGGCAACAGAGCTGATTAATGTGTTTTAATGACCTTTTAAATGAAACAAAGCAGTAATATGTTTTTTCCTGAACCAGGCCTGCTGTTACTCTGGATAGGTCACAAACTCAGAGTGAATAGCTGAGGCTTTAATGGTGCATTCAGTACTTTCAGTTATTCCACTCTTTTTGGTTCCAGCTGCACTAATAATCTTTTCCAGGCCCAGTACCAAAGGTACACCACGGCAGAATGCCAGTACACGTCAAAAAGAAACTAAAACTGTAAAATGGAAATTGAAGCTCAGGCTGTCCCCACCTTTGTTTCTTTGTGCAGCTGCACAACTTGGTAAAATCCTCAGTATGTTCTGGTGACATTTAGGATCTCAGACTGGAATTTCCATCGTTTAAAGTTCAACCCAGCTTGTTTCAGGATAGAATATCTGACAAGTCAGATCAGGAGTCATCACTAACAGGCTGCTCTGCAATCTTTAAAGGCTCATCCTGAACACCAAAAACAAAAAAGTGCATGTTTGCATTATTTCGCATTAAAATGATGAACTGTACATTTTCTATGGAGACATGGGAAAAAAGAAAGAAAGAAAAAAGGAAAACAAGCAGAAAAAAAGTTTGTCATCCTGACTACAGATCACGTGCGCTCCAGGAAATTTTTTTTTTACTTTTCCTTTTTTTTCTACTTCTTTCTTTTTTTTTCTTCTTCCTGTCCCTTTAGGGGCTCCGTAATTTTTAGCCATGAAGTTGATTTTAACAGGAATTGTTCTGTTTCTAATAGTGGAGGCCAATGCCCAGTGCTACAGGTTTCCTTTTGAAGCCGCTCGAGTTTGGCAAAATCTTCACAAGAGCAAAATGTTTAATGTTTTGTCATATATCCAGCATTATTTGTTTCCCCAGATTGTTCTCATTTATTCGATTAAACAATATCTGGAGTCTCGCCGATCAGTTAGTCTGGATACCTGCTCAAGAAATTAAAAATCTATTGTACATGACAGTATTTATTTTAGTCTGGTGGCCTTATCTAGAAGAAGAAATAGCCTAATTTTAAAGGTTACTACTGCTTTAAATGATACTGTTGTTATTGAGTGAACAAACACTCTCTGTGATGAGGACCCACATGTCGTCCCACCTGTTCCCCCTACAAACATCTCGACGCTGTCGGCAGAAAGGTCACAGCTCAGGGCCACACTGCCACTGCAGGACTGATGAAGTAAAGAAAAGCAGAGTTTTGCTTTGTTCTGAATGTGTGAGAAAAACATGATCTTTCGCGCTATGGCACTGTTTTGTTCCTGAAACTACCTTATTTCTTTGCACTACAACTCTTCAGCCCTAGTGATGATGTAATGCTACAAATAAATCTAATGTAACACGCGATAAAGTGCCTTTGTTGAATGGTGTTATACAAGAAACAGGCCCTGCATTACAATACATAACTGTATAGTTTTCGCTGTAAATATAATTTTATTATTAGTACGTTCACTCTCGTGTTTTTATTCTTCACATGTCTAATTTCATTTTTCTCCTTTTTATGCAGTTTCTGTGTGCGTAGCCTGGACAGGTCAATCACTCCACTTCACTGCATAATCTGTCGAGTAGTACCTTGAACCTTTGATGAAACACCACACATGACGTGACTGAACTATTCTTCCTCCACTCAATATCACCACAGTAAAATGCTATAGGGAATGAAATCAAACTGCCTGCAGACATGTTTTGAGTTGCACAGTATCATGAAGTAAATGTCAATTGCCAAATGTAATAGCAATAGAGTAATTCAGCCTTCACAGTTCAGATTAGTTTTCTGTAAACTTCAATTTAACAATGCATTTTTGTCTGTGAGCAGGCACGTAATTTATCAGAAAAATAATGGTTGATCGGAAATTCAGTTAGACTGGCTGCCTGATACCATTTCTATCGGCTTTCATGTCTCCACAACAGACTAAATAAATAAATAAATTCAAGTTTCTTCCAAGTTGAGTTGTAACTCAGAGCAACACCAACATCAACAATACTAACACTGCAAATGCTGGATCAGGGTCTTTAATGTTTTTATTGCCAAAGATCCCTTACCAGATGGATGGATAAAAACAAGTGTCTCTAAATGCAGCTGCAGGCTACGCGTAAGCCAGCTGTGGATAATGGTTAATATTACATCTGAGTCCCTCAGAACAATAGCGGTCTAACTCCGATTTTCTACATTTCCAAGTTAGACCCATATTTTTCATGCTAAAGGTAAAATCTATTCATGCAATAATGGGCCAGAAGATTGTTAGTTCCACCTCTGAAATAAAGATCGCAGTGTTTTTAAGCAAAACATGCAAAAATAACAAAAATCGTCAATGCTGGCAACAAAATACTTTCTGACCATGAAAGCGAAGATTCAAAGGATGTCACTTCAAGACGGGTCTAAATACTTACTGACATGCGGAATTTGACGACATCAAAACTTTGGAAGCGGTTTCCTCAAAATGATAAGAAATGGAGTTATACCACTCATGTTCTGAGGGGCTCATTTGACCTCAACTGTCAAAATTAAAAGATAATTTCAATCGTTGTCTGAACCTATGATACAAATTGTGACGCATAAAAATGAGCTGCATCCTACATCCTGCATCAGTTGGCAGCAGTTACGTATATATGCTATATATGTATATACAGTAGATATACATACACACACACACACAAAATGTTCAGAAAATGATCCACAAACGTTTACAATGAAAGTTTACAATATTCATACACTTCCATACATTACCTCAAACAATGTGTAGCATCATTAACCCTGATGAAGACCAATTTAAAATATCTGTTAGATTAAACATTCCTCCTTGTACTTTTCCCCCTCACACAGTAAACACTAATAAAAAAGGTTTGATTCAGCACCTTTGACGGGTGCACATGTTTGCTACAATAGCAGCACCTTTTTTTAAAAGAGCTCAAAATCACCCTTAAAAGGGGTGGCCACAGGCACCCTAAACGGTGCTCAAGAACACCCTAAAAAGGGGCGAACATAAGCACCCCAAAAAGGTGTTAATGAGCACCCTTGCATGGGGTGACCGTGACAACCCTAAAACGAGCACCTGTATAAGGAGTTAACAGAAGAACCCTAAAAGATGCAAATTATTAGGGGTGACCACGCGCACCTCTGGAGAGGGTGACTGCAGCACCTTTTAAGGGTCTTGTTGTCACTATTTCACAGGGTGCTCATACACACCTTTTCTCATGGGTGCTTGTCTGCACCTCTAAAGGTTCTCTCTTTTACCTTTTTAAGCATCCAAAAGGGAGAAGAGTCTAGCTGCAGCTGCAGCCAAGTGCAAACCACGCCCCGTACTGAACACGCCCCCTACAAGACACGCCCTAACCCTAACCTTAACCCCAACCCTTTTGCAGGGAGCGAGTTTTGTAGGAGGCGTGGTTTGTACTGTACTCTCGTGGTTTGTAGGGGGCGTGGTTTGTACTGTACCCGCGTGGTTTGTAGGAGGCGTGGTTTGTACTGTACTCGCGTGGTTTGTAGGAGGCGTGGTTTGTACTGTACTCTCGTGGTTTGTAGGAGGCGTGGTTTGTACTGTACTCGCGTGGTTTGTAGGAGGCGTGGTTTGTACTGTACTCGCGTGGTTTGTAGAGGGCATGGTTTGTACTGTACCCGCGTGGTTTGTAGGGGGCGTGCTTTGTAATTTCCCCTCGGCTGCAGTTGGGTATTATTGCTAAAAGGCGTTTGCAGCTTCAGAGCGCTGCCAATTTCTGTATCATGAGACTGGTCTGCACGAGTAACATTGCAGCAGGTAGCCCCCACATGGTGAGAAACTTCCTCGCATGACGCAAAAATATCTAGCACGCTAGATATCTAGCACTGAGGAAGTTACGCAGCAAAAACCATCCGCACATGTTACCACATTGCGTGATGCATACATGCCACCTCTACAGCTTTCAGGGCGTTTTTTTTTTCAGAATGAAACGCCCCAAAAGCAGTAGAGTTGGCATGTATGCTGATGCAGTATACACGTGTGTTACATGCCTCAGTCAAAGTTATACCATCTGGTGCAGGCTTTACTGTGTGGCATTTAAGAGACATCACAAAGAGCCTTTGCACAGGACTCATATATATAAATATCCCTCTGAGGGAAGAACGAACAGGTGTGTAGGCTGATTGACTAATGACAGATGATAATTGAATAATCATTAAAAGTATGCCCTGTAGTCTCATGGAGCAATGAGCTGACTGGCAGGAGCTGTGTCTTTACTCATTGTATTTACACTTGCAAGGGGCAAACAAGTGCATGTCAATGACAATCACATTGCTGCCCAGTTTTGCATGTATGAAGACTTTTTTTTGTCATGTGCATTCAACCTTTGTTGGCATCTCCATACTGACACTGGGGACTAATTGAAAATACGACATTTGAATTTCATGTAAAGTTAATGCACTTGTTTATAAACCAGATATCAAAGCAGTTGCATAAATGATATGATGAGAAGAAATGGCAAAACAAATCCATTTAATGCTTTAAATGTTCTTCTCGTTGCAGGATGTTGGCAGCCATGTAACAAAGTGAGCTTATATATTAATAATAATATATTATTATTATTATATATTATAACCGTATATTACGGTTATATAGCTTGATGAACAAAGCCAGCTTGAACGCGACGAACGCCAGTTATTGTCCATGTTGATTGTCCTCGCTTGTACAATTGTCGCACTGCCGTTGGTTGTTGTATTATTCGAGGAGTAGTTTAATCGCATCAGTTGTAATTTTTGTGTCCCAGTTTATTTTATGAGAATAAACAAGTTTAAAAATGCGGCAGCGTGGCATTCTACTAATTTTGTTCAATTAAAAAAATCATGCTATTCAAGAAGTTCAACACAAAATCGGTCCAAAGTGTTAATTAAGCTAAAGATCGTTTGTGCAGTTGCATGAGAGACTATTCAAGGGTGCGGACGGGCACCCTGTAGGTTTCACCTCCATCTACAGCTTCTTGAGGGAACCATTCCTAAGTGTGAATCTTTTTGGTATGAACGAGCACCCTTCACAAATCTTTTTTCTGAGAGTGTAGTCACCTGATTTGAACCCCATAGAAAATCTCTGCTGGAATTTGAAGGCAGTTGCAGCTAGCAAACCCAAAAATATTTGTGAAATGGAGGCATTTGTCCATGGGAACTGGGCTAAGATGCCTTGGGAATGCTGCCTAATGCTGTCTGCCTGCGCATCATATCTCCAGCAGGTCATAGCAGCAAAAGGGTGCTTTACTAAGGGTGTTTTTCACACATAGTCCCTTTTAAAAGAACCAAACTCAATTCTCAAAAAGAGGACCTACAGAAAATGAACTCAGTTCTTTTTGTGTTTACATTGTGAGTTTATTTCAAAAAGGACCCTGTTGTCTTTCTGGTCCACTTCAGCTCTCATGGGGCCAGTCCTCTTTTTGTTCACGCTGTAGTTCCTCTAGAGTTCTCAGACCCCTAGTGCACTGTATTCTGGGTAGTTTTTATTTGGAGCAAAATGTCTGCTGCCATTGTCAGTGCCCTATCCATACCTCCTGCCCGATCGGTTCTGCGCACGCATGAACTTGCTGCGCATGCGCATTGTTTAACTCATATTTGCACACTGCCCGATGTGTTCTACGCATGCATAAAACCCTTCACTGGTTGAATTGGCGATTCAAGTGCTGGATAAGCGATAGAAACAGAGGCTGCGTCTCAAGTCTTTTAAATTTCATCCTAGTTTCCCTCACTTGCATCCTATCCTTGTGTCTTAGTCCCTCCCACCGAGGATGCATGGAGGAGAGAGGACCGATGAAAAGAGGATGTGTTTTAAGCGACATGAGCTGTCCTTTCCTCATTGCATTACAGACACGGCGCTCGGCATACGCTTATCACGCACTGCGCGTAGGGCACCAACTGCCTGGGGGGGCACCAAAAAAAATCAAGCCCATAAAAAAAATAAAATAAAATAACAACAGTATTTAATATTTAAAATAAAAGTTTGTAAAGCATGTTAATAAATATAGGTAATACAAAAACAACGTAGGCTTATTTACGCGAAAAAAGATTAATCTCCTGTGCGGCCCTCTCATCGGTCTACCTTTGGTTACCCCCCCTCCCCCATTCCCTAGTAGTTTGCTCCATTATGCTTCAATCGCAAATATGGCAGAATTTTATTCCGGACATCTGGACATGACATCGAAAAGGCATCAAGAGTCGGGGGCGGAGAAGAGGAAAAGAAAAAACAGCGAGATGATGCTCGCGCGTCACTTGCAGGTCAGACAATGTTTTAATTAACAATTATTTATTTTGTAACAGCTATGTTTACATGACCACAATAATCCGATAACTGGGAATAATCGGGTAATGGCAATAATCTGATTTGACGCGTTTACATGTACTTCAGTAATGCGATAATCGGAAAAACCTGGTTTACATGGTTCAGTCAATCAATAGTTCGATTTTTTTCCAAGTACATGACGTAAAACTCTTGGTCTCAGCATAGGCCTTCCTCCACTCCTACCAAAAACCTGTGCTTGCTGGATGTGCGTTAGGAGTAAGAATTGGTGGGAGAGAGTGGTGCTCAATGAATTTTCAGATGCAAAATGGAGAGAGAATTTCAGGATGTCTCGGGGAGCGTTCGTGAAACTGTGTGATCAGATGAAGGATGTCATGAGCCCAAAAGAGATGACCGCTGTACCTCTAGAAATGCGAGTGGCGATTGCGTTATACAAGCTCGCTAGCTGCGGAGAGTATAGGTTGATAGCGAATCAGTTTGGTGTCCATAAAACGTCTCAGTTAGCTACATCCGTTTTTCCATTTGAACACATTCGCAGATGTAAAAGAACGAAAGAAGTCGGACTAACGGTATACATGGGCCTAAGAAAACGGACAAATGGGCAAGGCTTTGTCGTGTTTATCGGATAATCCGATAACGGTCTTTATCCGATAAAGGATACCAGATTATGATGTCTACATGACCACTTGAATAATCTGGTAACTCCAGAAATTGGGTTATGATCAGTTTATTAGTGTGCATGTTACTCTAGCGGAGGTTAATTGAATTTTTTGTATTCCCTCATAAAACTTAGCAAATACACTACTATAAAACACTCCAAAACGCTGTGATGGAAAATGTGTGACTTGCACATTCATTACGCTATGAAAATTAAATGTAATGTTACGAGACAAAGTTGTATGCAACGACTATGCCGACATTTTCGAGAGGTTCATAGGCCAAGAGCGACATCTACTGGTGAAACTGATTTTTTTTTTCAAATTGCAATCTTAAAGCTATGTAGATTTCCCCCTTTCATATTGTTATTTATCTCTGTATTATCATTATTATTATTATTTATCTCTATCTCACTTTTTGAGCCATTAATATTGACAACTTATTATGTTAAATAAAGCAAAACTGACAAATACTCAGATATTGTTCATTTCTGTCAGAGGTGGGGTTGGGTGGGTGGGGGGCACCACAAAGCATCTATGCTTAGAGCACCGAAATGGCTAGCGCCGGCCCTGTTGCATTATATGAAGCGACGCGAGTTCCTAATGACGCCCTCAGCTGGATCTGCTGGAATATAATCATCGGGAATTGGCACGCATGTAAACCGTGAATTAATCGCAAAATTTATTAATCAAAGTAGGAAATACAGTTCAACTGCCGCGTGCAATATATCACTAAAAACGGCTCTGGGTAGCCTAAATTTTAACCGTGGTAGTTTTGTGATTAAAATGTTTTCATTAAATATTTATGTTCTCCGGTTTAGACTCCGCCTAAAATTTTGTTGCATTGTGCGCAACCCTATTGATAAGATAGGTTATTCATTTATCCATGTCTATTTTAAACTCCGGGCTTCAGGATATCTGTACCCTTATCATAAAAAAACTCAGACAGAGATCGGTGACTCATGAACTACGTCTGTCACAGACAGAGATCGGTGACTCATGAGCTACGTCTGTTACAGACAGAGATCGGTGACTCATGAACTACGTCTGTTACAGACAGAGATCGGTGACTCATGAGCTACGTCTGTCACAGACAGAGATCGGTGACTCATGAGCTACGTCTGTCACAGACAGTGATCGGTGACTCATGAGCTACGTCTGTCACAGACAGAGATCGGTGACTCATGAGCTACGTCTGTCACAGACAGTGATCGGTGACTCATGAGCTACGTCTGTCACAGACAGAGATCGGTGACTCATGAACTACGTCTGTCACAGACAGAGTTCGGTGACTCATGAGCTACGCCTGTCACAGACAGAGATCAGTGACTCATGAGCTACGTCTGTCACAGACAGAGATCGGTGACTCGTGAGCTATGTCTGTCACAGACAGAGATTGGTGACTCATGAACTACATCTGTCACAGGCAGAGATTGGTGACTCATGAACTACGCCCGTCACAGACAGAGATCGGTGACCCATGAGCTACGTCTGTCACAGACAGAGATCGGTGAATCACTATTAGAGGGTAGTTGAGCTGGCTCTAGGTCTAGGTCCGTTAAGGTGGATTCTGGAAGGTCATTACTCTGAGCCAGCTGATCTGGTTCTTGAACTCTGTCAATCGATGCAGAATCATGAATCTGAGCTGGTTCAGGAGATTGATCTGGCTCTTGCTGTGTCGACTGAAGGGATTGGTGGATCACCAGCTTGTGCAGGCTGTTCGGTTAGGTCTTCTGCATCACGAGGTGCCTGTTGAGATGCCGTTGGGTCACCATATTTGTCTGGTTCAGGTTCCTGGGGGTAAGAGTCTGTCACACCTGCAGGAGAATATTCATGATCTGCAAAAACATTGCGGTTCACTGGGTAGATTCCTGTTTTGTGAAAACCATGAGCAGCATTAAGAGCTGTGGCAGATTTTAGTTATGCATTTCTGAATATTTCTGCCAGCTGAAACACTTTACACATCTGCCTGGGTGATTTCTCAACCAACACTCAACTTCTTGTGTGTAGTATGTAGAAAGCAGCTTCATGAACGATACATCTAGCGGTTGCAGCTTGTGTGAACGATGTGGTGGGAGACAGAGTCGGCACGCCCCATTTTCTCTTGCCTTGTTAATGACATCAGTATTTCGTGTATGTGTTGAATGCCCATCCAGTATGAGAAGTACTTTGTTATCATTGGAGGCACCAGTGACTTTAATGAAACGGTCAAACCAGTCAGAGAAAATAGACAGCTGCATCCAGCCGGACTTATGACAGGCAGAAATGGCGCCAGACGGAGCACCATCCATCATCTCTGGCTTCATTCTCACACGTGGCCATACGAACAATGGAGGCACATAAGATCCAGTAGCTGACGTACACATTTCCATTGTGACTAAAGTTCCTCTTTCTGCAGAAGTCAAAGCTCCCACTTGACGTCTTCTTCTCAAAGCTATGATCTTTGAGGGCTTTGTCTGGACAGTGGGCATTCCCGTCTCATCAACACTGTAAATCTTCTGAGGAGGAAAATGATGTTCAGATACAATGGCCCCCAACAGGTCAAAGAACTTTCCAACAGCCGTTTTGTTGAAACCATGTGCCCTAGATGCAGAGGTAGCCTCAGGAGTTCTAATTGATAACTGCTTATTTCTAGAGAGAAAGCTCTTAATCAATCTTTTCCAGCTTTTTCGTTTTTGAACGGATGGGGTAAACCATTTTTTTTCGGCTAATTGGAAGGCAAGACAACATACTTCAGCAGTTCCTATCCCAAACATCATTTCTTCCATTGTCACGATATACTGAACAAGAAAACGCTGCATCTCATCAGAAAATACATTCTGAAATTTAAAAAAAACAGGCATCAGTATCTAGCATTATCACAGGAAAAAGTAATTGAAATGATATCTTAGAATTTTTTAGACCAATTTATATATTTTTAATTTTTACAAAATGATATATTTTACAGAATAACTGCATATAACTTATAATAAATTATATTATGTCATAATTTCTATATTGTTTACACGTATATTATATGTGTTAACTTATAATGTCTATTAACAGCATACTTGCATCAAATCGTCCCAGTATTTTTGATGACCCTGTAGCTCTCTTGTTTATTCCGTTATGTCGCCTCTTTAATGTTGTCTTTGGCCCCCAAACATCCCATCTGGCCACTTTCAACAGCCTGTGGGGCCAATTCCACCGACTGAACAGACCAAGACTGTCTCGTTGTCTTTCTTGCGTAATTTTGTGGCTTTTTCTAGATCTGAAAAAATAGAGCCAGTTAAATGTCTTTATATTGTTTCTTTTATCTGTTGGGTTGTTCTTTTTATCATGGGAGCTGACTATAATAACATCAGATAACAGTTATTAAATACCGATTTAAAGAAAATTCACATAAAGTTTGGAGCAAAATGGCACACAGTTGTGGGGCAAAATGGCTCATATGCCATTTCACCCCGCTAAAGTGCACCATTTTGCCCCAGAAGCACTTTATATATAAGAACCCACTTCATCAGGAATGCTTTCAAAGTCAAAGTTAGATTTTTTGATTCAAATTTGTGATTATGAGTTACCTTCAAGTTGATGTGTGGACCAGAATGATCCATGGAACTTTGTAAGCACAATTAACAAAAACTGATACTACTTACGATAGATACAAGGCCTCAAAAATAGGTTTTTCTCCACTCTGTGAAAACTTTCAAACTTCCGCCATTTTGTTAAAAGTTTTACATCATATGACTAATCATCTCATAAAACTTCCACTAGATGGCAGCACTGGATATATGGTATATGTAGGGTGGGCCATTTTACCCGATGGGGCCATTTTGCTCCACCTTCCTCTATTTGTAGTGATAAAGGGGGGTTTCGTTAGTATTTTGGCCCACAGGGTTTACATGAGGGTTCGGAAAAATGAATGTATTAATACGCAAATTCCTGTCAAGGTACCGTCAAACACCTCCATAAGATTTAACGCGACAGTTTCCATATTTTGCCATGACTTGTGCTGGAAGTGATGTACTTAGACCAGGGTGGGCAATTCCAGTCCTGGAGGGTCGGTGTGTATGCAGGGTTTTATTTTTATCAATTGGCCTAATTGAATTAATTGGTTGCAGACAAATATAGATTTGTCCAATAATTAGATCAAAGAAAAATGTTTTATGAAGGGAGAGAAGAACAGTCTTTGGTGGTCATTCATGGTAATTTTAAGAAATGCGCCTGAAATGTCAGATTTCATAAATGGTTTGGCTAATTTAGACATTCAACCAATTAAAAGCCAGACGTTGGTGTGAAAACCAGGTACATATGAGGCCCTCATTGCCCACCACTGACATAGACAATTCTGTGTCAAATGGCAAAACGCCAATTCAAATAAAAAAATCTATACATGAAGGACCATAAAATAAAATATGATCTTCCTAGAATGTCCTCGTGTTGCAGTGAATTACTATTATGTTATTCAAGTAAAAATGAAGTCACTGGCTACATGAAATAAAATATAACCTTTCTAAAATAGCCTAGTGTTGTCGTGAATTTGAATACTATTTTGTTATCAAAGTTAAAAAAAAAAGTCGCTGGCTGGTGTAAAGTAAAATGTTTACCCATGTATGGTACAAATCGAGCAGGAATTCTATACAGTCGCGCAGCACTTGTAGCCTGTTGCGCATGCAGAGAACCGATCGGGCAGGAGGTAATCTACAGCAAGCGAAGAAAAATACGGTGCAAAAAGGCAAAGTGAACCCGGCGCGCTTTGTGTTCTCAATACCAAGCTCAAGCGAACCGTACTGTGACTTTTTAGCGAACCGCACTGAGACCATCTCCTGTGGTGGTGACAGTACGGTTCGTTTTAAAGGGGTCTGAGTGCGGTTGTTGCGTTCACATTTGCACAAAAAATGCTGAGGCCTCGATCTGAGTTTGTTATGAGGGCTGAAAAGGCCCAAGTGTGAAAACACCCTCAGTATTAAAGATGCTTGTCACAAAGGGGTTGAATCATTTTGAGCCTGCAGCAGTCATTAATAGTGGCATTTTCTGTTGAATTTAGAGAAGCCTCTTGTAATATTTGTTGTGTTGAGCTGTTTAAATTGCTCTTGTTTGATTTGTTCATTTCCAACAGCTGAAAGTTTGTAAATTTTGCCAGTAAACCTAATATGCAAGGTGGATTGAATAAGTTTGATTGCAACTGTAAGGGCAAAATAAAAAGATGCATATTATGTAAGTCGTGACCTCGGTATTATAAGGTTCTGTCACGTATGTGTTTCTGGAGCTGACAGAACCTTATAATACTGAGGTCACAAAGTGTTTGTATGTGCATAATGATACGATTGGACGTTTTAAGATTAAAGATACACTTTATAGAACCCGGTGGGGTAATTAGTCCTCTGCATTTAACCCGTCCTATAGTTAGGAGCAGTGAGCAGCCAGAGAGCAGTGCCCAGGACCAACTCCAGTTCTAAAGCCAGTTCCTTGGTTAGGGGTGCTGGGCGGAGTGCTTCTAATGCATGTTTTTGTGGGTGGGGAAAACAGGAGGACCCGGAGGAAACAGGGAGAACATGCAAGGTCCACACAGAAAGACCCCATGCCAAATTCATGCCACAACCTCTTTCCTGCAAGGCAGCAGTGCAAACCACTGCACCACCATGATGCCCATTAATGTGTCCTGTACTGTCTGGATGTGGTGTGTTCAATGAACCCTTTTAAAGAAATTTTGTACATGCAAGTGTGCAAAAAGTCAACAACAAAGTTTTTTCAATATGCATCAATGGATAGTAAGTGCAGGGATGCATGAGAATTGTAAACAGATAAATTGTAATTATTTGCAATGCATTTTCTAAGATACCAATCCTAATATTCAGCTGCTGATAATAATCCAGTGACTCATTATGCTGTCAGCTGATAATCATTGATAGTCACCTGTCAGTCATCTGTCCTTCCTGTACATCATGAATATTAAATTATCCATTATTGAATTGATTACTTGGGTCCCCAGGTTCCGTGGGTTTATTAAAACCACAAATAATGAAATAAATGGCAGTAAATTAAACAGAATTTTGAAACATTCCTTCCCCTCCCTCTGCATATATCAATAAACATTAGGATGGGATTAAACTCACATAACAGTCAAAACCAAAAACAAATAATTCAAGGCAACCAACAACAGAACACACTTTAAAATGACTATAACTCATTTTAGTGTTTCAATTATTTCAATGATAAGGCAATAAAACTGCGTGAATACTGGGTGCACATATTCAACATTCTGCCGTTAAATGTAGCTTTTTCGCGGTTGTTTAACGTTGATGTCACTTAGATGAGATGTGAAATCAAGCCAAAAATATGTCAACGAGGCAGAAATTATGCTATTTACTGGCTGCTAATCACCGAAAATCGCAGGTATCTCTCTCTCTAGCGTATTTGACGTACGCATTTAAATTTCCTGCCAATATGACTTCCTGGAACTATTCGCAGTCTCCATGAATCAATTGATGATCTGGAATTTTGGTCTTTCGTTGACGTACTCTTTACGTGGCTCTGGGTTGGGGGTCCTTGGGAAGCAGCTACGTTTGGGAACTGATGAGTCCTCCGGGAGGAGCTGGGAATTGCACTGACAGGAATGTGAGGCAAAAGCTGGGTGATGGTGCCCGGAAATGCAAGTAATGCGGTTCCAGGTGAAAAGTTGCTGTTTTTTTCTTTTGTCTTTAGACCTCATTGGGGACCTCTGCCGGAACAACGTTGATTTCTAGTTGAAAACGGGCAGATATTTGGTCTGAACGCCTGAGACCTCTTTTCGCCCTCTTTTCAACCGGCTAAAATGCGGTTACAACGTCAGCGTGGCAAAAAAAACAGAAATTCCCTTGATCACTTTAATCATTTTCAAATTTGATCAGCTGTAGGATGAAGGACAGATGACATGAGATGATATTTTATTAAATCATGTAGCACTGGTGGATGAAGTTTGGTCTGCACAAAGACGTGATTTCAACGCTTTCAAAGTTTCATGTGAAGTGTTCCTGCAGAGGAGGAAGCTGTGTGATGCCAACAAGAAGTTTACAGAACATTTTACTCAGGGCACGGCTGCATTCGAATAGTCTTTATTACTCAGGATGGTTCCCAACTTACAGAAAATGACCCTGAATTATTTGTGTGGAAGCAATAAGTGTGTTTGAAATGGTCTGTATAAGGAAAGATGCCTCAATGATTTTTACCAAACCACTTTTAGCATAGGGTACAACCCTTCTCTAAAAGAAAGAAGATAATAGTATCCCACAGTTCCATGCGGCAGAAATATTTAAAGTGACGAACATCCATCCGGCCAATCACGAGAGAGAAATGAACGTGACAGACCAGAGATGCATGATCACATTTCCAAGTGTAAGTTGTTATGGCCCCAATTTGTTATTACATTTATAACACAACAGCAACAGCAAGGGATGACAGACACAGTTTTAAAAACCTCAACACATTTAATTAACAAACACCATAACAACAATAACCTACAACTAAGACCAAGATTGAATTATGTACAAAACATAAATATTTACAATCCCTTTTTCATGGGGGTGGCTTGGTGATGTCCTGGATGATGAAAATGCTCAAACACAGGCAAAGAAATCCACAAAAGAAACGTCACAGGTCTTGAACAGAATGGCAGGTCTGGTCATCTTCTTGCAATTTCTCCTACTACTTTACTGTCTCAATTCTTTTCCTTTTATACTCTTTTGCAGACCCCACCCACATTTAGACCTCTTTTTTTTAATTTTCTGAGACTTGCCCCAGACATGTCCAGGACATGTCTAAACATGACTCCAGTCTGAGCTGAACAAAAAAAAGGTAAATACTGCCATTTAGTGGCCTATATTCACATTACACCTCCATTCCAAAAGGGAAAAATTTTGACTCATAAAGGCAAAATTTTTCTTTTCAATACAAAATGGTTAAGTGAACACTTGTCTATATATACATATCATACAATATTCAAACACATGATATATATATATACACATTCAAACACGGGATAAGCAATCAGCAATTACATTGTCTGTACCCTTCACATGCTTAATTTCAAAGTCAAACTCCTGTAAAATCAAACTCCAATTCAACAATCTCCGATTCTTGTTTTTCTTCTTACTCAAAAACATTAACGGATTGTGGTCAGTGTACACAATCATTGGCTTTTGTCCTGTACAAACATAAACCTCAAAGTGTTGTAAAGAAAGGACCAGAGCCAACAGTTCCTTCTCTATTGTGAAATAGTTCCTTTGGTGGCGATTGAACTTCCTGGAGAAGTATGCCACGGGATGCTCAATGTCATCAGAGTCACTTCTCTGTAGGAGCACAGATCCACAAGCTTGGTCGCTAGCATCGACCGCGATGGAGAACGGTTTGTTGAAATCAGGAGATTTGAGCACAGGGAAGTGACACAGCAGGGACTTCAGGTGATCGAAGGCTCTCTGGCATGCATCATCCCAGGTGAACTTTACGCCTTTCTTCAGTTGGTTAGTTAGACTGAGAGCAATCTCAGCAAAGTTCTTGCAGAACTTGCGGTAGTACCCGATCATTCCAAGGAAGCGGCGCAAAGCTTTTTTGTTGTCAGGAACTGGAAAGTCCATGATGGCTTGGACTTTAGCATTTATGGGTGCCACCTTACCCTGGCCTATGACGTAGCCAAGATAGGTGACAGTAGCGCAACCAAAGTCACTCTTGCTCAGGTTAACAGTCAGGTTAGCCTGGGTCAGGCGCTGGAACAACGTCTCTACATCTTTTAGATGTTCTTCCCAGGAGTCACTCCATGTGATCAGGTCGTCGATGTACGCACCCGTGTGTAGCAATCCGGCGATTGTAGACTGTATCATCCTTTGGAACGTGGCTGGGGCATTTTTCATGCCAAAGGGTAGGACTTCATACTGGTACAATCCAGATGGTGTGGCAAAAGCAGAGATGCTCTTGGCCCTCTCAGTTAAAGGCACACACCAATAACCCTTCAATAAATCAATCTTGGTCAGAAACTTTGCTTGCCCTACTCTATCAATACAATCATCAATCCTAGGTATTGGAAACACATCAGTTCTAGTTACAGCATTGACTTTGTGATAATCTGTACAGAATCTAGTACTTCCATCAGGTTTTGGAACTAGCACACAGGGTGAACTCCAATCGGAGTTGGAGGGTCTGATAATATCATGTTTTAACATGTACTCAACCTCTTTCTCAGCAATCTTTCTCTTTTCAGGATTCATCCGGTATGGATGCTGTTTTATTGGTTTGGCATCACCAACATCTACATCATGAGAGGCTATAGTAACTCTCTTTGGAACATCAGGAAACAAATCCTCATATTTCTTGATCAACCTTTCAAACTGATCTCTCTGTGAGGGTTCTAAGTGCTGGAGTTTTACATCAAGATTTTGCAACACTTCAGTGTTTGACATTTTACATGAAAGAACTTCAGCTTTAATTTTTGGTTCATCATCTTGAAACTCCCCCTCATCTTCACACGTTTCGACCATTGGAGAATCTGAAGTGACAGCTGCAACCCTAGCATTTCTGTCATAATAAGGCTTTAGCATGTTAATATGACACAATTGTTTTGGTTTTCTCCTATCTGGAGTCTTCACAATGTAATTGAGATCATTGAGTTTTGTCAGAATTTCATAAGGACCATGAAATCTAGCCTGCAATGGATTGGACTGCAAGGGAAACAACACAAGGACCTTTTCTCCTGGTTTAAACTCACGGCTTCTAGCCTTATGATCATACCAAGTTTTCATTTTTCCCTGACTTGATTTCAAGTTCTCTTTGGCTAGGTCACAAGCTGCATGCAATCTGTCCTTGAACTTGCTAACATAGTCTAACAGACTCATGTGCGGCTCTTCCTCTTGCCATTGTTCACTCAATAATAGCAAAGGTCCTCTCACTTCATGACTAAACACTAGCTCAAATGGACTGAATCCAGTAGACTCCTGCACTGTTTCTCTAGCTGCAAACAACAGCAAATGAACCCCTTCATCCCAGTCTTTCTCATGGTCATAACAATAAGTCCTCATCATTGTCTTGAGAGTGGAATGAAACCGCTCTAAGGCACCCTGACTTTCTGGATGATAGGCACTAGAAAGAATCTGCTTTGCACCTAGTTCATACACAACCTGCTGAAACAATCCTGAAGTGAAATTGCTACCCTGGTCTGACTGAATTTCCCTGGGAAGGCCAAACAACGTGAAGAACTTTATCAAAGCCTTCGAGATTGCAGTTGCCTTGATGTTACGTAGAGGTATGGCTTCGGGGAATCTGGTAGATGCACACATGATTGTCAACAAGTACTGATTTCCAGATCTAGCCTTGGGTAATGGACCAACGCAATCAACAATGACCTTCGAGAAGGGCTCTCCAAATGCTGGGATAGGCTGCAATGGAGCTACAGGTGGGTCTAACTGGTGTTTTCCAACTACCTGACAAGTGTGACAGGTTTTGCAAAAGTCGGAAACGTCTTTCCGAAGCCCAGGCCAAAAGAAGTGTTTCATGATCTTATCAACAGTCTTGTTAACACCAAGATGACCTCCTAAAGGTAAACTATGAGCCATTGTTAAGATCTCATTCCTATAGACCTTCGGAACAACAATTTGCCTGACCACTGCCCAATCTGCATTGGCAGGGATATCAGGAGGGCGCCACTTCCGCATCAACACACCATCCTTGAGATAATACCCAACTGGAACTGCATCTATTTCTTTTTCAGGAAGGGCTCTCCTCTTTAGTACACCAATTTCAGGATCATTAGTTTGCTCCTCAATCAACCGCTTTCTGGACAGAGACAAGTCTCCAGACACATCAGAATCACCAGACCCATCCGGCTGGCTGAATAGAGAACTGATAAAAGTATCTGATAAGTCCTCAAACGGAGAAACCATAGTAGGCCAATCAGAGTCATGAGGCGAACCACCTGAGTCCTGACTATTCAATGTACTGGACGGCACCACAACATCATCTTCTTTAGCCTTCTTAGCCATAGCACGAGTCACTGCGCAAGACGGATACAGAGATGGGTCCTCATCCCCATTTTCAGTGCTCGGCTGTGAAGTAAGATGTACAGGGGGAACTACTTTGCCCCCAGCCAGGTCATTGCCTAGCAACAGAGAAACACCCTTTATAGGTAGACTTGACATAAGTCCCACCTTTACCTGTCCTGTAACTAAATCTGACTTCAAGAATATAGAGCGCAGGGGTACAGATACAGTCCTCCCTTCAATACCTTGTACAAGTATGAAATCCCCTGAAGCGGTCTCATCACGTAACTCCAAGGAGTCCATCAACAAAAGTGACTGAGAAGCTCCGGTATCCCTTAGGATATATATGGGGACAGGAGTAGTATGCTCATTCAGAGCCACAAATCCCTCTGACACAAATGGAAGAAATTCCTCCCTCACAAAGTCAGCTGTATCAGGCTTTTTAGCCCCACAAGAAGCAGGCAATTTAGCAGATTGGTTATCTACTACAGGGGTTTCTAACCTTGTTTTCACAAAGGCATTTGGTTTGGTATCCTTTTCTTTTTCTTTCTTAGCTTTAAGGAACCAACAGTTAGTTGTAACATGACCAGATTTCTTGCAATAACTGCAAACTAGACCACTTTTGTCACTGTCAGCTTTCACACTTTGATCAGACCTGTTACTGGATTTCTGAGCACCATCACCAGATTTGTCTTTGTCTTTGGGTGAGGAATCTTGGGTATCACCATAACCCTTTTTCTGAAATTGGGACCATCTATTATTACTGCTAGACTGAAATTTGTACTTATGTGTGAGAACATATTCATCTGCAAATTTGGCAGCTGATTGCAAATTCAGTGCTTGCTTCTCATTAAGGTAGGTCTTAACATCATCTTTAACACAGTTCTTGAATTCTTCAACTAACACCATCTCTTTTAGTGAGTTGAAATCATCCTTGACCTCCATAGAAGTACACCAGCGCTCAAAGCAAACCTGGTTTTCATTAGCAAATTCAACATAAGTCTGATTTTCAGATTTCTTCAGACCTCTGAATTTCTGTCGGTAAGCCTCTGGAACCAACTCATAAGCTCTCAAAATAACCTTTTTGACAACCTCATAATCAGAGGAATCATCTGCAGACAAAGCCGAATAGGCTTGTTGAGCTTTACCCTTGAGGACAGTTTGCAACATCAGAGGCCAGTGTTCCTTTGGCCACTGGCAACTCTTTGCTACCTTTTCAAAACACTGGAAATAGTTGTCAACATCCTTTTCCGAAAATGGAGGCACCAGTTTTACCTCCTGGCTAGCCCGAAATTTATTTTCAGTTTGAATTTTTATTTTTAGTTGCTCCATTTGGAGTCTTTCTTCTCTATCGAATTTCTCTAATTCAAAATCTCTCTGTCTTGCAAATTTTTCTAACTCAAATTCTCTTTGTTTTTCTTTTTCTTCCCTCTCAAATTCTCTTTGTTTCTCTTTTTCTTCCCTTTCAATCTCTAGCATTTTTAATTTAAGTTCCATTTCTATATTTGGATTTTCCACTGGAAACTGTTCCAGATCTCCGGGTGCAAACACATTTTCATCAATGTAATATTCAACTATCTCTCTAGCCAGTCTTGCTTTTCGCATGGCTGGTTTTACCTCTGTCAGCTCCAAATGTCTGCATATTTCCAACAGTTCTGTCTTTTTAAAAGACTTCAAAACCCCTACGGTTGGTGATGCCAAGAAATCATCCATTGCTGTTGTCAATATATTTATATAGGAAAATTCACAAAAACAATTTTACAATCTGAAATGTTAGATTTTGAATAAATGACTCACAAAATGGTCTATCCCGGACCTTGAGCCCCCAATTTGTTATGGCCCCAATTTGTTATTACATTTATAACACAACAGCAACAGCAAGGGATGACAGACACAGTTTTAAAAACCTCAACACATTTAATTAACAAACACCATAACAACAATAACCTACAACTAAGACCAAGATTGAATTATGTACAAAACATAAATATTTACAATCCCTTTTTCATGGGGGTGGCTTGGTGATGTCCTGGATGATGAAAATGCTCAAACACAGGCAAAGAAATCCACAAAAGAAACGTCACAGGTCATGAACAGAATGGCAGGTCTGGTCATCTTCTTGCAATTTCTCCTACTACTTTACTGTCTCAATTCTTTTCCTTATATACTCTTTTGCAGACCCCACCCACATTTAGACCTCTTTTTTTTAATTTTCTGAGACTTGCCCCAGACATGTCCAGGACATGTCTAAACATGACTCCAGTCTGAGCTTAACAAAAAAAAGGTAAATACTGCCATCTAGTGGCCTATATTCACATTACAAAGTGCATTCAAATTTTTTCATTAGCGCTGTTCTTTTCCTTAGCCGTTATGGAGGCATATTAACTTTTTTACCTTTGCTTTACTGAATGACGTTTTCCATCGAGGATAAAGCAAAGTGGTTAGGAATTTGACGATAGGATGTCATTTTTTAAAGTATTTGGACGCAGCCCAGCTCAATACAATTACACTGTGAAACAAGACCTTGCACTTGATAAGTTGTTGTTTTTTATTTTTGGTATTATTATTTTTAGGCACGCTGTGAGACAGTCGATGCAAGAATATTAATTTAAGTGGGTGGCGGTAAAACACTAGGAAGTTTGAAAACAAAAAATTACCTCAAGACGAAGAGGAAGAAGACGACGATATTGTGCTTGCTGCTGTTATGCGCTTGTGCAATTAACCGTAATTAGCCTTGAGCACACTCAAATGCGGACGGCAAAGGCTGCGTTCCAATCCGAAAAAATGCTTGCTTCGTCGTGTTCACTCGCTCTCCAATCAAGGGGAGAATCCCCAAAAAATCCTGGATGTAAGATGGCTGCCACTTGTCGGGTCGTTCCAATCCAGTTTTGCGGAGGGAAGGGCGCATTTTCATTTGCTCAAACCCTTGATTATCCTCCTTCAAACGAAGCCAACAACGAACATCCTTCCAAGCTTTGATATTGCCCAGAATGCTTTGCTCATTCTCCCTCGATCTAACTTTCATGTCCGCCATTTTTTTCTGCAGGCAAAAGGGGGAATTGTGGCAGGGAAAGTACCATACAAATGTAAGAATTGTATACGAGTGGTGTTTAATTTATGACAGAGTAATATGCAAATAGCAAAGTTTGGGGGTGAGGGGCATCGGTTTCACATTGTTTTTTTAAGCATTTGACTTTACGTTCATTTTTGCTGTAGCAAGCCTATAGGATCCGCGAGGACTGTTGCGGAGCTAAAAGCTGCTTTCACACCGGAGGCGAAACAAATTTTTCGCGCGACAGATTGCATTCAAAGTCAACGCAAAGACGCGAATACACGTGTAAATACACTTTGCATTGACTTTGCATTGACGCAGCGAGGGTTGTTCCAATCTGATTTCCCTCAACCCTCCCCCGAAGTCCCCTCTATTGCTCTCCCTCGCTTGGGAAGGGCTTACTCGCCTGCTACGTCATTCGGAGGGCTCACTCGAGTGGAGGGAAGAAGTGAAGGGAGTATCTTATTTCGGATTGGAACGCAGCCAAAATTGATGGATCAAGGCGAACTACTGGAAAATAAAACGAATAAATTAAAAAAACAAAACACGGAGCCCCAAATGAACTAACGCAATAGATTGTAAGTACTTGTTATTCTGTTTTTCAACTGAGCAGAAATAGAATTCACAAATTTACTGTCATTTAAGATACTTTCTTTTCTGACTTGCTAGCTTGTTGCAGTAGCTTGCTGCAGCGTGGAACAAACGTGTTGCCAGAATGTTTTTAACACACGTGTGTTGCGACTGGTATTATGGGCTGTCGCTACAGCATTTGAATTGAACTTTGTTTCAATTTCATATCGAAAATACTCTACTGAGAGCCTATCTTCGTTATCACCTCTTAGTTATCACTTTCTGATTGGGCGCTAATTGCATGTATTTTGTTGAGAACTGAATGACAGCATTTGCTTCGTTTTAAATGTTTTTTTTATTCGTTGCAGTGGTACCAAACACAAAGTGAACAAACAGTCTTTCGTATCGCCACAGAAAATATATCTCCTGCCGAGCTACCACAGTAGCCATTGCAGAAATTCAGTGTTATTGGATTGCTCCATCTGGCTGCCAATGCCATGTGGAGGACTTGGTTGAGGAAATAAAGTCCCAACATCAAAATGGCATAGTTTATAAAGGCACTGTGCACAGGGGTTAAAATGAAAGCCTTTGTTTGCGATGGCCCTGCAAGGGCTTTCCTTAAGTGCACTATTGGTCATAATGGATTCCAAGGATGTGAGCGGTGTGTTGCACCAACCATTGGGGTGGAGAGAAGAGTCACCTACTCCTCAAAAGACACATTTGAGTCCAGGTCAGATTCAGAGTTTGCTCAGGTCCACTACGCTGGTCATCAGAAAAAACAATCACCCCTCAGCAGTGCTGGAGTCCTTTGCGTTAAGCAGCTTGTCTTGGACTAAATGCACTTCATCTGTCTTGGAGGAGTGAAAAGATTGCAGATTTTTTTGTTGCGTGGACCTAATAATTGCAGGCTTGCACCATTACTGAGGCGGGAAATTTCAAATCGTTTGATAATGCTGCAGGGTGGCATGCCAACGGAATTTGCAAGGCAACCCCGTTCTTTGCAGAAAGTAAATTGTTGGAAGGCAACAGAGTTCCGCCAGTTCCTGTTGTACACAGGGCCAGTTGTTCTTCAAGACATCTTGTCGGACAGCTTCTATGAACACTTCCTGTCATTGACCGTGGGCGTGACAATTCTTCTTGAGTTCGATGCTCAGAAGAGGGAGGCATATCTCGGTTATGCCACCAACCTCCTCAAGCACTTTGTGGACAGAAGAGAGAACTCGTACGGACCAATGTTCACTGTTTACAATGTCCACAGTGTGCAGCATGTGCATGAAGACGTTGCACACTTCAAGTGTTCTCTAAATGAAGTGTCCTCCTTCCCATTTGAGAATTACCTCCAGTAGTATTTAACAACAGTGTTCAGGTGAACAAGTGTCGCCTGCGTGTGACTACCAACTGAACGTGTGACTACCAGACAGACAGACGGACAGACAGACGCTGGACAAAGTGATCCCTATGTGCCGCTATGCTTTGCAGGCGACACAAAAACATGGTGATGAACAGTAAAAGTCCAGTTTCCCAGGTTACAAAAAGATTGGCAGAACAGGAAAGGCAGAAAAGGCCTGCAGGGCTCCCAAAATGGATATGTGGCTATGTGTCTGCCAAAACTCATGACTGCTGTTTTCTCATGAAGGATGACAGCGATGCCTTTGTGTTGGAGAAAACATCTGACGGTATCGTTGTTGCTGATGTCATTGGACAGGTTGACACAGAAGATCTATTTGAGAGTCCCTGCAAGTCCAAGCTCCTGGACATAGTTTTCTTCAAGATGCCCATGGACAAAGCCAAAGGATCTCTGTTGCAGCACAAGGACTTGCACAGAAAAGCAGCGTGCCTTCCATACGCTGAAGGCTTTGCGGTCTTCCCACTTCTCCATGATATGGAATGACAAGAATTAATGGTAACTAAATTAATACAATATGATTGGTGCAAATTTATAGCACTGCTATTGTTTCCTGGGAAATGTTTGTAATTCGGTCTCCAAGCGTAGCCGTATTGATCCTGATTTGTGACGTCACCTGCGGTTCCCCCCTATCCAGGGCACTGAGACCCAATTTTACCCTCACAGTATTGTCTTTGGGGAATCTGTGCTACTAAAACCATCACGACTGTTGTTACTGCAGCCTCCCACAACACACCTGTTCACCATTCCAGCCAAATAATTCAAATCACACCCAAATTCACAAAAATAAACAATATAAACAATAACGTAACCTCCGAGTATATCCACCATCAACAGAATGACCAGCGCTGCCTATGAGCAGCAGGAACCGCACGTAACGTCAGAGAAAGTAATTTTCTCCGGGGGATTCAAATCGCTAGCTTTTTTCGAGGCAGACGAATTCTGCCTAAAACACTGACATTAAACCAGGTATGTCTGATGCTGACCGATGTGTTACATCAATTAGAAATGCGTAAGGAGACTAAAAATCCTATAAAGTATCTCAAAATTGGGTGCATTTTTGTTTTAAATCAGCCAGAATATGCCCTTTAAGGGTATGCTACATATATAATTGGCTGTCAGTGGATAGCTCTTGCAGCGATATTTGGGCGTTATGTCTCAGCAATGAATTAAGGCTAAGATTTCCTTTTTGGATTAATGAGTTTACAGAAGCGTAGGATGCAGAAATAACAATTCATAAAGATGTGCTAAAGGCTCACAATTCGTAAGAATGCATTTGTGTCTTGGGTGTATTTTTAAATGTCCAGTAAGAAAACATGGGGTCCGTAATTAATCAAAACGCCTATAAACACGTTCATCTTTGAGCTCTGACTGACCGGCTGTGAAGAACGTAACATAATCTGACTGGAGATTTGACGACATGCTGACATGTTACAACGTCCAGCGAGTACTAAATTGCACTGTCAATCATTCCTTGCTATGCAAATGGGACCGTCGTACAATATCTGGTTTACTGATACAATGAAATATAAGAAAAAGACGAAAATTGAATGTCAGTATGTAGATCCTAAACTGATGTCTTCACAGGAAAGCAAAAGAAACAACCTAACCTAACAACCTAAGGAAACCACATGCAAACTTGCACTGTCTAATGACTGCTTACACTAAACTCTGATTTGAATGCATAAACTGAAATCTGGAATAGCAAATGGGCGCGGAAGCCGAGTAACCGCCTGCAGCTGCTAGTTATTAAGTATTGTTTTCCTTACAAGGTGATGGCTCTCAACTGTGCTGGAGATAAGAGGGTGAGAAAACAACGCATTTTTCAGAATTTTGTTTCAAGTGAGTATCATTGCTGTATCATTACATGAGTACTTCAGGGCAAATCCTACACTGTCAACTCCAGCACATGAGTACTTCAGGGCAAATCCTACACTGTCAACTCCAGCAAGAGTACTTCAGGGCAAATCCTACACTGTCAACTCCACCACTTGAGTACTTCAGGGCAAATCCTACACTGTCAACTCCACCACATGAGTACTTCAGGGCAAATCCGACACTGGAACTCCACCACATGAGTACTTCAGGGCAAATCCGACACTGCCAACTCCAGCACATGAGTACTTCAGGGTAAATCCGACACTGCCAACTCCAGCACATGAGTACTTCAGGGCAAATCCTACACTGTCAACTCCAGGACATGAGTACTCCAGGGCAAATCCTACACTGTCAACTCCAGCAAGAGTACTTCAGGGCAAATCCGACACTGCCAACTCCAGCACATGAGTACTTCAGGACAAATCCTACACTGCCAACTCCACCACATGAGTACTTCAGGACAAATCCTACACTGCCAACTCCAGCACGAGTACTTCAGGCCAAATACTACACTGTCAACTCCAGCACATGAGTACTTCATGGCAAATCCTACACTGTCAACTCCAGCACGAGTACTTCAGGGCAAATCCGACACTGTCAACTCCAGCACATGAGTACTTCAGGGCAAATCCGACAACGTCAACTCCAGCACATGAGTACTTCAGAGCAAATCCTACACTGCCAACTTCACCACATGAATACTTCAGGGCAAATCCTACACTGTCAACTCCACCACATGAGTACTTCGGGGTAAATCTTACAATGCCAACTCCACCACATGAGTACTTCGGGGCAAATCCTACACTGTCAACTCCACCACATGAGTACTTCATGGCAAATCCTACACTGTCAACTCCAGCACATGGATACTTCAGGGCAAATCCTACACTGTCAACTCCAGCACATGAGTACTTCAGGGCAAATCCGACACTGTCAACTCCAGCACATGAGTACTTCAGGGCAAATCCGACACCGTCAACTCCAGCACATGAGTACTTCAGGGCAAATCCGACACTGCCAACTCCAGCACATGAGTACTTCAGGGCAAATCCGACACAGTCAACTCCAGCACATGAGTACTTCAGAGCAAATCCTACACTGCAAACTTCACCACATGAATACTTCAGGGCAAATCCTACACTGCCAACTCCAGCACGAGTACTTCGGGGCAAATCCTACACTGTCAACTCCAGCAAGAGTACTTCAGGGCAAATCCTACACTGTCAACTCCAGCACATGAGTACTTCAGGGCAAATCCTACACTGTCAACTCCAGCACATGAGTACTTCAGGGCAAATCCTACACTGTCAACTCCAGCAAGAGTACTTCAGGGCAAATCCTACACTGTCAACTCCAGCACGTGAGTACTTCAGGGCCAATCCTACACTGTCAAATCCACCACATGAGTACTTCGGGGCAAATCTTACAATGCCAACTGCACCACATGAGTACTTCGGGGCAAATCCTACACTGTCAACTCCACCACATGAGTACTTCATGGCAAATCCTACACTGTCAACTCCAGCACATGGGTACTTCAGGGCAAATCCTACACTGTCAACTCCAGCACATAAGTACTTCAGGGCAAATCCGACACTGTCAACTCCAGCACATGAGTACTTCAGGGCAAATCCGACACCGTCAACTCCAGCACATGAGTACTTCAGGGCAAATCCGACACTGCTAACTCCAGCACGAGTACTTCAGGGCAAATCCGACACTGCCAACTCCAGCACATGAGTACTTCAGGGCAAATCCTACACTGTCAACTCCAGGACATGAGTACTTGAGGACAAATCCTACACTGCCAACTCCAGCAAATGAGTACTCCAGGGCAAATCCGACACTGTCAACTCCAGCACATGAGTATTTCAAGGCAAATCCGACACCGTCAACTCCAGCACGAGTACTTCAGAGCAAATCCTACACTGCCAACTTCACCACATGAATAGTTCAGGGCAAATCCTACACTGTCAACTCTACCACATGAGTACTTCGGGGCAAATTCTACACTGTCAACTCCACCACATGAGTACTTCATGGCAAATCCTACACTGTCAACTCCAGCACATGAGTACTTCAGGGCAAATCCGACACTGCCAACTCCAGCACATGAGTACTTCAGGACAAATCCGACACTGCCAACTCCAGCACATGAGTACTTCAGGGCAAATCCTACACTGTCAACTCCAGGACATAAGTACTTCAGGGCAAATCCGACACTGCCAACTCCAGCACATGAGTACTTCAGGGCAAATCCGACACGGCCAACTCCAGCACATGAGTACTTCAGGGCAAATCCGACACTGCCAACTCCAGGACATGAGTACTTCAGGGCAAATCCTACACTGTCAACTCCAGGACATGAGTACTCCAGGGCAAATCCTACACTGTCAACTCCAGCAAGAGTACTTCAGGGCAAATCCTCCACTGTCAACTCCACCACTTGAGTACTTCAGGGCAAATCCTACACTGTCAACTCCAGCACATGAGTACTTCAGGGCAAATCAGACACTGCCAACTCCAGCAGATGAGTACTTCAGGACAAATCCTACACTGCCAACTCCAGCAAATGAGTACTCCAGGACAAATCCTACACTGCCAACTCCACCACATGAGTACTTCAGGACAAACCCTACACTGTCAACTCCAGCACATGAGTACTTCATGGCAAATCCTACACTGTCAACTCCAGCACGAGTACTTCAGGGCAAATCCGACACTCTCAACTCCAGCACATGAGTACTTCAGGGCAAATCCGACACCGTCAACTCCAGCACATGAGTACTTCAGAGCAAATCCTACACTGCCAACTTCACCACATGAATACTTCAGGGCAAATCTTACAATGCCAACTCCACCACATGAGTACTTCGGGGCAAATCCTACACTGTCAACTCCACCACGAGTACTTCGGGGCAAATCTTACAATGCCAACTCCACCACATGAGTACTTCATGGCAAATCCTACACTGTCAACTCCAGCACATGGGTACTTCAGGGCAAATCCTACACTGTCAACTCCAGCACATGAGTACTTCAGGGCAAATCCGACAATGTCAACTCCAGCACATGAGTACTTCAGGGCAAATCCGACACTGCCAACTCCAGCACATGAGTACTTCAGGGTAAATCCTACACTGTCAACTCCAGCACATGAGTACTTCAGGGTAAATCCTACACTGTCAACTCCAGCACATGAGTACTTCAGGGTAAATCCTACACTGTCATCTCCACCACATGAGTACTTCGGGGCAAATCCTACACTGTCAACTCCACCACATGAGTACTTCATGGCAAATCCTACACTGTCAACTCCAGCACATGAGTACTTCAGGGCAAATCCGACACTGCCAACTCCAGCACATGAGTACTTCAGGGCAAATCCTACACTGTCAACTCCAGCACATGAGTACTTCAGGGCAAATCCTACACTGTCAACTCCAGCACATGAGTACTTCAGGGCCAATCCTACACTGTCAAATCCACCCCGAGTACTTCGGGGCAAATCTTACAATGCCAACTCCACCACATGAGTACTTCGGGGCAAATCTTACACTGTCAACTCCACCACATGAGTACTTCATGGCAAATCCTACACTGTCAACTCCAGCACATGGGTACTTCAGGGCAAATCCTACACTGTCAACTCCAGCACATGAGTACTTCAGGGCAAATCCGACACTGTCAACTCCAGCACATGAGTACTTCAGGGTAAATACGACACTGCCAACTCCAGCACATGAGTACTTCAGGGCAAATCCTACACTGTCAACTGCAGGACATGAGTACTCCAGGGCAAATCCTACACTGTCAACTCCAGCAAGAGTACTTCAGGGCAAATCCGACACTGCCAACTCCAGCACATGAGTACTTCAGGACAAATCCTACACTGCCAACTCCACCACATGAGTACTTCAGGACAAATCCTACACTGCCAACTCCAGCACGAGTACTTCGGGGCAAATCTTACAATGCCAACTCCACCACATGAGTACTTCATGGCAAATCCTACAGTGCCAACTCCAGCACATGAGTACTTCAGGGTAAATCCTACACTGTCAACTCCAGCACATGAGTACTTCAGGGTAAATCCTACACTGTCAACTCCAGCACATGAGTACTTCAGGGTAAATCCTACACTGTCATCTCCACCACATGAGTACTTCGGGGCAAATCCTACACTGTCAACTCCACCACATGAGTACTTCATGGCAAATCCTACACTGTCAACTCCAGCACATGAGTACTTCAGGGCAAATCCGACACTGCCAACTCCAGCACATGAGTACTTCAGGGCAAATCCGACACAGCCAACTCCAGCACATGAGTACTTCAGGGCAAATCCTACACTGTCAACTCCAGCACATGAGTACTTCAGGGCCAATCCTACACTGTCAAATCCACCACGAGTACTTCGGGGCAAATCTTACAATGCCAACTCCAGCACATGAGTACTTCATGGCAAATCCTACACTGTCAACTCCAGCACGAGTACTTCAGGGCAAATCCGACACCGTCAACTCCAGCACATGAGTACTTCAGAGCAAATCCTACACTGCCAACTTCACCACATGAATACTTCAGGGCAAATCCTTTACTGTCAACTCCACCACATGAGTACTTCGGGGCAAATCCTACACTGTCAACTCCACCACATGAGTACTTCGGGGCAAATCTTACAATGCCAACTCCACCACATGAGTACTTCGGGGCAAATCCTACACTGTCAACTCCACCACATGAGTACTTCATGGCAAATCCTACACTGTCAACTCCAGCACATGAGTACTTCAGGGTAAATCTTACACTGTCAACTCCAGGACATGAGTACTTGAGGACAAATCCTACACTGCCAACTCCAGCAAATGAGTACTTCAGGGCAAATCCGACACAGTCAACTCCAGCACATGAGTACTTCAGAGCAAATCCTACACTGCAAACTTCACCACATGAATACTTCAGGGCAAATCCTACACTGTCAACTCCACCACATGAGTACTTCGGGGCAAATCCTACACTGTCAACTCCACCACATGAGTACTTCATGGCAAATCCTACACTGTCAACTCCAGCACATGAGTACTTCAGGGCAAATCCGACACTGCCAACTCCAGCACATGAGTACTTCAGGGCAAATCCGACACTGCCAACTCCAGCACATGAGTACTTCAGGGCAAATCCTACACTGTCAACTCCAGCACGTGAGTACTTCAGGGCCAATCCTACACTGTCAAATCCACCACATGAGTACTTCGGGGCAAATCTTACAATGCCAACTGCACCACATGAGTACTTCGGGGCAAATCCTACACTGTCAACTCCACCACATGAGTACTTCATGGCAAATCCTACACTGTCAACTCCAGCACATGGGTACTTCAGGGCAAATCCTACACTGTCAACTCCAGCACATAAGTACTTCAGGGCAAATCCGACACTGTCAACTCCAGCACATGAGTACTTCAGGGCAAATCCGACACCGTCAACTCCAGCACATGAGTACTTCAGGGCAAATCCGACACTGCTAACTCCAGCACGAGTACTTCAGGGCAAATCCGACACTGCCAACTCCAGCACATGAGTACTTCAGGGCAAATCCTACACTGTCAACTCCAGGACATGAGTACTTGAGGACAAATCCTACACTGCCAACTCCAGCATATGAGTACTCCAGGGCAAATCCGACACTGTCAACTCCAGCACATGAGTATTTCAGGGCAAATCCGACACCGTCAACTCCAGCACGAGTACTTCAGAGCAAATCCTACACTGCCAACTTCACCACATGAATAGTTCAGGGCAAATCCTACACTGTCAACTCTACCACATGAGTACTTCGGGGCAAATTCTACACTGTCAACTCCACCACATGAGTACTTCATGGCAAATCCTACACTGTCAACTCCAGCACATGAGTACTTCAGGGCAAATCCGACACTGCCAACTCCAGCACATGAGTACTTCAGGACAAATCCGACACTGCCAACTCCAGCACATGAGTACTTCAGGGCAAATCCTGCACTGTCAACTCCAGGACATAAGTACTTCAGGGCAAATCCGACACTGTCAACTCCACCACTTGAGTACTTCAGGGCAAATCCTACACTGTCAACTCCAGCACATGAGTACTTCAGGGCAAATCAGACACTGCCAACTCCAGCAGATGAGTACTTTAGGACAAATCCTACACTGCCAACTCCAGCAAATGAGTACTCCAGGACAAATCCTACACTTCCAACTCCACCACATGAGTACTTCAGGACAAACCCTACACTGTCAACTCCAGCACATGAGTACTTCATGGCAAATCCTACACTGTCAACTCCAGCACGAGTACTTCAGGGCAAATCCGACACTCTCAACTCCAGCACATGAGTACTTCAGGGCAAATCCGACACCGTCAACTCCAGCACATGAGTACTTCAGAGCAAATCCTACACTGCCAACTTCACCACATGAATACTTCAGGGCAAATCTTACAATGCCAACTCCACCACATGAGTACTTCGGGGCAAATCCTACACTGTCAACTCCACCACGAGTACTTCGGGGCAAATCTTACAATGCCAACTCCACCACATGAGTACTTCATGGCAAATCCTACACTGTCAACTCCAGCACATGGGTACTTCAGGGCAAATCCTACACTGTCAACTCCAGCACATGAGTACTTCAGGGCAAATCCGACAATGTCAACTCCAGCACATGAGTACTTCAGGGCAAATCCGACACTGCCAACTCCAGCACATGAGTACTTCAGGGTAAATCCTACACTGTCAACTCCAGCACATGAGTACTTCAGGGTAAATCCTACACTGTCAACTCCAGCACATGAGTACTTCAGGGTAAATCCTACTTTGTCATCTCCACCACATGAGTACTTCGGGGCAAATCCTTCACTGTCAACTCCACCACATGAGTACTTCATGGCAAATCCTACACTGTCAACTCCAGCACATGAGTACTTCAGGGCAAATCCGACACTGCCAACTCCAGCACATGAGTACTTCAGGGCAAATCCGACACTGCCAACTCCAGCACATGAGTACTTCAGGGCAAATCCTACACTGTCAACTCCAGCACATGAGTACTTCAGGGCAAATCCTACACTGTCAACTCCAGCACATGAGTACTTCAGGGCCAATCCTACACTGTCAAATCCACCACGAGTACTTCGGGGCAAATCTTACAATGCCAACTCCACCACATGAGTACTTCGGGGCAAATCTTACACTGTCAACTCCACCACATGAGTACTTCATGGCAAATCCTACACTGTCAACTCCAGCACATGGGTACTTCAGGGCAAATCCTACACTGTCAACTCCAGCACATGAGTACTTCAGGGCAATTCCGACACTGTCAACTCCAGCACATGAGTACTTCAGGGTAAATACGACACTGCCAACTCCAGCACATGAGTACTTCAGGGCAAATCCTACACTGTCAACTCCAGGACATGAGTACTCCAGGGCAAATCCTACACTGTCAACTCCAGCAAGAGTACTTCAGGGCAAATCCGACACTGCCAACTCCAGCACATGAGTACTTCAGGACAAATCCTACACTGCCAACTCCACCACATGAGTACTTCAGGACAAATCCTACACTGCCAACTCCAGCACGAGTACTTCGGGGCAAATCTTACAATGCCAACTCCACCACATGAGTACTTCATGGCAAATCCTACACTGCCAACTCCAGCACATGAGTACTTCAGGGTAAATCCTACACTGTCAACTCCAGCACATGAGTACTTCAGGGTAAATCCTACACTGTCAACTCCAGCACATGAGTACTTCAGGGTAAATCCTACACTGTCATCTCCACCACATGAGTACTTTGGGGCAAATCCTACACTGTCAACTCCACCACATGAGTACTTCATGGCAAATCCTACACTGTCAACTCCAGCACATGAGTACTTCAGGGCAAATCCGACACTGCCAACTCCAGCACATGAGTACTTCAGGGCAAATCCGACACAGCCAACTCCAGCACATGAGTACTTCAGGGCAAATCCTACACTGTCAACTCCAGCACATGAGTACTTCAGGGCCAATCCTACACTGTCAAATCCACCACGAGTACTTCGGGGCAAATCTTACAATGCCAACTCCAGCACATGAGTACTTCATGGCAAATCCTACACTGTCAACTCCAGCACGAGTACTTCAGGGCAAATCCGACACTGTCAACTCCAGCACATGAGTACTTCAGGGCAAATCCGACACCGTCAACTCCAGCACATGAGTACTTCAGAGCAAATCCTACACTGCCAACTTCACCACATGAATACTTCAGGGCAAATCCTTCACTGTCAACTCCACCACATGAGTACTTCGGGGCAAATCCTACACTGTCAACTCCACCACATGAGTACTTCGGGGCAAATCTTACAATGCCAACTCCACCACATGAGTACTTCGGGGCAAATCCTACACTGTCAACTCCACCACATGAGTACTTCATGGCAAATCCTACACTGTCAACTCCAGCACATGAGTACTTCAGGGTAAATCTTACACTGTCAACTCCAGGACATGAGTACTTGAGGACAAATCCTACACTGTCAACTCCAGCAAATGAGTACTTCAGGGCAAATCCGACACAGTCAACTCCAGCACATGAGTACTTCAGAGCAAATCCTACACTGCAAACTTCACCACATGAATACTTCAGGGCAAATCCTACACTGTCAACTCCACCACATGAGTACTTCGGGGCAAATCCTACACTGTCAACTCCACCACATGAGTACTTCATGGCAAATCCTACACTGTCAACTCAAGCACGAGTACTTCAGGGCAAATCCGACACTGCCAACTCCAGCACATGAGTACTTCAGGGCAAATCCGACACTTCCAACTCCAGCACATGAGTACTTCAGGGCAAATCCTACATTGTCAACTCCAGCACATGAGTACTTCAGGGCAAATCCTACACTGTCAACTCCAGCACATGAGTACTTCAGGGCCAATCCTACACTGTCAAATCCACCACATGAGTACTTCGGGGCAAATCTTACAATGCCAACTGCACCACATGAGTACTTTGGGGCAAATCCTACACTGTCAACTCACCCACATGAGTACTTCATGGCAAATCCTACACTGTCAAGTCCAGCACATGGGTACTTCAGGGCAAATCCTACACTGTCAACTCCAGCACATGAGTACTTCAGGGCAAATCCGACACTGTCAACTCCAGCACATGAGTACTTCAGGGCAAATCCGACACCGTCAACTCCAGCACATGAGTACTTCAGGGCAAATCCGACACTGCTAACTCCAGCACGAGTACTTCAGGGCAAATACGACACTGCCAACTCCAGCACATGAGTACTTCAGGGCAAATCCTACACTGTCAACTCCAGGACATGAGTACTTGAGGACAAATCCTACACTGCCAACTCCAGCAAATGAGTACTCCAGGGCAAATCCGACACTGTCAACTCCAGCACATGAGTATTTCAGGGCAAATCCGACACCGTCAACTCCAGCACGAGTACTTCAGAGCAGATCCTACACTGCCAACTTCACCACATGAATAGTTCAGGGCAAATCCTACACTGTCAACTCTACCACATGAGTACTTCGGGGCAAATACTACACTGTCAACTCCACCACATGAGTACTTCATGGCAAATCCTACACTGTCAACTCCAGCACATGAGTACTTCAGGGCAAATCCGACACTGCCAACTCCAGCACATGAGTACTTCAGGACAAATCCGACACTGCCAACTCCAGCACATGAGTACTTCAGGGCAAATCCTACACTGTCAACTCCAGGACATAAGTACTTCAGGGCAAATCCGACACTGCCAACTCCAGCACATGAGTACTTCAGGGCAAATCCGACACGGCCAACTCCAGCACATGAGTACTTCAGGGCAAATCCGACACTGCCAACTCCAGGACATGAGTACTTCAGGGCAAATCCTACACTGTCAACTCCAGGACATATGTACTCCAGGGCAAATCCTACACTGTCAACTCCAGCAAGAGTACTTCAGGGCAAATCCTACACTGTCAACTCCACCACTTGAGTACTTCAGGGCAAATCCTACACTGTCAACTCCAGCACATGAGTACTTCAGGGCAAATCCGACACTGCCAACTCCAGCAGATGAGTACTTCAGGACAAATCCTACACTGCCAACTCCAGCAAATGAGTACTCTAGGACAAATCCTACACTGCCAACTCCACCACATGAGTACTTCAGGACAAATCCTACACTGTCAACTCCAGCACATGAGTACTTCATGGCAAATCCTACACTGTAAACTCCAGCATGAGTACTTCAGGGCAAATTCGACTCTGTCAACTCCAGCACATGAGTACTTCAGGGCAAATCCGACACCGTCAACTCCAGCACATGAGTACTTCAGAGCAAATCCTACACTGCCAACTTCACCACATGAATACTTCAGGGCAAATCTTACAATGCCAACTCCACCACATGAGTACTTCGGGGCAAATCCTACACTGTCAACTCCACCACGAGTACTTCGGGGCAAATCTTACAATGCCAACTCCACCACATGAGTACTTCATGGCAAATCCTACACTGTCAACTCCAGCACATGGGTACTTCAGGGCAAATCCTACACTGTCAACTCCAGCACATGAGTACTTCAGGGCAAATCCGACAATGTCAACTCCAGCACATGAGTACTTCAGGGCAAATCCGACACTGCCAACTCCAGCACATGAGTACTTCAGGGTAAATGCTACACTGTCAACTCCAGCACATGAGTACTTCAGGGCAAATCCGACACTGCCAACTCCAGGACATGAGTACTTCAGGGCAAATCCTACACTGTCAACTCCAGGACATGAGTACTCCAGGGCAAATCCTACACTGTCAACTCCAGCAAGAGTACTTCAGGGCAAATCCTACACTGTCAACTCCACCACTTGAGTACTTCAGGGCAAATCCTACACTGTCAACTCCAGCACATGAGTACTTCAGGGCAAATCAGAAACTGCCAACTCCAGCAGATGAGTACTTCAGGACAAATCCTACACTGCCAACTCCAGCAAATGAGTACTCCAGGACAAATCCTACACTGCCAACTCCACCACATGAGTACTTCAGGACAAACCCTACACTGTCAACTCGAGCACATGAGTACTTCAGGGCAAATCCTACACTGTCAACTCCAGCACGAGTACTTCAGGGAAAATCCGACACTCTCAACTCCAGCACATGAGTACTTCAGAGCAAATCCTACACTGCCAACTTCACCACATGAATACTTCAGGGCAAATCTTACAATGCCAACTCCACCACATGAGTACTTCAGAGCAAATCCTACACTGCAAACTTCACCACATGAATACTTCAGGGCAAATCCTACACTGTCAACTCCACCACATGAGTACTTCGGGGCAAATCCTACACTGTCAACTCCACCACATGAGTACTTCATGGCAAATCCTACACTGTCAATTCCAGCACGAGTACTTCAGGGCAAATACGACACTGCCAACTCCAGCACATGAGTACTTCAGGGCAAATCCGACACTGCCAACTCCAGCACATGAGTACTTCAGGGCAAATCCTACATTGTCAACTCCAGCACATGAGTACTTCAGGGCAAATCCTACACTGTCAACTCCAGCACATTAGTACTTCAGGGCCAATCCTACACTGTCAAATCCACCACATGAGTACTTCGGGGCAAATCTTACAATGCCAACTGCACCACATGAGTACTTTGGGGTAAATCCTACACTGTCAACTCCACCAAATGAGTACTTCATGGCAAATCCTACACTGTCAAGTCCAGCACATGGGTACTTCAGGGCAAATGCTACACTGTCAACTCCAGCACATGAGTACTTCAGGGCAAATCCGACACTGTGAACTCCAGCACATGAGTACTTCAGGGCAAATCCGACACCGTCAACTCCAGCACATGAGTACTTCAGGCCAAATCCAACACTGCTAACTCCAGCACGAGTACTTCAGGGCAAATCCGACACTGCCAACTCCAGCACATGAGTACTTCAGGGCAAATCCTACACTGCCAACTCCAGCAAATGAGTACTTCAGGGCAAATCCGACACAGTAAACTCCAGCACATGAGTACTTCAGGGCAAATCCTACACTGTCAACTCCAGCACATGAGTACTTCAGGGCCAATCCTACACTGTCAAATCCACCACGAGTACTTCGGGGCAAATCTTACAATGCCAACTCCAGCACATGAGTACTTCATGGCAAATCCTACACTGTCAACTCCAGCACATGAGTACTTCAGGGTAAATCTTACACTGTCAACTCCAGGACATGAGTACTTGAGGACAAATCCTACACTGCCAACTCCAGCAAATGAGTACTTCAGGGCAAATCCGACACAGTCAACTCCAGCACATGAGTACTTCAGAGCAAATCCTACACTGCAAACTTCACCACATGAATACTTCAGGGCAAATCCTACACTGTCAACTCCACCACATGAGTACTTCGGGGCAAATCCTACACTGTCAACTCCACCACATGAGTACTTCATGGCAAATCCTACACTGTCAACTCCAGCACGAGTACTTCAGGGCAAATCCGACACTGCCAACTCCAGCACATGAGTACTTCAGGGCAAATCCGACACTGCCAACTCCAGCACATGAGTACTTCAGGGCAAATCCTACATTGTCAACTCCAGCACATGAGTACTTCAGGACAAATCCTACACTGTCAACTCCAGCACATGAGTACTTCAGGGCCAATCCTACACTGTCAAATCCACCACATGAGTACTTCGGGGCAAATCTTACAATGCCAACTGCACCACATGAGTACTTTGGGGCAAATCCTACACTGTCAACTCCACCACATGAGTACTTCATGGCAAATCCTACACTGTCAAGTCCAGCACATGGGTACTTCAGGGCAAATCCTACACTGTCAACTCCAGCACATGAGTACTTCAGGGCAAATCCGACACTGTGAACTCCAGCACATGAGTACTTCAGGGCAAATCCGACACCGTCAACTCCAGCACATGAGTACTTCAGGGCAAATCCGACACTGCTAACTCCAGCACGAGTACTTCAGGGCAAATCCGACACTGCCAACTCCAGCACATGAGTACTTCAGGGCAAATCCTACACTGCCAACTCCAGCAAATGAGTACTTCAGGGCAAATCCGACACAGTAAACTCCAGCACATGAGTACTTCAGGGCAAATCCTACACTGTCAACTCCAGCACATGAGTACTTCAGGGCCAATCCTACACTGTCAAATCCACCACGAGTACTTCGGGGCAAATCTTACAATGCCAACTCCAGCACATGAGTACTTCATGGCAAATCCTACACTGTCAACTCCAGCACATGAGTACTTCTGGGTAAATCTTACACTGTCAACTCCAGGACATGAGTACTTGAGGACAAATCCTACACTGCCAACTCCAGCAAATGAGTACTTCAGGGCAAATCCGACACAGTCAACTCCAGCACATGAGTACTTCAGAGCAAATCCTACACTGCAAACTTCACCACATGAATACTTCAGGGCAAATCCTACACTGTCAACTCCACCACATGAGTACTTCGGGGCAAATCCTACACTGTCAACTCCACCACATGAGTACTTCATGGCAAATCCTACACTGTCAACTCCAGCACGAGTACTTCAGGGCAAATCCGACACTGCCAACTCCAGCACATGAGTACTTCAGGGCAAATCCGACACTGCCAACTCCAGCACATGAGTACTTCAGGGCAAATCCTACATTGTCAACTCCAGCACATGAGTACTTCAGGGCAAATCCTACACTGTCAACTCCAGCACATGAGTACTTCAGGGCCAATCCTACACTGTCAAATCCACCACATGAGTACTTCGGGGCAAATCTTACAATGCCAACTGCACCACATGAGTACTTTGGGGCAAATCCTACACTGTCAACTCCACCACATGAGTACTTCATGGCAAATCCTACACTGTCAAGTCCAGCACATGGGTACTTCAGGGCAAATCCTACACTGTCAACTCCAGCACATGAGTACTTCAGGGCAAATCCGACACTGTCAACTCCAGCACATGAGTACTTCAGGGCAAATCCGACACCGTCAACTCCAGCACATGAGTACTTCAGGGCAAATCCGACACTGCTAACTCCAGCACGAGTACTTCAGGGCAAATCCGACACTGCCAACTCCAGCACATGAGTACTTCAGGGCAAATCCTACACTGTCAACTCCAGGACATGAGTACTTGAGGACAAATCCTACACAGCCAACTCCAGCAAATGAGTACTCCAGGGCAAATCCGACACTGTCAACTCCAGCACATGAGTATTTCAGGGCAAATCCGACACCGTCAACTCCAGCACGAGTACTTCAGAGCAGATCCTACACTGCCAACTTCACCACATGAATAGTTCAGGGCAAATCCTACACTGTCAGCTCTACCACATGAGTACTTCGGGGCAAATACTACACTGTCAACTCCACCACATGAGTACTTCATGGAAAATCCTACACTGTCAACTCCAGCACATGAGTACTTCAGGGCAAATCCGACACTGCCAACTCCAGCACATGAGTACTTAGGGACAAATCCGACACTGCCAACTCCAGCACATGAGTACTTCAGGGCAAATCCTACACTGTCAACTCCAGGACATAAGTACTTCAGGGCAAATCCGACACTGCCAACTCCAGCACATGAGTACTTCAGGGCAAATCCGACACGGCCAACTCCAGCACATGAGTACTTCAGGGCAAATCCGACACTGCCAACTCCAGGACATGAGTACTTCAGGGCAAATCCTACACTGTCAACTCCAGGACATATGTACTCCAGGGCAAATCCTACACTGTCAACTCCAGCAAGAGTACTTCAGGGCAAATCCTAAACTGTCAACTCCACCACTTGAGTACTTCAGGGCAAATCCTACACTGTCAACTCCAGCACATGAGTACTTCAGGGCAAATCCGACACTGCCAACTCCAGCAGATGAGTACTTCAGGACAAATCCTACACTGCCAACTCCAGCAAATGAGTACTCTAGGACAAATCCTACACTGCCAACTCCACCACATGAGTACTTCAGGACAAATCCTACACTGTCAACTCCAGCACATGAGTACTTCATGGCAAATCCTACACTGTCAACTCCAGCACGAGTACTTCAGGGCAAATCCGACTCTGTCAACTCCAGCACATGAGTACTTCAGGGCAAATCCGACACCGTCAACTCCAGCACATGAGTACTTCAGAGCAAATCCTACACTGCCAACTTCACCACATGAATACTTCAGGGCAAATCTTGCAATGCCAACTCCACCACATGAGTACTTTGGGGCAAATCCTACACTGTCAACTCCACCACGAGTACTTCGGGGCAAATCTTACAATGCCAACTCCACCACATGAGTACTTCATGGCAAATCCTTCACTGTCAACTCCAGCACATGGGTACTTCAGGGCAAATCCTACACTGTCAACTCCACCACATGAGTACTTCAGGGCAAATCCGACAATGTCAACTCCAGCACATGAGTACTTCAGGGCAAATCCGACACTGCCAACTCCAGCACATGAGTACTTCAGGGTAAATCCTACACTGTCAACTCCAGCACATGAGTACTTCAGGGTAAATCCTACACTGTCAACTCCAGCACATGAGTACTTCAGGGTAAATCCTACACTGTCAACTCCACCACATGAGTACTTCGGGGCAAATCCTACACTGTCAACTCCACCACATGAGTACTTCATGGCAAATCCTACACTGTCAACTCCAGCACATGAGTACTTCAGGGCAAATCCGACACTGCCAACTCCAGCACATGAGTACTTCAGGGCAAATTCGACACTGCCAACTCCAGCACATGAGTACTTCAGGGCAAATCCTACACTGTCAACTCCAGCACATGAGTACTTCAGGGCAAATCCTACACTGTCAACTCCAGCACATGAGTACTTCAGGGCCAATCCTACACTGTCAAATCCACCACGAGTACTTCGGGGCAAATCTTACAATGCCAACTCCACCACATGAGTACTTCGGGGCAAATCCTACACTGTCAACTCCACCACATGAGTACTTCATGGCAAATCCTACACTGTCAAGTCCAGCACATGGGTACTTCAGGGCAAATCCTACACTGTCAACTCCAGCACATGAGTACTTCAGGGCATATCCTACACTGTCAACTCCAGCACATGAGTATTACAGGGCAAATCCGACACCGTCAACTCCAGCACATGAGTACTTCAGGGCAAATCCTACACTGCCAACTCCAGCAAATGAGTACTCCAGGGTAAATCCGACACTGTCAACTCCAGCACATGAGTACTTCAGGGCAAATCCGACACCATCAACTCCAGCACGAGTACTTCAGAGCAAATCCTACACTGCCAACTCCAGCAAATGAGTACTCCAGGGTAAATCCGACACTGTCAACTCCAGCACATGAGTACTTCAGGGCAAATCCGACACCATCAACTCCAGCACGAGTACTTCAGAGCAAATCCTACACTGCCAACTTCACCACATGAATAGTTCAGGGCAAATCCTACACTGTCAACTCCAGCATTTGAGTACTTCAGGGCAAATCCGACACTGCCAACTCCAGCACATGAGTACTTCAGGACAAATCCGACACTGCCAACTCCAGCACATGAGTACTTCAGGGCAAATCCTACACTGTCAACTCCAGGACATAAGTACTTCAGGGCAAATCCGACACTGCCAACTCCAGCACATGAGTACTTCAGGGCAAATCCGACACTGCCAACTCCAGCACATGAGTAGTTCAGGGCAAATCCTACACTGTCAACTCCAGGACATGAGTACTTCAGGGCAAATCCTACACTGTCAACTCCAGGATATGAGTACTCCAGGGCAAATCCTACACTGTCAACTCCAGCAAGAGTACTTCAGGGCAAATCCTACACTGTCAACTCCACCACTTGAGTACTTCAGGGCAAATCCTACACTGTCAACTCCAGCACATGAGTACTTCAGGGCAAATCCGACACTGCCAACTCTAGCACATGAGTACTTCAGGATAAATCCTACACTGCCAACTCCACCACATGAGTACTTCAGGACAAATCCTACACTGCCAACTCCAGCACATGAGTACTTCAGGACAAATCCTACACTGCCAACTCCAGCACATGAGTACTTCAAGCCAAATCCTACACTGTCAACTCCAGCACATGAGTACTTCATGGCAAATCCGACACTGTCAACTCTAGCACATGAGTACTTCAGGGCAAATCCGACACCGTCAACTCCAGCACATGAGTACTTCGGGGCAAATCCTTCACTGTCAACTCCACCACATGAGTACTTCATGGCAAATCCTACACTGTCAACTCCAGCATATGAGTACTTCAGGGCAAATCCTACACTGTCAACTCCAGCACGAGTATTTCAGGGCAAATCCGACACTGTCAACTCCAGCACATGAGTACTTCAGGGCAAATCCGACACCGTCAACTCCAGCACATGAGTACTTCAGGGCTAATCCGACACTGCCAACTCCAGCAAGAGTACTTGAGGGCAAATCCTACACTGTCAACTCCACCACTTGAGTACTTCAGGGCAAATCCTACACTGTCAACTCCAGCACATGAGTACTTCAGGGCAAATCCTACACTGCCAACTCCACCTAATGAGTACTTCAGGGCAAATCCGACACTGCCAACTCCAGCACATGAGTACTTCAGGGCAAATCCGACACTGCCAACCCCAGCACGAGTACTTCAGGGAAAATCCGACACTGCCAACTCCAGCACATGAGTACTTTAGGGCAAATCCTACACTGTCAACTCCAGGACATAAGTACTTCAGGGCAAATCCGACACTGCCAACTCCAGCACATGAGTACTTCAGGGCAAATCCGACACTGCCAACTCCAGCACATGAGTACTTCAGGGCAAATCCGACACTGCCAACTCCAGCACATGAGTACTTCAGGGCAAATCCTACACTGTCAACTCCAGGACATAAGTACTTCAGGGCAAATCCGACACTGCCAACTCCAGCACACGAGTACTTCAGGGCAAATCCGACACTGCCAACTCCAGCACATGAGTACTTCAGGGCAAATCCGACACTGCCAACTCCAGCACATGAGTAGTTCAGGGCAAATCCTACACTGTCAACTCCAGGACATGAGTATTTCAGGGCAAATCCTACACTGTCAACTCCAGGACATGAGTACTCCAGGGCAAATCCTACACTGTCAACTCCAGCAAGAGTACTTCAGGGCAAATCCTACACTGTGAACTCCAGCACATGAGTACTTCAGGACAAATCGTACACTGCCAACTCCAGCACATGAGTACTTCAAGCCAAATCCTACACTGTCAACTCCAGCACATGAGTACTTCATGGCAAATCCGACACTGTCAACTCTAGCACATGAGTACTTCAGGGCAAATCCTACACTGTCAACTCCAGGACATAAGTACTTCAGGGCAAATCCGACACTGCCAACTCCAGCACACGAGTACTTCAGGGCAAATCCGACACTGCCAACTCCAGCACATGAGTACTTCAGGGCAAATCCTATGCTGTCAACTCCACCACATGAGTACTTCAGGGCAAATCCGACACTGCCAACTCCAGCACATGAGTACTTCAGGGCAAATCTGACACTGTCAACTCCAGCACATGAGTACTTCAGGGCAAATCCGACACCGTCAACTCCAGCACATGAGTACTTCGGGGCAAATCCTACACTGTCAACTCCACCACATGAGTACTTCATGGCAAATCCTACACTGTCAACTCCAGCATATGAGTACTTCAGGGCAAATCCTGCACTGTCAACTCCAGCACGAGTACTTCAGGGCAAATCCGACACTGTCAACTCCAGCACATGAGTACTTCAGGGCAAATCCGACACCGTCAACTGCAGCACATGAGTACTGCAGGGCTAATCCGACACTGCCAACTCCAGCAAGAGTACTTCAGGGCAAATCCTACACTGCCAACTCCAGCAGATGAGTACTTCAGGGCAAATCCTACACTGTCAACTCCAGCACATGAGTACTTCAGGGTAAATCCTACACTGTCAACTCCACCACATGAGTACTTCGGGGCAAATCCTACACTGTCAACTCCACCACATGAGTACTTCATGGCAAATCCTACACTGTCAACTCCAGCACATGAGTACTTCAGGGCAAATCCGACACTGCCAACTCCAGCAAATGAGTACTTCAGGGCAAATCCGACACTGCCAACTCCAGCACATGAGTACTTCAGGGCAAATCCTACACTGTCAACTCCAGCACATGAGTACTTCAGGGCAAATCCTACACTGTCAACTCCAGCACATGAGTACTTCAGGGCAAATCCGACACTGCCAACTCCAGCACATGAGTACTTCAGGGCAAATCCGACACTGCCAACTCCAGCACATGAGTACTTCAGGGCAAATCCTACACTGTCAACTCCAGCACATGAGTACTTCAGGGCAAATCCTACACTGTCAACTCCAGCACATGAGTACTTCAGGGCCAATCCTACACTGTCAAATCCACCACGAGTACTTCGGGGCAAATCTTACAATGCCAACTCCACCACGAGTACTTCGGGGCAAATCCTACACTGTCAACTCCACCACATGAGTACATTATGGCAAATCCGACACTGTCAACTCCAGCACATGGGTACTTCAGGGCAAATCCTACACTGTCAACTCCAGCACATGAGTACTTCAGGGCAAATCCGACACTGTCAACTCCAGCACATGAGTACTTCAGGGCAAATCCGACACTGCCAACTCCAGCACACGAGTACTTCAGGGAAAATCCGACACTTCCAACTCCAGCACATGAGTACTTCAGGGCAAATCCTACACTGTCAACTCCAGGACATAAGTACTTCAGGGCAAATCCGACACGGCCAACTCCAGCACATGAGTACTTCAGGGCAAATCCAACACTGCCAACTCCAGCACATGAGTACTTCAGGGCAAATCCTACACTGTCAACTCCAGGACATAAGTACTTCAGGGCAAATCCGACACTGCCAACTCCAGCACACGAGTACTTCAGGGCAAATCCGACACTGCCAACTCCAGCACATGAGTAGTTCAGGGCAAATCCTACACTGTCAACTCCAGGACATGAGTACTTCAGGGCAAATCCTACACTGTCAACTCCAGGACATGAGTACTCCAGGGCAAATCCTACACTGTCAACTCCAGCAAGAGTACTTCAGGGCAAATCCTACACTGTCAACTCCAGCACATGAGTACCTCAGGGCAAATCCTACGCTGTCAACTCCACCACATGAGTACTTCAGGGCAAATCCGACACTGCCAACTCCAGCACATGAGTACTTCAGGGCAAATCCGACACTGCCAACTCCAGCACATGAGTAGTTCAGGGCAAATCCTACACTGTCAACTCCAGGACATGAGTACTTCAGGGCAAATCCGACACTGCCAACTCCAGCACATGAGTACTTAGGGACAAATCCGACACTGCCAACTCCAGCACATGAGTACTTCAGGGCAAATCCTACACTGTCAACTCCAGGACATAAGTACTTCAGGGCAAATCCGACACTGCCAACTCCAGCACATGAGTACTTCAGGGCAAATCCGACACGGCCAACTCCAGCACATGAGTACTTCAGGGCAAATCCGACACTGCCAACTCCAGGACATGAGTACTTCAGGGCAAATCCTACACTGTCAACTCCAGGACATATGTACTCCAGGGCAAATCCTACACTGTCAACTCCAGCAAGAGTACTTCAGGGCAAATCCTAAACTGTCAACTCCACCACTTGAGTACTTCAGGGCAAATCCTACACTGTCAACTCCAGCACATGAGTACTTCAGGGCAAATCCGACACTGCCAACTCCAGCAGATGAGTACTTCAGGACAAATCCTACACTGCCAACTCCAGCAAATGAGTACTCTAGGACAAATCCTACACTGCCAACTCCACCACATGAGTACTTCAGGACAAATCCTACACTGTCAACTCCAGCACATGAGTACTTCATGGCAAATCCTACACTGTCAACTCCAGCACGAGTACTTCAGGGCAAATCCGACTCTGTCAACTCCAGCACATGAGTACTTCAGGGCAAATCCGACACCGTCAACTCCAGCACATGAGTACTTCAGAGCAAATCCTACACTGCCAACTTCACCACATGAATACTTCAGGGCAAATCTTGCAATGCCAACTCCACCACATGAGTACTTTGGGGCAAATCCTACACTGTCAACTCCACCACGAGTACTTCGGGGCAAATCTTACAATGCCAACTCCACCACATGAGTACTTCATGGCAAATCCTTCACTGTCAACTCCAGCACATGGGTACTTCAGGGCAAATCCTACACTGTCAATTCCACCACATGAGTACTTCAGGGCAAATCCGACAATGTCAACTCCAGCACATGAGTACTTCAGGGCAAATCCGACACTGCCAACTCCAGCACATGAGTACTTCAGGGTAAATCCTACACTGTCAACTCCAGCACATGAGTACTTCAGGGTAAATCCTACACTGTCAACTCCAGCACATGAGTACTTCAGGGTAAATCCTACACTGTCAACTCCACCACATGAGTACTTCGGGGCAAATCCTACACTGTCAACTCCACCACATGAGTACTTCATGGCAAATCCTACACTGTCAACTCCAGCACATGAGTACTTCAGGGCAAATCCGACACTGCCAACTCCAGCACATGAGTACTTCAGGGCAAATTCGACACTGCCAACTCCAGCACATGAGTACTTCAGGGCAAATCCTACACTGTCAACTCCAGCACATGAGTACTTCAGGGCAAATCCTACACTGTCAACTCCAGCACATGAGTACTTCAGGGCCAATCCTACACTGTCAAATCCACCACGAGTACTTCGGGGCAAATCTTACAATGCCAACTCCACCACATGAGTACTTCGGGGCAAATCCTACACTGTCAACTCCACCACATGAGTACTTCATGGCAAATCCTACACTGTCAAGTCCAGCACATGGGTACTTCAGGGCAAATCCTACACTGTCAACTCCAGCACATGAGTACTTCAGGGCATATCCTACACTGTCAACTCCAGCACATGAGTATTTCAGGGCAAATCCGACACCGTCAACTCCAGCACATGAGTACTTCAGGGCAAATCCTACACTGCCAACTCCAGCAAATGAGTACTCCAGGGTAAATCCGACACTGTCAACTCCAGCACATGAGTACTTCAGGGCAAATCCGACACCATCAACTCCAGCACGAGTACTTCAGAGCAAATCCTACACTGCCAACTCCAGCAAATGAGTACTCCAGGGTAAATCCGACACTGTCAACTCCAGCACATGAGTACTTCAGGGCAAATCCGACACCATCAACTCCAGCACGAGTACTTCAGAGCAAATCCTACACTGCCAACTTCACCACATGAATAGTTCAGGGCAAATCCTACACTGTCAACTCCAGCATTTGAGTACTTCAGGGCAAATCCGACACTGCCAACTCCAGCACATGAGTACTTCAGGACAAATCCGACACTGCCAACTCCAGCACATTAGTACTTCAGGGCAAATCCTACACTGTCAACTCCAGGACATAAGTACTTCAGGGCAAATCCGACACTGCCAACTCCAGCACATGAGTACTTCAGGGCAAATCCGACACTGCCAACTCCAGCACATGAGTAGTTCAGGGCAAATCCTACACTGTCAACTCCAGGACATGAGTACTTCAGGGCAAATCCTACACTGTCAACTCCAGGATATGAGTACTCCAGGGCAAATCCTACACTGTCAACTCCAGCAAGAGTACTTCAGGGCAAATCCTACACTGTCAACTCCACCACTTGAGTACTTCAGGGCAAATCCTACACTGTCAACTCCAGCACATGAGTACTTCAGGGCAAATCCGACACTGCCAACTCTAGCACATGAGTACTTCAGGATAAATCCTACACTGCCAACTCCACCACATGAGTACTTCAGGACAAATCCTACACTGCCAACTCCAGCACATGAGTACTTCAGAACAAATCCTACACTGCCAACTCCAGCACATGAGTACTTCAAGCCAAATCCTACACTGTCAACTCCAGCACATGAGTACTTCATGGCAAATCCGACACTGTCAACTCTAGCACATGAGTACTTCAGGGCAAATCCGACACCGTCAACTCCAGCACATGAGTACTTCGGGGCAAATCCTTCACTGTCAACTCCACCACATGAGTACTTCATGGCAAATCCTACACTGTCAACTCCAGCATATGAGTACTTCAGGGCAAATCCTACACTGTCAACTCCAGCACGAGTATTTCAGGGCAAATCCGACACTGTCAACTCCAGCACATGAGTACTTCAGGGCAAATCCGACACCGTCAACTCCAGCACATGAGTACTTCAGGGCTAATCCGACACTGCCAACTCCAGCAAGAGTACTTGAGGGCAAATCCTACACTGTCAACTCCACCACTTGAGTACTTCAGGGCAAATCCTACACTGTCAACTCCAGCACATGAGTACTTCAGGGCAAATCCTACACTGCCAACTCCACCTAATGAGTACTTCAGGGCAAATCCGACACTGCCAACTCCAGCACATGAGTACTTCAGGGCAAATCCGACACTGCCAACTCCAGCACGAGTACTTCAGGGAAAATCCGACACTGCCAACTCCAGCACATGAGTACTTTAGGGCAAATCCTACACTGTCAACTCCAGGACATAAGTACTTCAGGGCAAATCCGACACTGCCAACTCCAGCACATGAGTACTTCAGGGCAAATCCGACACTGCCAACTCCAGCACATGAGTACTTCAGGGCAAATCCGACACTGCCAACTCCAGCACATGAGTACTTCAGGGCAAATCCTACACTGTCAACTCCAGGACATAAGTACTTCAGGGCAAATCCGACACTGCCAACTCCAGCACACGAGTACTTCAGGGCAAATCCGACACTGCCAACTCCAGCACATGAGTACTTCAGGGCAAATCCGACACTGCCAACTCCAGCACATGAGTAGTTCAGGGCAAATCCTACACTGTCAACTCCAGGACATGAGTATTTCAGGGCAAATCCTACACTGTCAACTCCAGGACATGAGTACTCCAGGGCAAATCCTACACTGTCAACTCCAGCAAGAGTACTTCAGGGCAAATCCTACACTGTGAACACCAGCACATGAGTACTTCAGGACAAATCCTACACTGCCAACTCCAGCACATGAGTACTTCAAGCCAAATCCTACACTGTCAACTCCAGCACATGAGTACTTCATGGCAAATCCGACACTGTCAACTCTAGCACATGAGTACTTCAGGGCAAATCCTACACTGTCAACTCCAGGACATAAGTACTTCAGGGCAAATCCGACACTGCCAACTCCAGCACACCAGTACTTCAGGGCAAATCCGACACTGCCAACTCCAGCACATGAGTACTTCAGGGCAAATCCTATGCTGTCAACTCCACCACATGAGTACTTCAGGGCAAATCCGACACTGCCAACTCCAGCACATGAGTACTTCAGGGCAAATCTGACACTGTCAACTCCAGCACATGAGTACTTCAGGGCAAATCCGACACCGTCAACTCCAGCACATGAGTACTTCGGGGCAAATCCTACACTGTCAACTCCACCACATGAGTACTTCATGGCAAATCCTACACTGTCAACTCCAGCATATGAGTACTTCAGGGCAAATCCTGCACTGTCAACTCCAGCACGAGTACTTCAGGGCAAATCCGACACTGTCAACTCCAGCACATGAGTACTTCAGGGCAAATCCGACACCGTCAACTGCAGCACATGAGTACTGCAGGGCTAATCCGACACTGCCAACTCCAGCAAGAGTACATCAGGGCAAATCCTACACTGCCAACTCCAGCACATGAGTACTTCAGGGCAAATCCTACACTGTCAACTCCAGCACATGAGTACTTCAGGGTAAATCCTACACTGTCAACTCCACCACATGAGTACTTCGGGGCAAATCCTACACTGTCAACTCCACCACATGAGTACTTCATGGCAAATCCTACACTGTCAACTCCAGCACATGAGTACTTCAGGGCAAATCCGACACTGCCAACTCCAGCACATGAGTACTTCAGGGCAAATCCGACACTGCCAACTCCAGCACATGAGTACTTCAGGGCAAATCCTACACTGTCAACTCCAGCACATGAGTACTTCAGGGCAAATCCTACACTATCAACTCCAGCACATGAGTACTTCAGGGCAAATCCGACACTGCCAACTCCAGCACATGAGTACTTCAGGGCAAATCCGACACTGCCAACTCCAGCACATGAGTACTTCAGGGCAAATCCTACACTGTCAACTCCAGCACATGAGTACTTCAGGGCAAATCCTACACTGTCAACTCCAGCACATGAGTACTTCAGGGCCAATCCTACACTGTCAAATCCACCACGAGTACTTCGGGGCAAATCTTACAATGCCAACTCCACCACGAGTACTTCGGGGCAAATCCTACACTGTCAACTCCACCACATGAGTACATTATGGCAAATCCGACACTGTCAACTCCAGCACATGGGTACTTCAGGGCAAATCCTACACTGTCAACTCCAGCACATGAGTACTTCAGGGCAAATCCGACACTGTCAACTCCAGCACATGAGTACTTCAGGGCAAATCCGACACTGCCAACTCCAGCACACGAGTACTTCAGGGCAAATCCGACACTTCCAACTCCAGCACATGAGTACTTCAGGGCAAATCCTACACTGTCAACTCCAGGACATAAGTACTTCAGGGCAAATCCGACACGGCCAACTCCAGCACATGAGTACTTCAGGGCAAATCCAACACTGCCAACTCCAGCACATGAGTACTTCAGGGCAAATCCTACACTGTCAACTCCAGGACATAAGTACTTCAGGGCAAATCCGACACTGCCAACTCCAGCACACGAGTACTTCAGGGCAAATCCGACACTGCCAACTCCAGCACATGAGTAGTTCAGGGCAAATCCTACACTGTCAACTCCAGGACATGAGTACTTCAGGGCAAATCCTACACTGTCAACTCCAGGACATGAGTACTCCAGGGCAAATCCTACACTGTCAACTCCAGCAAGAGTACTTCAGGGCAAATCCTACACTGTCAACTCCAGCACATGAGTACCTCAGGGCAAATCCTACGCTGTCAACTCCACCACATGAGTACTTCAGGGCAAATCCGACACTGCCAACTCCAGCACATGAGTACTTCAGGGCAAATACGACACTGCCAACTCCAGCACATGAGTACTTCAGGGTAAATCCGACACTGTCAACTCCAGGACATGAGTACTCCAGGGCAAATCCTACACTGTCAACTCCTGCAAGAGTACTTCAGGGCAAATCCTACACTGTCAACTCCAGCACATGAGTACTTCAGGGCCAATCCTACACTGTCAAATCCACCACATGAGTACTTCGGGGCAAATCTTACAATGCCAACTGCACCACATGAGTACTTTGGGGCAAATCCTACACTGTCAACTCCACCACATGAGTACTTCATGGCAAATCCTACACTGTCAAGTCCAGCACATGGGTACTTCAGGGCAAATCCTACACTGTCAACTCCAGCACATGAGTACTTCAGGGCAAATCCGACACTGTCAACTCCAGCACATGAGTACTTCAGGGCAAATCCGACACCGTCAACTCCAGCACATGAGTACTTCAGGGCAAATCCGACACTGCTAACTCCAGCACGAGTACTTCAGGGCAAATCCGACACTGCCAACTCCAGCACATGAGTACTTCAGGGCAAATCCTACACTGTCAACTCCAGGACATGAGTACTTGAGGACAAATCCTACACTGCCAACTCCAGCAAATGAGTACTTCAGGGCAAATCCGACACAGTAAACTCCAGCACATGAGTACTTCAGGGCAAATCCTACACTGTCAACTCCAGCACATGAGTACTTCAGGGCCAATCCTACACTGTCAAATCCACCACGAGTACTTCGGGGCAAATCTTACAATGCCAACTCCAGCACATGAGTACTTCATGTCAAATCCTACACTGTCAACTCCAGCACATGAGTACTTCAGGGTAAATCTTACACTGTCAACTCCAGGACATGAGTACTTGAGGACAAATCCTACACTGCCAACACCAGCAAATGAGTACTTCAGGGCAAATCCGACACCGTCAACTCCAGCACATGAGTACTTCGGGGCAAATCCTTCACTGTCAACTCCACCACATGAGTACTTCATGGCAAATCCTACACTGTCAACTCCAGCATATGAGTACTTCAGGGCAAATCCTACACTGTCAACTCCAGCACGAGTATTTCAGGGCAAATCCGACACTGTCAACTCCAGCACATGAGTACTTCAGGGCAAATCCGACACCGTCAACTCCAGCACATGAGTACTTCAGGGCTAATCCGACACTGCCAACTCCAGCAAGAGTACTTGAGGGCAAATCCTACACTGTCAACTCCACCACTTGAGTACTTCAGGGCAAATCCTACACTGTCAACTCCAGCACATGAGTACTTCAGGGCAAATCCTACACTGTCAACTCCACCTAATGAGTACTTCAGGGCAAATCCGACACTGCCAACACCAGCACATGAGTACTTCAGGGCAAATCCGACACTGCCAACTCCAGCACATGAGTACTTTAGGGCAAATCCTACACTGTCAACTCCAGGACATAAGTACTTCAGGGCAAATCCGACACTGCCAACTCCAGCACATGAGTACTTCAGGGCAAATCCGACACTGCCAACTCCAGCACATGAGTACTTCAGGGCAAATCCGACACTGCCAACTCCAGCACATGAGTACTTCAGGGAAAATCCGACACTGCCAACTCCAGCACATGAGTACTTTAGGGCAAATCCTACACTGTCAACTCCAGGACATAAGTACTTCAGGGCAAATCCGACACTGCCAACTCCAGCACATGAGTACTTCATGGCAAATCCTACACTGTCAAGTCCAGCACATGGGTACTTCAGGGCAAATCCTACACTGTCAACTCCAGCACATGAGTACTTCAGGGCATATCCTACACTGTCAACTCCAGCACATGAGTATTTCAGGGCAAATCCGACACCGTCAACTCCAGCACATGAGTAATTCAGGGCAAATCCTACACTGCCAACTCCAGCAAATGAGTACTCCAGGGTAAATCCGACACTGTCAACTCCAGCACATGAGTACTTCAGGGCAAATCCGACACCATCAACTCCAGCACGAGTACTTCAGAGCAAATCCTACACTGCCAACTCCAGCAAATGAGTACTCCAGGGTAAATCCGACACTGTCAACTCCAGCACATGAGTACTTCAGGGCAAATCCGACACCATCAACTCCAGCACGAGTACTTCAGAGCAAATCCTACACTGCCAACTTCACCACATGAATAGTTCAGGGCAAATCCTACACTGTCAACTCCAGCATTTGAGTACTTCAGGGCAAATCCGACACTGCCAACTCCAGCACATGAGTACTTCAGGACAAATCCGACACTGCCAACTCCAGCACATGAGTACTTCAGGGCAAATCCTACACTGTCAACTCCAGGACATAAGTACTTCAGGGCAAATCCGACACTGCCAACTCCAGCACATGAGTACTTCAGGGCAAATCCGACACTGCCAACTCCAGCACATGAGTAGTTCAGGGCAAATCCTACACTGTCAACTCCAGGACATGAGTACTTCAGGGCAAATCCTACACTGTCAACTCCAGGATATGAGTACTCCAGGGCAAATCCTACACTGTCAACTCCAGCAAGAGTACTTCAGGGCAAATCCTACACTGTCAACTCCACCACTTGAGTACTTCAGGGCAAATCCTACACTGTCAACTCCAGCACATGAGTACTTCAGGGCAAATCCGACACTGCCAACTCTAGCACATGAGTACTTCAGGATAAATCCTACACTGCCAACTCCACCACATGAGTACTTCAGGACAAATCCTACACTGCCAACTCCAGCACATGAGTACTTCAGGACAAATCCTACACTGCCAACTCCAGCACATGAGTACTTCAAGCCAAATCCTACACTGTCAACTCCAGCACATGAGTACTTCATGGCAAATCCGACACTGTCAACTCTAGCACATGAGTACTTCAGGGCAAATCCGACACCGTCAACTCCAGCACATGAGTACTTCGGGGCAAATCCTTCACTGTCAACTCCACCACATGAGTACTTCATGGCAAATCCTACACTGTCAACTCCAGCATATGAGTACTTCAGGGCAAATCCTACACTGTCAACTCCAGCACGAGTATTTCAGGGCAAATCCGACACTGTCAACTCCAGCACATGAGTACTTCAGGGCAAATCCGACACCGTCAACTCCAGCACATGAGTACTTCAGGGCTAATCCGACACTGCCAACTCCAGCAAGAGTACTTGAGGGCAAATCCTACACTGTCAACTCCACCACTTGAGTACTTCAGGGCAAATCCTACACTGTCAACTCCAGCACATGAGTACTTCAGGGCAAATCCTACACTGCCAACTCCACCTAATGAGTACTTCAGGGCAAATCCGACACTGCCAACTCCAGCACATGAGTACTTCAGGGCAAATCCGACACTGCCAACTCCAGCACGAGTACTTCAGGGAAAATCCGACACTGCCAACTCCAGCACATGAGTACTTTAGGGCAAATCCTACACTGTCAACTCCAGGACATAAGTACTTCAGGGCAAATCCGACACTGCCAACTCCAGCACATGAGTACTTCAGGGCAAATCCGACACTGCCAACTCCAGCACATGAGTACTTCAGGGCAAATCCGACACTGCCAACTCCAGCACATGAGTACTTCAGGGCAAATCCTACACTGTCAACTCCAGGACATAAGTACTTCAGGGCAAATCCGACACTGCCAACTCCAGCACACGAGTACTTCAGGGCAAATCCGACACTGCCAACTCCAGCACATGAGTACTTCAGGGCAAATCCGACACTGCCAACTCCAGCACATGAGTAGTTCAGGGCAAATCCTACACTGTCAACTCCAGGACATGAGTATTTCAGGGCAAATCCTACACTGTCAACTCCAGGACATGAGTACTCCAGGGCAAATCCTACACTGTCAACTCCAGCAAGAGTACTTCAGGGCAAATCCTACACTGTGAACTCCAGCACATGAGTACTTCAGGACAAATCCTACACTGCCAACTCCAGCACATGAGTACTTCAAGCCAAATCCTACACTGTCAACTCCAGCACATGAGTACTTCATGGCAAATCCGACACTGTCAACTCTAGCACATGAGTACTTCAGGGCAAATCCTACACTGTCAACTCCAGGACATAAGTACTTCAGGGCAAATCCGACACTGCCAACTCCAGCACACGAGTACTTCAGGGCAAATCCGACACTGCCAACTCCAGCACATGAGTACTTCAGGGCAAATCCTATGCTGTCAACTCCACCACATGAGTACTTCAGGGCAAATCCGACACTGCCAACTCCAGCACATGAGTACTTCAGGGCAAATCTGACACTGTCAACTCCAGCACATGAGGACTTCAGGGCAAATCCGACACCCTCAACTCCAGCACATGAGTACTTCGGGGCAAATCCTACACTGTCAACTCCACCACATGAGTACTTCATGGCAAATCCTACACTGTCAACTCCAGCATATGAGTACTTCAGGGCAAATCCTGCACTGTCAACTCCAGCACGAGTACTTCAGGGCAAATCCGACACTGTCAACTCCAGCACATGAGTACTTCAGGGCAAATCCTACACTGTCAACTCCAGCACATGAGTACTTCAGGGCAAATCCTACACTGTCAACTCCAGCACATGAGTACTTCAGGGCCAATCCTACACTGTCAAATCCACCACGAGTACTTCGGGGCAAATCTTACAATGCCAACTCCACCACGAGTACTTCGGGGCAAATCCTACACTGTCAACTCCACCACATGAGTACATTATGGCAAATCCGACACTGTCAACTCCAGCACATGGGTACTTCAGGGCAAATCCTACACTGTCAACTCCAGCACATGAGTACTTCAGGGCAAATCCGACACTGTCAACTCCAGCACATGAGTACTTCAGGGCAAATCCGACACTGCCAACTCCAGCACACGAGTACTTCAGGGCAAATCCGACACTTCCAACTCCAGCACATGAGTACTTCAGGGCAAATCCTACACTGTCAACTCCAGGACATAAGTACTTCAGGGCAAATCCGACACAGCCAACTCCAGCACATGAGTACTTCAGGGCAAATCCAACACTGCCAACTCCAGCACATGAGTACTTCAGGGCAAATCCTACACTGTCAACTCCAGGACATAAGTACTTCAGGGCAAATCCGACACTGCCAACTCCAGCACACGAGTACTTCAGGGCAAATCCGACACTGCCAACTCCAGCACATGAGTAGTTCAGGGCAAATCCTACACTGTCAACTCCAGGACATGAGTACTTCAGGGCAAATCCTACACTGTCAACTCCAGGACATGAGTACTCCAGGGCAAATCCTACACTGTCAACTCCAGCAAGAGTACTTCAGGGCAAATCCTACACTGTCAACTCCAGCACATGAGTACCTCAGGGCAAATCCTACGCTGTCAACTCCACCACATGAGTACTTCAGGGCAAATCCGACACTGCCAACTCCAGCACATGAGTACTTCAGGGCAAATACGACACTGCCAACTCCAGCACATGAGTACTTCAGGGTAAATCCGACACTGTCAACTCCAGGACATGAGTACTCCAGGGCAAATCCTACACTGTCAACTCCAGCAAGAGTACTTCAGGGCAAATCCTACACTGTCAACTCCAGCACATGAGTACTTCAGGGCCAATCCTTCACTGTCAAATCCACCACATGAGTACTTCGGGGCAAATCTTACAATGCCAACTGCACCACATGAGTACTTTGGGGCAAATCCTACACTGTCAACTCCACCACATGAGTACTTCATGGCAAATCCTACACTGTCAAGTCCAGCACATGGGTACTTCAGGGCAAATCCTACACTGTCAACTCCAGCACATGAGTACTTCAGGGCAAATCCGACACTGTCAACTCCAGCACATGAGTACTTCAGGGCAAATCCGACACCGTCAACTCCAGCACATGAGTACTTCAGGGCAAATCCGACACTGCTAACTCCAGCACGAGTACTTCAGGGCAAATCCGACACTGCCAACTCCAGCACATGAGTACTTCAGGGCAAATCCTACACTGTCAACTCCAGGACATGAGTACTTGAGGACAAATCCTACACTGCCAACTCCAGCAAATGAGTACTTCAGGGCAAATCCGACACAGTAAACTCCAGCACATGAGTACTTCAGGGCAAATCCTACACTGTCAACTCCAGCACATGAGTACTTCAGGGCCAATCCTACACTGTCAAATCCACCACGAGTACTTCGGGGCAAATCTTACAATGCCAACTCCAGCACATGAGTACTTCATGTCAAATCCTACACTGTCAACTCCAGCACATGAGTACTTCAGGGTAAATCTTACACTGTCAACTCCAGGACATGAGTACTTGAGGACAAATCCTACACTGCCAACACCAGCAAATGAGTACTTCAGGGCAAATCCGACACCGTCAACTCCAGCACATGAGTACTTCGGGGCAAATCCTTCACTGTCAACTCCACCACATGAGTACTTCATGGCAAATCCTACACTGTCAACTCCAGCATATGAGTACTTCAGGGCAAATCCTACACTGTCAACTCCAGCACGAGTATTTCAGGGCAAATCCGACACTGTCAACTCCAGCACATGAGTACTTCAGGGCAAATCCGACACCGTCAACTCCAGCACATGAGTACTTCAGGGCTAATCCGACACTGCCAACTCCAGCAAGAGTACTTGAGGGCAAATCCTACACTGTCAACTCCACCACTTGAGTACTTCAGGGCAAATCCTACACTGTCAACTCCAGCACATGAGTACTTCAGGGCAAATCCTACACTGTCAACTCCACCTAATGAGTACTTCAGGGCAAATCCGACACTGCCAACACCAGCACATGAGTACTTCAGGGCAAATCCGACACTGCCAACTCCAGCACATGAGTACTTTAGGGCAAATCCTACACTGTCAACTCCAGGACATAAGTACTTCAGGGCAAATCCGACACTGCCAACTCCAGCACATGAGTACTTCAGGGCAAATCCGACACTGCCAACTCCAGCACATGAGTACTTCAGGGCAAATCCGACACTGCCAACTCCAGCACATGAGTACTTCAGGGAAAATCCGACACTGCCAACTCCAGCACATGAGTACTTTAGGGCAAATCCTACACTGTCAACTCCAGGACATAAGTACTTCAGGGCAAATCCGACACTGCCAACTCCAGCACATGAGTACTTCATGGCAAATCCTACACTGTCAAGTCCAGCACATGGGTACTTCAGGGCAAATCCTACACTGTCAACTCCAGCACATGAGTACTTCAGGGCATATCCTACACTGTCAACTCCAGCACATGAGTATTTCAGGGCAAATCCGACACCGTCAACTCCAGCACATGAGTAATTCAGGGCAAATCCTACACTGCCAACTCCAGCAAATGAGTACTCCAGGGTAAATCCGACACTGTCAACTCCAGCACATGAGTACTTCAGGGCAAATCCGACACCATCAACTCCAGCACGAGTACTTCAGAGCAAATCCTACACTGCCAACTCCAGCAAATGAGTACTCCAGGGTAAATCCGACACTGTCAACTCCAGCACATGAGTACTTCAGGGCAAATCCGACACCATCAACTCCAGCACGAGTACTTCAGAGCAAATCCTACACTGCCAACTTCACCACATGAATAGTTCAGGGCAAATCCTACACTGTCAACTCCAGCATTTGAGTACTTCAGGGCAAATCCGACACTGCCAACTCCAGCACATGAGTACTTCAGGACAAATCCGACACTGCCAACTCCAGCACATGAGTACTTCAGGGCAAATCCTACACTGTCAACTCCAGGACATAAGTACTTCAGGGCAAATCCGACACTGCCAACTCCAGCACATGAGTACTTCAGGGCAAATCCGACACTGCCAACTCCAGCACATGAGTAGTTCAGGGCAAATCCTACACTGTCAACTCCAGGACATGAGTACTTCAGGGCAAATCCTACACTGTCAACTCCAGGATATGAGTACTCCAGGGCAAATCCTACACTGTCAACTCCAGCAAGAGTACTTCAGGGCAAATCCTACACTGTCAACTCCACCACTTGAGTACTTCAGGGCAAATCCTACACTGTCAACTCCAGCACATGAGTACTTCAGGGCAAATCCGACACTGCCAACTCTAGCACATGAGTACTTCAGGATAAATCCTACACTGCCAACTCCACCACATGAGTACTTCAGGACAAATCCTACACTGCCAACTCCAGCACATGAGTACTTCAGGACAAATCCTACACTGCCAACTCCAGCACATGAGTACTTCAAGCCAAATCCTACACTGTCAACTCCAGCACATGAGTACTTCATGGCAAATCCGACACTGTCAACTCTAGCACATGAGTACTTCAGGGCAAATCCGACACCGTCAACTCCAGCACATGAGTACTTCGGGGCAAATCCTTCACTGTCAACTCCACCACATGAGTACTTCATGGCAAATCCTACACTGTCAACTCCAGCATATGAGTACTTCAGGGCAAATCCTACACTGTCAACTCCAGCACGAGTATTTCAGGGCAAATCCGACACTGTCAACTCCAGCACATGAGTACTTCAGGGCAAATCCGACACCGTCAACTCCAGCACATGAGTACTTCAGGGCTAATCCGACACTGCCAACTCCAGCAAGAGTACTTGAGGGCAAATCCTACACTGTCAACTCCACCACTTGAGTACTTCAGGGCAAATCCTACACTGTCAACTCCAGCACATGAGTACTTCAGGGCAAATCCTACACTGCCAACTCCACCTAATGAGTACTTCAGGGCAAATCCGACACTGCCAACTCCAGCACATGAGTACTTCAGGGCAAATCCGACACTGCCAACTCCAGCACGAGTACTTCAGGGAAAATCCGACACTGCCAACTCCAGCACATGAGTACTTTAGGGCAAATCCTACACTGTCAACTCCAGGACATAAGTACTTCAGGGCAAATCCGACACTGCCAACTCCAGCACATGAGTACTTCAGGGCAAATCCGACACTGCCAACTCCAGCACATGAGTACTTCAGGGCAAATCCGACACTGCCAACTCCAGCACATGAGTACTTCAGGGCAAATCCTACACTGTCAACTCCAGGACATAAGTACTTCAGGGCAAATCCGACACTGCCAACTCCAGCACACGAGTACTTCAGGGCAAATCCGACACTGCCAACTCCAGCACATGAGTACTTCAGGGCAAATCCGACACTGCCAACTCCAGCACATGAGTAGTTCAGGGCAAATCCTACACTGTCAACTCCAGGACATGAGTATTTCAGGGCAAATCCTACACTGTCAACTCCAGGACATGAGTACTCCAGGGCAAATCCTACACTGTCAACTCCAGCAAGAGTACTTCAGGGCAAATCCTACACTGTGAACTCCAGCACATGAGTACTTCAGGACAAATCCTACACTGCCAACTCCAGCACATGAGTACTTCAAGCCAAATCCTACACTGTCAACTCCAGCACATGAGTACTTCATGGCAAATCCGACACTGTCAACTCTAGCACATGAGTACTTCAGGGCAAATCCTACACTGTCAACTCCAGGACATAAGTACTTCAGGGCAAATCCGACACTGCCAACTCCAGCACACGAGTACTTCAGGGCAAATCCGACACTGCCAACTCCAGCACATGAGTACTTCAGGGCAAATCCTATGCTGTCAACTCCACCACATGAGTACTTCAGGGCAAATCCGACACTGCCAACTCCAGCACATGAGTACTTCAGGGCAAATCTGACACTGTCAACTCCAGCACATGAGTACTTCAGGGCAAATCCGACACCGTCAACTCCAGCACATGAGTACTTCGGGGCAAATCCTACACTGTCAACTCCACCACATGAGTACTTCATGGCAAATCCTACACTGTCAACTCCAGCATATGAGTACTTCAGGGCAAATCCTGCACTGTCAACTCCAGCACGAGTACTTCAGGGCAAATCCGACACTGTCAACTCCAGCACATGAGTACTTCAGGGCAAATCCTACACTGTCAACTCCAGCACATGAGTACTTCAGGGCAAATCCTACACTGTCAACTCCAGCACATGAGTACTTCAGGGCCAATCCTACACTGTCAAATCCACCACGAGTACTTCGGGGCAAATCTTACAATGCCAACTCCACCACGAGTACTTCGGGGCAAATCCTACACTGTCAACTCCACCACATGAGTACATTATGGCAAATCCGACACTGTCAACTCCAGCACATGGGTACTTCAGGGCAAATCCTACACTGTCAACTCCAGCACATGAGTACTTCAGGGCAAATCCGACACTGTCAACTCCAGCACATGAGTACTTCAGGGCAAATCCGACACTGCCAACTCCAGCACACGAGTACTTCAGGGCAAATCCGACACTTCCAACTCCAGCACATGAGTACTTCAGGGCAAATCCTACACTGTCAACTCCAGGACATAAGTACTTCAGGGCAAATCCGACACAGCCAACTCCAGCACATGAGTACTTCAGGGCAAATCCAACACTGCCAACTCCAGCACATGAGTACTTCAGGGCAAATCCTACACTGTCAACTCCAGGACATAAGTACTTCAGGGCAAATCCGACACTGCCAACTCCAGCACACGAGTACTTCAGGGCAAATCCGACACTGCCAACTCCAGCACATGAGTAGTTCAGGGCAAATCCTACACTGTCAACTCCAGGACATGAGTACTTCAGGGCAAATCCTACACTGTCAACTCCAGGACATGAGTACTCCAGGGCAAATCCTACACTGTCAACTCCAGCAAGAGTACTTCAGGGCAAATCCTACACTGTCAACTCCAGCACATGAGTACCTCAGGGCAAATCCTACGCTGTCAACTCCACCACATGAGTACTTCAGGGCAAATCCGACACTGCCAACTCCAGCACATGAGTACTTCAGGGCAAATACGACACTGCCAACTCCAGCACATGAGTACTTCAGGGTAAATCCGACACTGTCAACTCCAGGACATGAGTACTCCAGGGCAAATCCTACACTGTCAACTCCAGCAAGAGTACTTCAGGGCAAATCCTACACTGTCAACTCCAGCACATGAGTACTTCAGGGCCAATCCTTCACTGTCAAATCCACCACATGAGTACTTCGGGGCAAATCTTACAATGCCAACTGCACCACATGAGTACTTTGGGGCAAATCCTACACTGTCAACTCCACCACATGAGTACTTCATGGCAAATCCTACACTGTCAAGTCCAGCACATGGGTACTTCAGGGCAAATCCTACACTGTCAACTCCAGCACATGAGTACTTCAGGGCAAATCCGACACTGTCAACTCCAGCACATGAGTACTTCAGGGCAAATCCGACACCGTCAACTCCAGCACATGAGTACTTCAGGGCAAATCCGACACTGCTAACTCCAGCACGAGTACTTCAGGGCAAATCCGACACTGCCAACTCCAGCACATGAGTACTTCAGGGCAAATCCTACACTGTCAACTCCAGGACATGAGTACTTGAGGACAAATCCTACACTGCCAACTCCAGCAAATGAGTACTTCAGGGCAAATCCGACACAGTAAACTCCAGCACATGAGTACTTCAGGGCAAATCCTACACTGTCAACTCCAGCACATGAGTACTTCAGGGCCAATCCTACACTGTCAAATCCACCACGAGTACTTCGGGGCAAATCTTACAATGCCAACTCCAGCACATGAGTACTTCATGTCAAATCCTACACTGTCAACTCCAGCACATGAGTACTTCAGGGTAAATCTTACACTGTCAACTCCAGGACATGAGTACTTGAGGACAAATCCTACACTGCCAACTCCAGCAAATGAGTACTTCAGGGCAAATCCGACACCGTCAACTCCAGCACATGAGTACTTCGGGGCAAATCCTTCACTGTCAACTCCACCACATGAGTACTTCATGGCAAATCCTACACTGTCAACTCCAGCATATGAGTACTTCAGGGCAAATCCTACACTGTCAACTCCAGCACGAGTATTTCAGGGCAAATCCGACACTGTCAACTCCAGCACATGAGTACTTCAGGGCAAATCCGACACCGTCAACTCCAGCACATGAGTACTTCAGGGCTAATCCGACACTGCCAACTCCAGCAAGAGTACTTGAGGGCAAATCCTACACTGTCAACTCCACCACTTGAGTACTTCAGGGCAAATCCTACACTGTCAACTCCAGCACATGAGTACTTCAGGGCAAATCCTACACTGTCAACTCCACCTAATGAGTACTTCAGGGCAAATCCGACACTGCCAACTCCAGCACATGAGTACTTCAGGGCAAATCCGACACTGCCAACTCCAGCACATGAGTACTTTAGGGCAAATCCTACACTGTCAACTCCAGGACATAAGTACTTCAGGGCAAATCCGACACTGCCAACTCCAGCACATGAGTACTTCAGGGCAAATCCGACACTGCCAACTCCAGCACATGAGTACTTCAGGGCAAATCCGACACTGCCAACTCCAGCACATGAGTACTTCAGGGAAAATCCGACACTGCCAACTCCAGCACATGAGTACTTTAGGGCAAATCCTACACTGTCAACTCCAGGACATAAGTACTTCAGGGCAAATCCGACACTGCCAACTCCAGCACATGAGTACTTCAGGGCAAATCCGACACTGCCAACTCCAGCACATGAGTACTTCAGGGCAAATCCGACACTGCCAACTCCAGCACATGAGTACTTCAGGGCAAATCCTACACTGTCAACTCCAGGACATAAGTACTTCAGGGCAAATCCGACACTGCCAACTCCAGCACACGAGTACTTCAGGGCAAATCCGACACTGCCAACTCCAGCACATGAGTACTTCAGGGCAAATCCTACACTGTCAACTCCAGCAAGAGTACTTCAGGGCAAATCCTTCACTGTGAACTCCAGCACATGAGTACTTCAGGACAAATCCTACACTGCCAACTCCAGCACATGAGTACTTCAAGCCAAATCCTACACTGTCAACTCCAGCACATGAGTACTTCATGGCAAATCCGACACTGTCAACTCTAGCACATGAGTACTTCAGGGCAAATCCTACACTGTCAACTCCAGGACATAAGTACTTCAGGGCAAATCCGACACTGCCAACTCCAGCACACGAGTACTTCAGGGCAAATCCGACACTGCCAACTCCAGCACATGAGTACTTCAGGGCAAATCCGACACTGCCGACTCCAGCACATGAGTAGTTCAGGGCAAATCCTACACTGTCAACTCCAGGACATGAGTACTTCAGGGCAAATCCTACACTGTCAACTCCAGGACATGAGTACTCCAGGGCAAATCCTACACTGTCAACTCCAGCAAGAGTACTTCAGGGCAAATCCTACACTGTCAACTCCAGCACATGAGTACTTCAGGGCAAATCCTATGCTGTCAACTCCACCACATGAGTACTTCAGGGCAAATCCGACACAGCCAACTCCAGCACATGAGTACTTCAGGGCAAATCTGACACTGTCAACTCCAGCACATGAGTACTTCAGGGCAAATCCGACACCGTCAACTCCAGCACATGAGTACTTCGGGGCAAATCCTACACTGTCAACTCCACCACATGAGTACTTCATGGCAAATCCTACACTGTCAACTCCAGCATATGAGTACTTCAGGGCAAATCCTGCACTGTCAACTCCAGCACGAGTACTTCAGGGCAAATCCGACACTGTCAACTCCAGCACATGAGTACTTCAGGGCAAATCCGACACCGTCAACTGCAGCACATGAGTACTTCAGGGCTAATCCGACACTGCCAACTCCAGCAAGAGTACTTCAGGGCAAATCCTACACTGCCAACTCCAGCACATGAGTACTTCAGGGCAAATCCTACACTGTCAACTCCAGCACATGAGTACTTCAGGGTAAATCCTACACTGTCAACTCCACCACATGAGTACTTCAGGGCAAATCCGACACTGCCAACTCCAGCACATGAGTACTTCAGGGCAAATCCGACACTGCCAACTCCAGCACATGAGTACTTTAGGGCAAATCCTACACTGTCAACTCCAGGACATAAGTACTTCAGGGCAAATCCGACACTGCCAACTCCAGCACATGAGTACTTCATGGCAAATCCTACACTGTCAAGTCCAGCACATGGGTACTTCAGGGCAAATCCTACACTGTCAACTCCAGCACATGAGTACTTCAGGGCATATCCTACACTGTCAACTCCAGCACATGAGTATTTCAGGGCAAATCCGACACCGTCAACTCCAGCACATGAGTAATTCAGGGCAAATCCTACACTGCCAACTCCAGCAAATGAGTACTCCAGGGTAAATCCGACACTGTCAACTCCAGCACATGAGTACTTCAGGGCAAATCCGACACCATCAACTCCAGCACGAGTACTTCAGAGCAAATCCTACACTGCCAACTCCAGCAAATGAGTACTCCAGGGTAAATCCGACACTGTCAACTCCAGCACATGAGTACTTCAGGGCAAATCCGACACCATCAACTCCAGCACGAGTACTTCAGAGCAAATCCTACACTGCCAACTTCACCACATGAATAGTTCAGGGCAAATCCTACACTGTCAACTCCAGCATTTGAGTACTTCAGGGCAAATCCGACACTGCCAACTCCAGCACATGAGTACTTCAGGACAAATCCGACACTGCCAACTCCAGCACATGAGTACTTCAGGGCAAATCCTACACTGTCAACTCCAGGACATAAGTACTTCAGGGCAAATCCGACACTGCCAACTCCAGCACATGAGTACTTCAGGGCAAATCCGACACTGCCAACTCCAGCACATGAGTAGTTCAGGGCAAATCCTACACTGTCAACTCCAGGACATGAGTACTTCAGGGCAAATCCTACACTGTCAACTCCAGGATATGAGTACTCCAGGGCAAATCCTACACTGTCAACTCCAGCAAGAGTACTTCAGGGCAAATCCTACACTGTCAACTCCACCACTTGAGTACTTCAGGGCAAATCCTACACTGGCAACTCCAGCACATGAGTACTTCAGGGCAAATCCGACACTGCCAACTCTAGCACATGAGTACTTCAGGATAAATCCTACACTGCCAACTCCACCACATGAGTACTTCAGGACAAATCCTACACTGCCAACTCCAGCACATGAGTACTTCAGGACAAATCCTACACTGCCAACTCCAGCACATGAGTGCTTCAAGCCAACTCCTCCACTGTCAACTCCAGCACATGAGTACTTCATGGCAAATCCGACACTGACAACTCTAGCACATGAGTACTTCAGGGCAAATCCGACACCGTCAACTCCAGCACATGAGTACTTCGGGGCAAATCCTTCACTGTCAACTACACCACATGAGTACTTCATGGCAAATCCTACACTGTCAACTCCAGCATATGAGTACTTCAGGGCAAATCCTACACTGTCAACTCCAGCACGAGTATTTCAGGGGAAATCCGACACTGTCAACTCCAGCACATGAGTACTTCAGGGCAAATCCGACACCGTCAACTCCAGCACATGAGTACTTCAGGGCTAATCCGACACTGCCAACTCCAGCAAGAGTACTTGAGGGCAAATCCTACACTGTCAACTCCACCACTTGAGTACTTCAGGGCAAATCCTACACTGTCAACTCCAGCACATGAGTACTTCAGGGCAAATCCTACACTGCCAACTCCACCTAATGAGTACTTCAGGGCAAATCCGACACTGCCAACTCCAGCACATGAGTACTTCAGGGCAAATCCGACACTGCCAACTCCAGCACGAGTACTTCAGGGAAAATCCGACACTGCCAACTCCAGCACATGAGTACTTTAGGGCAAATCCTACACTGTCAACTCCAGGACATAAGTACTTCAGGGCAAATCCGACACTGCCAACTCCAGCACATGAGTACTTCAGGGCAAATCCGACACTGCCAACTCCAGCACATGAGTACTTCAGGGCAAATCCGACACTGCCAACTCCAGCACATGAGTACTTCAGGGCAAATCCTACACTGTCAACTCCAGGACATAAGTACTTCAGGGCAAATCCGACACTGCCAACTCCAGCACACGAGTACTTCAGGGCAAATCCGACACTGCCAACTCCAGCACATGAGTACTTCAGGGCAAATCCGACACTGCCAACTCCAGCACATGAGTAGTTCAGGGCAAATCCTACACTGTCAACTCCAGGACATGAGTATTTCAGGGCAAATCCTACACTGTCAACTCCAGGACATGAGTACTCCAGGGCAAATCCTACACTGTCAACTCCAGCAAGAGTACTTCAGGGCAAATCCTACACTGTGAACTCCAGCACATGAGTACTTCAGGACAAATCCTACACTGCCAACTCCAGCACATGAGTACTTCAAGCCAAATCCTACACTGTCAACTCCAGCACATGAGTACTTCATGGCAAATCCGACACTGTCAACTCTAGCACATGAGTACTTCAGGGCAAATCCTACACTGTCAACTCCAGGACATAAGTACTTCAGGGCAAATCCGACACTGCCAACTCCAGCACACGAGTACTTCAGGGCAAATCCGACACTGCCAACTCCAGCACATGAGTACTTCAGGGCAAATCCTATGCTGTCAACTCCACCACATGAGTACTTCAGGGCAAATCCGACACTGCCAACTCCAGCACATGAGTACTTCAGGGCAAATCTGACACTGTCAACTCCAGCACATGAGTACTTCAGGGCAAATCCGACACCGTCAACTCCAGCACATGAGTACTTCGGGGCAAATCCTACACTGTCAACTCCACCACATGAGTACTTCATGGCAAATCCTACACTGTCAACTCCAGCATATGAGTACTTCAGGGCAAATCCTGCACTGTCAACTCCAGCACGAGTACTTCAGGGCAAATCCGACACTGTCAACTCCAGCACATGAGTACTTCAGGGCAAATCCTACACTGTCAACTCCAGCACATGAGTACTTCAGGGCAAATCCTACACTGTCAACTCCAGCACATGAGTACTTCAGGGCCAATCCTACACTGTCAAATCCACCACGAGTACTTCGGGGCAAATCTTACAATGCCAACTCCACCACGAGTACTTCGGGGCAAATCCTACACTGTCAACTCCACCACATGAGTACATTATGGCAAATCCGACACTGTCAACTCCAGCACATGGGTACTTCAGGGCAAATCCTACACTGTCAACTCCAGCACATGAGTACTTCAGGGCAAATCCGACACTGTCAACTCCAGCACATGAGTACTTCAGGGCAAATCCGACACTGCCAACTCCAGCACACGAGTACTTCAGGGCAAATCCGACACTTCCAACTCCAGCACATGAGTACTTCAGGGCAAATCCTACACTGTCAACTCCAGGACATAAGTACTTCAGGGCAAATCCGACACAGCCAACTCCAGCACATGAGTACTTCAGGGCAAATCCAACACTGCCAACTCCAGCACATGAGTACTTCAGGGCAAATCCTACACTGTCAACTCCAGGACATAAGTACTTCAGGGCAAATCCGACACTGCCAACTCCAGCACACGAGTACTTCAGGGCAAATCCGACACTGCCAACTCCAGCACATGAGTAGTTCAGGGCAAATCCTACACTGTCAACTCCAGGACATGAGTACTTCAGGGCAAATCCTACACTGTCAACTCCAGGACATGAGTACTCCAGGGCAAATCCTACACTGTCAACTCCAGCAAGAGTACTTCAGGGCAAATCCTACACTGTCAACTCCAGCACATGAGTACCTCAGGGCAAATCCTACGCTGTCAACTCCACCACATGAGTACTTCAGGGCAAATCCGACACTGCCAACTCCAGCACATGAGTACTTCAGGGCAAATACGACACTGCCAACTCCAGCACATGAGTACTTCAGGGTAAATCCGACACTGTCAACTCCAGGACATGAGTACTCCAGGGCAAATCCTACACTGTCAACTCCAGCAAGAGTACTTCAGGGCAAATCCTACACTGTCAACTCCAGCACATGAGTACTTCAGGGCCAATCCTTCACTGTCAAATCCACCACATGAGTACTTCGGGGCAAATCTTACAATGCCAACTGCACCACATGAGTACTTTGGGGCAAATCCTACACTGTCAACTCCACCACATGAGTACTTCATGGCAAATCCTACACTGTCAAGTCCAGCACATGGGTACTTCAGGGCAAATCCTACACTGTCAACTCCAGCACATGAGTACTTCAGGGCAAATCCGACACTGTCAACTCCAGCACATGAGTACTTCAGGGCAAATCCGACACCGTCAACTCCAGCACATGAGTACTTCAGGGCAAATCCGACACTGCTAACTCCAGCACGAGTACTTCAGGGCAAATCCGACACTGCCAACTCCAGCACATGAGTACTTCAGGGCAAATCCTACACTGTCAACTCCAGGACATGAGTACTTGAGGACAAATCCTACACTGCCAACTCCAGCAAATGAGTACTTCAGGGCAAATCCGACACAGTAAACTCCAGCACATGAGTACTTCAGGGCAAATCCTACACTGTCAACTCCAGCACATGAGTACTTCAGGGCCAATCCTACACTGTCAAATCCACCACGAGTACTTCGGGGCAAATCTTACAATGCCAACTCCAGCACATGAGTACTTCATGTCAAATCCTACACTGTCAACTCCAGCACATGAGTACTTCAGGGTAAATCTTACACTGTCAACTCCAGGACATGAGTACTTGAGGACAAATCCTACACTGCCAACTCCAGCAAATGAGTACTTCAGGGCAAATCCGACACCGTCAACTCCAGCACATGAGTACTTCGGGGCAAATCCTTCACTGTCAACTCCACCACATGAGTACTTCATGGCAAATCCTACACTGTCAACTCCAGCATATGAGTACTTCAGGGCAAATCCTACACTGTCAACTCCAGCACGAGTATTTCAGGGCAAATCCGACACTGTCAACTCCAGCACATGAGTACTTCAGGGCAAATCCGACACCGTCAACTCCAGCACATGAGTACTTCAGGGCTAATCCGACACTGCCAACTCCAGCAAGAGTACTTGAGGGCAAATCCTACACTGTCAACTCCACCACTTGAGTACTTCAGGGCAAATCCTACACTGTCAACTCCAGCACATGAGTACTTCAGGGCAAATCCTACACTGTCAACTCCACCTAATGAGTACTTCAGGGCAAATCCGACACTGCCAACTCCAGCACATGAGTACTTCAGGGCAAATCCGACACTGCCAACTCCAGCACATGAGTACTTTAGGGCAAATCCTACACTGTCAACTCCAGGACATAAGTACTTCAGGGCAAATCCGACACTGCCAACTCCAGCACATGAGTACTTCAGGGCAAATCCGACACTGCCAACTCCAGCACATGAGTACTTCAGGGCAAATCCGACACTGCCAACTCCAGCACATGAGTACTTCAGGGAAAATCCGACACTGCCAACTCCAGCACATGAGTACTTTAGGGCAAATCCTACACTGTCAACTCCAGGACATAAGTACTTCAGGGCAAATCCGACACTGCCAACTCCAGCACATGAGTACTTCAGGGCAAATCCGACACTGCCAACTCCAGCACATGAGTACTTCAGGGCAAATCCGACACTGCCAACTCCAGCACATGAGTACTTCAGGGCAAATCCTACACTGTCAACTCCAGGACATAAGTACTTCAGGGCAAATCCGACACTGCCAACTCCAGCACACGAGTACTTCAGGGCAAATCCGACACTGCCAACTCCAGCACATGAGTACTTCAGGGCAAATCCTACACTGTCAACTCCAGCAAGAGTACTTCAGGGCAAATCCTTCACTGTGAACTCCAGCACATGAGTACTTCAGGACAAATCCTACACTGCCAACTCCAGCACATGAGTACTTCAAGCCAAATCCTACACTGTCAACTCCAGCACATGAGTACTTCATGGCAAATCCGACACTGTCAACTCTAGCACATGAGTACTTCAGGGCAAATCCTACACTGTCAACTCCAGGACATAAGTACTTCAGGGCAAATCCGACACTGCCAACTCCAGCACACGAGTACTTCAGGGCAAATCCGACACTGCCAACTCCAGCACATGAGTACTTCAGGGCAAATCCGACACTGCCGACTCCAGCACATGAGTAGTTCAGGGCAAATCCTACACTGTCAACTCCAGGACATGAGTACTTCAGGGCAAATCCTACACTGTCAACTCCAGGACATGAGTACTCCAGGGCAAATCCTACACTGTCAACTCCAGCAAGAGTACTTCAGGGCAAATCCTACACTGTCAACTCCAGCACATGAGTACTTCAGGGCAAATCCTATGCTGTCAACTCCACCACATGAGTACTTCAGGGCAAATCCGACACAGCCAACTCCAGCACATGAGTACTTCAGGGCAAATCTGACACTGTCAACTCCAGCACATGAGTACTTCAGGGCAAATCCGACACCGTCAACTCCAGCACATGAGTACTTCGGGGCAAATCCTACACTGTCAACTCCACCACATGAGTACTTCATGGCAAATCCTACACTGTCAACTCCAGCATATGAGTACTTCAGGGCAAATCCTGCACTGTCAACTCCAGCACGAGTACTTCAGGGCAAATCCGACACTGTCAACTCCAGCACATGAGTACTTCAGGGCAAATCCGACACCGTCAACTGCAGCACATGAGTACTTCAGGGCTAATCCGACACTGCCAACTCCAGCAAGAGTACTTCAGGGCAAATCCTACACTGCCAACTCCAGCACATGAGTACTTCAGGGCAAATCCTACACTGTCAACTCCAGCACATGAGTACTTCAGGGTAAATCCTACACTGTCAACTCCACCACATGAGTACTTCGGGGCAAATCCTACACTGTCAACTCCACCACATGAGTACTTCATGGCAAATCCTACACTGTCAACTCCAGCACATGAGTACTTCAGGGCAAATCCGACACTGCCAACTCCAGCACATGAGTACTTCAGGGCAAATCCGACACTGCCAACTCCAGCACATGAGTACTTCAGGGCAAATCCTACACTGTCAACTCCAGCACATGAGTACTTCAGGGCAAATCCTACACTGTCAACTCCAGCACATGAGTACTTCAGGGTAAATCCTACACTGTCAACTCCACCACATGAGTACTTCGGGGCAAATCCTACACTGTCAACTCCACCACATGAGTACTTCATGGCAAATCCTACACTGTCAACTCCAGCACATGAGTACTTCAGGGCAAATCCGACACTGCCAACTCCAGCACATGAGTACTTCAGGGCAAATCCGACACTGCCAACTCCAGCACATGAGTACTTCAGGGCAAATCCTACACTGTCAACTCCAGCACATGAGTACTTCAGGGCAAATCCTACACTGTCAACTCCAGCACATGAGTACTTCAGGGCAAATCCGACACTGCCAACTCCAGCACATGAGTACTTCAGGGCAAATCCGACACTGCCAACTCCAGCACATGAGTACTTCAGGGCAAATCCTACACTGTCAACTCCAGCACATGAGTACTTCAGGGCAAATCCTACACTGTCAACTCCAGCACATGAGTACTTCAGGGCCAATCCTACACTGTCAAATCCACCACGAGTACTTCGGGGCAAATCTTACAATGCCAACTCCACCACGAGTACTTCGGGGCAAATCCTACACTGTCAACTCCACCACATGAGTACATTATGGCAAATCCGACACTGTCAACTCCAGCACATGGGTACTTCAGGGCAAATCCTACACTGTCAACTCCAGCACATGAGTACTTCAGGGCAAATCCGACACTGTCAACTCCAGCACATGAGTACTTCAGGGCAAATCCGACACTGCCAACTCCAGCACACGAGTACTTCAGGGCAAATCCGACACTTCCAACTCCAGCACATGAGTACTTCAGGGCAAATCCTACACTGTCAACTCCAGGACATAAGTACTTCAGGGCAAATCCGACACTGCCAACTCCAGCACATGAGTACTTCAGGGCAAATCCAACACTGCCAACTCCAGCACATGAGTACTTCAGGGCAAATCCTACACTGTCAACTCCAGGACATAAGTACTTCAGGGCAAATCCGACACTGCCAACTCCAGCACACGAGTACTTCAGGGCAAATCCGACACTGCCAACTCCAGCACATGAGTAGTTCAGGGCAAATCCTACACTGTCAACTCCAGGACATGAGTACTTCAGGGCAAATCCTACACTGTCAACTCCAGGACATGAGTACTCCAGGGCAAATCCTACACTGTCAACTCCAGCAAGAGTACTTCAGGGCAAATCCTACACTGTCAACTCCAGCACATGAGTACCTCAGGGCAAATCCTACGCTGTCAACTCCACCACATGAGTACTTCAGGGCAAATCCGACACTGCCAACTCCAGCACATGAGTACTTCAGGGCAAATCCTACACTGTCAACTCCAGCAAGAGTACTTCAGGGCAAATCCTACACTGTCAACTCCAGCACATGAGTACTTCAGGGCCAATCCTACACTGTCAAATCCACCACATGAGTACTTCGGGGCAAATCTTACAATGCCAACTGCACCACATGAGTACTTTGGGGCAAATCCTACACTGTCAACTCCACCACATGAGTACTTCATGGCAAATCCTACACTGTCAAGTCCAGCACATGGGTACTTCAGGGCAAATCCTACACTGTCAACTCCAGCACATGAGTACTTCAGGGCAAATCCGACACTGTCAACTCCAGCACATGAGTACTTCAGGGCAAATCCGACACTGCCAACTCCAGCACACGAGTACTTCAGGGCAAATCCGACACTGCCAACTCCAGCACATGAGTACTTCAGGGCAAATCTGACACTGCCAACTCCAGCACATGAGTAGTTCAGGGCAAATCCTACACTGTCAACTCCAGGACATGAGTATTTCAGGGCAAATCCTACACTGTCAACTCCAGGACATGAGTACTCCAGGGCAAATCCTACACTGTCAACTCCAGCAAGAGTACTTCAGGGCAAATCCTTCACTGTGAACTCCAGCACATGAGTACTTCAGGACAAATCCTACACTGCCAACTCCAGCACATGAGTACTTCAAGCCAAATCCTACACTGTCAACTCCAGCACATGAGTACTTCATGGCAAATCCGACACTGTCAACTCAAGCACATGAGTACTTCAGGGCAAATCCTACACTGTCAACTCCAGGACATAAGTACTTCAGGGCAAATCCGACACTGCCAACTCCAGCACACGAGTACTTCAGGGCAAATCCGACACTGCCAACTCCAGCACATGAGTACTTCAGGGCAAATCCGACACTGCCGACTCCAGCACATGAGTAGTTCAGGGCAAATCCTACACTGTCAACTCCAGGACATGAGTACTTCAGGGCAAATCCTACACTGTCAACTCCAGGACATGAGTACTCCAGGGCAAATCCTACACTGTCAACTCCAGCAAGAGTACTTCAGGGCAAATCCTACACTGTCAACTCCAGCACATGAGTACTTCAGGGCAAATCCTATGCTGTCAACTCCACCACATGAGTACTTCAGGGCAAATCCGACACAGCCAACTCCAGCACGTGAGTACTTCAGGGCAAATCTGACACTGTCAACTCCAGCACATGAGTACTTCAGGGCAAATCCGACACCGTCAACTCCAGCACATGAGTACTTCGGGGCAAATCCTACACTGTCAACTCCACCACATGAGTACTTCATGGCAAATCCTACACTGTCAACTCCAGCATATGAGTACTTCAGGGCAAATCCTGCACTGTCAACTCCAGCACATGAGTACTTCAGGGCAAATCCGACACTGTCAACTCCAGCACATGAGTACTTCAGGGCAAATCCGACACCGTCAACTGCAGCACATGAGTACTTCAGGGCTAATCCGACACTGCCAACTCCAGCAAGAGTACTTCAGGGCAAATCCTACACTGCCAACTCCAGCACATGAGTACTTCAGGGCAAATCCTACACTGTCAACTCCAGCACATGAGTACTTCAGGGTAAATCCTACACTGTCAACTCCACCACATGAGTACTTCGGGGCAAATCCTACACTGTCAACTCCACCACATGAGTACTTCATGGCAAATCCTACACTGTCAACTCCAGCACATGAGTACTTCAGGGCAAATCCGACACTGCCAACTCCAGCACATGAGTACTTCAGGGCAAATCCGACACTGCCAACTCCAGCACATGAGTACTTCAGGGCAAATCCTACACTGTCAACTCCAGCACATGAGTACTTCAGGGCAAATCCTACACTGTCAACTCCAGCACATGAGTACTTCAGGGCAAATCCGACACTGCCAACTCCAGCACATGAGTACTTCAGGGCAAATCCGACACTGCCAACTCCAGCACATGAGTACTTCAGGGCAAATCCTACACTGTCAACTCCAGCACATGAGTACTTCAGGGCAAATCCTACACTGTCAACTCCAGCACATGAGTACTTCAGGGCCAATCCTACACTGTCAAATCCACCACGAGTACTTCGGGGCAAATCTTACAATGCCAACTCCACCACGAGTACTTCGGGGCAAATCCTACACTGTCAACTCCACCACATGAGTACATTATGGCAAATCCGACACTGTCAACTCCAGCACATGGGTACTTCAGGGCTAATCCTACACTGTCAACTCCAGCACATGAGTACTTCAGGGCAAATCCGACACTGTCAACTCCAGCACATGAGTACTTCAGGGCAAATCCGACACTGCCAACTCCAGCACACGAGTACTTCAGGGCAAATCCGACACTTCCAACTCCAGCACATGAGTACTTCAGGGCAAATCCTACACTGTCAACTCCAGGACATAAGTACTTCAGGGCAAATCCGACACTGCCAACTCCAGCACATGAGTACTTCAGGGCAAATCCAACACTGCCAACTCCAGCACATGAGTACTTCAGGGCAAATCCTACACTGTCAACTCCAGGACATAAGTACTTCAGGGCAAATCCGACACTGCCAACTCCAGCACACGAGTACTTCAGGGCAAATCCGACACTGCCAACTCCAGCACATGAGTAGTTCAGGGCAAATCCTACACTGTCAACTCCAGGACATGAGTACTTCAGGGCAAATCCTACACTGTCAACTCCAGGACATGAGTACTCCAGGGCAAATCCTACACTGTCAACTCCAGCAAGAGTACTTCAGGGCAAATCCTACACTGTCAACTCCAGCACATGAGTACCTCAGGGCAAATCCTACGCTGTCAACTCCACCACATGAGTACTTCAGGGCAAATCCGACACTGCCAACTCCAGCACATGAGTACTTCAGGGCAAATCCGACACTGCCAACTCCAGCACATGAGTACTTCAGGGTAAATCCGACACTGTCAACTCCAGGACATGAGTACTCCAGGGCAAATCCTACACTGTCAACTCCAGCAAGAGTACTTCAGGGCAAATCCTACACTGTTAACTCCAGCACATGAGTACTTCAGGGCCAATCCTACACTGTCAAATCCACCACATGAGTACTTCGGGGCAAATCTTACAATGCCAACTGCACCACATGAGTACTTTGGGGCAAATCCTACACTGTCAACTCCACCACATGAGTACTTCATGGCAAATCCTACACTGTCAAGTCCAGCACATGGGTACTTCAGGGCAAATCCTACACTGTCAACTCCAGCACATGAGTACTTCAGGGCAAATCCGACACTGTCAACTCCAGCACATGAGTACTTCAGGGCAAATCCGACACCGTCAACTCCAGCACATGAGTACTTCAGGGCAAATCCGACACTGCTAACTCCAGCACGAGTACTTCAGGGCAAATCCTACACTGTCAACTCCAGCACATGAGTACTTCAGGGCAAATCCTACACTGTCAACTCCAGGACATGAGTACTTGAGGACAAATCCTACACTGCCAACTCCAGCAAATGAGTACTTCAGGGCAAATCCGACACAGTAAACTCCAGCACATGAGTACTTCAGGGCAAATCCTACACTGTCAACTCCAGCACATGAGTACTTCAGGGCCAATCCTACACTGTCAAATCCACCACGAGTACTTCGGGGCAAATCTTACAATGCCAACTCCAGCACATGAGTACTTCATGGCAAATCCTACACTGTCAACTCCAGCACATGAGTACTTCAGGGTAAATCTTACACTGTCAACTCCAGGACATGAGTACTTGAGGACAAATCCTACACTGCCAACTCCAGCAAATGAGTACTTCAGGGCAAATCTGACACAGTCAACTCCAGCACATGAGTACTTCAGAGCAAATCCTACACTGCAAACTTCACCACATGAATACTTCAGGGCAAATCCTACACTGTCAACTCCACCACATGAGTACTTCGGGGCAAATCCTACACTGTCAACTCCACCACATGAGTACTTCATGGCAAATCCTACACTGTCAACTCCAGCACGAGTACTTCAGGGCAAATCTGACACTGCCAACTCCAGCACATGAGTACTTCAGGGCAAATCCGACACTGCCAACTCCAGCACATGAGTACTTCAGGGCAAATCCTACATTGTCAACTCCAGCACATGAGTACTTCAGGGCAAATCCTACACTGTCAACTCCAGCACATGAGTACTTCAGGGCCAATCCTACACTGTCAAATCCACCACATGAGTACTTCGGGGCAAATCTTACAATGCCAACTGCACCACATGAGTACTTTGGGGCAAATCCTACACTGTCAACTCCACCACATGAGTACTTCATGGCAAATCCTACACTGTCAAGTCCAGCACATGGGTACTTCAGGGCAAATCCTACACTGTCAACTCCAGCACATGAGTACTTCAGGGCAAATCCGACACTGTCAACTCCAGCACATGAGTACTTCAGGGCAAATCCGACACCGTCAACTCCAGCACATGAGTACTTCAGGGCAAATCCGACACTGCTAACTCCAGCACGAGTACTTCAGGGCAAATCCGACACTGCCAACTCCAGCACATGAGTACTTCAGGGCAAATCCTACACTGTCAACTCCAGGACATGAGTACTTGAGGACAAATCCTACACTGCCAACTCCAGCAAATGAGTACTCCAGGGCAAATCCGACACTGTCAACTCCAGCACATGAGTATTTCAGGGCAAATCCGACACCGTCAACTCCAGCACGAGTACTTCAGAGCAGATCCTACACTGCCAACTTCACCACATGAATAGTTCAGGGCAAATCCTACACTGTCAACTCTACCACATGAGTACTTCGGGGCAAATACTACACTGTCAACTCCACCACATGAGTACTTCATGGCAAATCCTACACTGTCAACTCCAGCACATGAGTACTTCAGGGCAAATCCGACACTGCCAACTCCAGCACATGAGTACTTCAGGACAAATCCGACACTGCCATTTCCAGCACATGAGTACTTCAGGGCAAATCCTACACTGTCAACTCCAGGACATAAGTACTTCAGGGCAAATCCGACACTGCCAACTCCAGCACATGAGTACTTCAGGGCAAATCCGACACGGCCAACTCCAGCACATGAGTACTTCAGGGCAAATCCGACACTGCCAACTCCAGGACATGAGTACTTCAGGGCAAATCCTACACTGTCAACTCCAGGACATATGTACTCCAGGGCAAATCCTACACTGTCAACTCCAGCAAGAGTACTTCAGGGCAAATCCTACACTGTCAACTCCACCACTTGAGTACTTCAGGGCAAATCCTACACTGTCAACTCCAGCACATGAGTACTTCAGGGCAAATCCGACACTGCCAACTCCAGCAGATGAGTACTTCAGGACAAATCCTACACTGCCAACTCCAGCAAATGAGTACTCTAGGACAAATCCTACACTGCCAACTCCACCACATGAGTACTTCAGGACAAATCCTACACTGTCAACTCCAGCACATGAGTACTTCATGGCAAATCCTACACTGTCAACTCCAGCACGAGTACTTCAGGGCAAATCCGACTCGGTCAACTCCAGCACATGAGTACTTCAGGGCAAATCCGACACCGTCAACTCCAGCACATGAGTACTTCAGAGCAAATCCTACACTGCCAACTTCACCACATGAATACTTCAGGGCAAATCTTACAATGCCAACTCCACCACATGAGTACTTCGGGGCAAATCCTACACTGTCAACTCCACCACGAGTACTTCGGGGCAAATCTTACAATGCCAACTCCACCACATGAGTACTTCATGGCAAATCCTACACTGTCAACTCCAGCACATGGGTACTTCAGGGCAAATCCTACACTGTCAACTCCAGCACATGAGTACTTCAGGGCAAATCCGACAATGTCAACTCCAGCACATGAGTACTTCAGGGCAAATCCGACACTGCCAACTCCAGCATATGAGTACTTCAGGGTAAATCCTACACTGTCAACTCCACCTAATGAGTACTTCAGGGCAAATCCGACACTGCCAACTCCAGCACATGAGTACTTCACGGCAAATCCGACACTGCCAACTCCAGCACGAGTACTTCAGGGAAAATCCGACACTGCCAACTCCAGCACATGAGTACTTTAGGGCAAATCCTACACTGTCAACTCCAGGACATAAGTACTTCAGGGCAAATCCGACACTGCCAACTCCAGCACATGAGTACTTCAGGACAAATCCGACACTGCCAACTCCAGCACATGAGTACTTCAGGGCAAATCCGACACTGCCAACTCCAGCACATGAGTACTTCAGGGCAAATCCTACACTGTCAACTCCAGGACATAAGTACTTCAGGGCAAATCCGACACTGCCAACTCCAGCACACGAGTACTTCAGGGCAAATCCGACACTGCCAACTCCAGCACATGAGTACTTCAGGGCAAATCCGACACTGCCAACTCCAGCACATGAGTAGTTCAGGGCAAATCCTACACTGTCAACTCCAGGACATGAGTATTTCAGGGCAAATCCTACACTGTCAACTCCAGGACATGAGTACTCCAGGGCAAATCCTACACTGTCAACTCCAGCAAGAGTACTTCAGGGCAAATCCTACACTGTGAACTCCAGCACATGAGTACTTCAGGACAAATCCTACACTGCCAACTCCAGCACATGAGTACTTCAAGCCAAATCCTACACTGTCAACTCCAGCACATGAGTACTTCATGGCAAATACGACACTGTCAACTCTAGCACATGAGTACTTCAGGGCAAATCCTACACTGTCAACTCCAGGACATAAGTACTTCAGGGCAAATCCGACACTGCCAACTCCAGCACACGAGTACTTCAGGGCAAATCCGACACTGCCAACTCCAGCACATGAGTACTTCAGGGCAAATCCGACACTGCCGACTCCAGCACATGAGTAGTTCAGGGCAAATCCTACACTGTCAACTCCAGGACATGAGTACTTCAGGGCAAATCCTACACTGTCAACTCCAGGACATGAGTACTCCAGGGCAAATCCTACACTGTCAACTCCAGCAAGAGTACTTCAGGGCAAATCCTACACTGTCAACTCCAGCACATGAGTACTTCAGGGCAAATCCTATGCTGTCAACTCCACCACATGAGTACTTCAGGGCAAATCCGACACTGCCAACTCCAGCACATGAGTACTTCAGGGCAAATCTGACACTGTCAACTCCAGCACATGAGTACTTCAGGGCAAATCCGACACCGTCAACTCCAGCACATGAGTACTTCGGGGCAAATCCTACACTGTCAACTCCACCACATGAGTACTTCATGGCAAATCCTACACTGTCAACTCCAGCATATGAGTACTTCAGGGCAAATCCTACACTGTCAACTCCAGCACGAGTACTTCAGGGCAAATCCGACACTGTCAACTCCAGCACATGAGTACTTCAGGGCAAATCCGACACCGTCAACTGCAGCACATGAGTACTTCAGGGCTAATCCGACACTGCCAACTCCAGCAAGAGTACTTCAGGGCAAATCCTACACTGCCAACTCCAGCACATGAGTACTTCAGGGCAAATCCTACACTGTCAACTCCAGCACATGAGTACTTCAAGGTAAATCCTACACTGTCAACTCCACCACATGAGTACTTCGGGGCAAATCCTACACTGTCAACTCCACCACATGAGTACTTCATGGCAAATCCTACACTGTCAACTCCAGCACATGAGTACTTCAGGGCAAATCCGACACTGCCAACTCCAGCACATGAGTACTTCAGGGCAAATCCGACACTGCCAACTCCAGCACATGAGTACTTCAGGGCAAATCCTACACTGTCAACTCCAGCACATGAGTACTTCAGGGCAAATCCTACACTGTCAACTCCAGCACATGAGTACTTCAGGGCAAATCCGACACTGCCAACTCCAGCACATGAGTACTTCAGGGCAAATCCGACACTGCCAACTCCAGCACATGAGTACTTCAGGGCAAATCCTACACTGTCAACTCCAGCACATGAGTACTTCAGGGCAAATCCGACACTGCCAACTCCAGCACATGAGTACTTCAGGGCAAATCCGACACTGCCAACTCCAGCACATGAGTACTTCAGGGCAAATCCTACACTGTCAACTCCAGCACATGAGTACTTCAGGGCAAATCCTACACTGTCAACTCCAGCACATGAGTACTTCAGGGCCAATCCTACACTGTCAAATCTACCACGAGTACTTCGGGGCAAATCTTACAATGCCAACTCCACCACGAGTACTTCGGGGCAAATCCTACACTGTCAACTCCACCACATGAGTACTTCATGGCAAATCCGACACTGTCAACTCCAGCACATGGGTACTTCAGGGCAAATCCTACACTGTCAACTCCAGCACATGAGTACTTCAGGGCAAATCCGACACTGTCAACTCCAGCACATGAGTACTTCAGGGCAAATCCGACACTGCCAACTCCAGCACACGAGTACTTCAGGGCAAATCCGACACTTCCAACTCCAGCACATGAGTACTTCAGGGCAAATCCTACACTGTCAACTCCAGGACATAAGTACTTCAGGGCAAATCCGACACTGCCAACTCCAGCACATGAGTACTTCAGGGCAAATCCAACACTGCCAACTCCAGCACATGAGTACTTCAGGGCAAATCCTACACTGTCAACTCCAGGACATAAGTACTTCAGGGCAAATCCGACACTGCCAACTCCAGCACACGAGTACTTCAGGGCAAATCCGACACTGCCAACTCCAGCACATGAGTAGTTCAGGGCAAATCCTACACTGTCAACTCCAGGACATGAGTACTTCAGGGCAAATCCTACACTGTCAACTCCAGGACATGAGTACTCCAGGGCAAATCCTACACTGTCAACTCCAGCAAGAGTACTTCAGGGCAAATCCTACACTGTCAACTCCAGCACATGAGTACCTCAGGGCAAATCCTACGCTGTCAACTCCACCACATGAGTACTTCAGGGCAAATCCGACACTGCCAACTCCAGCACATGAGTACTTCAGGGCAAATCCGACACTGCCAACTCCAGCACATGAGTACTTCAGGGTAAATCCGACACTGTCAACTCCAGGACATGAGTACTCCAGGGCAAATCCTACACTGTCAACTCCAGCAAGAGTACTTCAGGGCAAATCCTACACTGTCAACTCCAGCACATGAGTACTTCAGGGCCAATCCTACACTGTCAAATCCACCACATGAGTACTTCGGGGCAAATCTTACAATGCCAACTGCACCAAATGAGTACTTTGGGGCAAATCCTACACTGTCAACTCCACCACATGAGTACTTCATGGCAAATCCTACACTGTCAAGTCCAGCAAATGGGTACTTCAGGGCAAATCCTACACTGTCAACTCCAGCACATGAGTACTTCAGGGCAAATCCGACACTGTCAACTCCAGCACATGAGTACTTCAGGGCAAATCCGACACCGTCAACTCCAGCACATGAGTACTTCAGGGCAAATCCGACACTGCTAACTCCAGCACGAGTACTTCAGGGCAAATCCGACACTGCCAACTCCAGCACATGAGTACTTCAGGGCAAATCCTACACTGTCAACTCCAGGACATGAGTACTTGAGGACAAATCCTACACTGCCAACTCCAGCAAATGAGTACTTCAGGGCAAATCCGACACAGTAAACTCCAGCACATGAGTACTTCAGGGCAAATCCTACACTGTCAACTCCAGCACATGAGTACTTCAGGGCCAATCCTACACTGTCAAATCCACCACGAGTACTTCGGGGCAAATCTTACAATGCCAACTCCAGCACATGAGTACTTCATGGCAAATCCTACACTGTCAACTCCAGCACATGAGTACTTCAGGCTAAATCTTACACTGTCAACTCCAGGACATGAGTACTTGAGGACAAGTCCTACACTGCCATCTCCAGCAAATGAGTACTTCAGGGCAAATCCGACACAGTCAACTCCAGCACATGAGTACTTCAGAGCAAATCCTACACTGCAAACTTCACCACATGAATACTTCAGGGCAAATCCTACACTGTCAACTCCACCACATGAGTACTTCGGGGCAAATCCTACACTGTCAACTCCACCACATGAGTACTTCATGGCAAATCCTACACTGTCAACTCCAGCACGAGTACTTCAGGGCAAATCCGACACTGCCAACTCCAGCACATGAGTACTTCAGGGCAAATCCGACACTGCCAACTCCAGCACATGAGTACTTCAGGGCAAATCCTACATTGTCAACTCCAGCACATGAGTACTTCAGGGCAAATCCTACACTGTCAACTCCAGCACATGAGTACTTCAGGGACAATCCTACACTGTCAAATCCACCACATGAGTATTTCGGGGCAAATCTTACAATGCCAACTGCACCACATGAGTACTTTGGGGCAAATCCTACACTGTCAACTCCACCACATGAGTACTTCATGGCAAATCCTACACTGTCAAGTCCAGCACATGGGTACTTCAGGGCAAATCCTACACTGTCAACTCCAGCACATGAGTACTTCAGGGCAAATCCGACACTGTCAACTCCAGCACATGAGTACTTCAGGGCAAATCCGACACCGTCAACTCCAGCACATGAGTACTTCAGGGCAAATCCGACACTGCTAACTCCAGCACGAGTACTTCAGGGCAAATCCGACACTGCCAACTCCAGCACATGAGTACTTCAGGGCAAATCCTACACTGTCAACTCCAGGACATGAGTACTTGAGGACAAATCCTACCCTGCCAACTCCAGCAAATGAGTACTCCAGGGCAAATCCGACACTGTCAACTCCAGCACATGAGTATTTCAGGGCAAATCCGACACCGTCAACTCCAGCACGAGTACTTCAGAGCAGATCCTACACTGCCAACTTCACCACATGAATAGTTCAGGGCAAATCCTACACTGTCAACTCTACCACATGAGTACTTCGGGGCAAATACTACACTGTCAACTCCACCACATGAGTACTTCATGGCAAATCCTACACTGTCAACTCCAGCACATGAGTACTTCAGGGCAAATCCGACACTGCCAACTCCAGCACATGAGTACTTCAGGACAAATCCGACACTGCCAACTCCAGCACATGAGTACTTCAGGGCAAATCCGACACTGCCAACTCCAGCACATGAGTACTTCAGGACAAATCCGACACTGCCAACTCCAGCACATGAGTACTTCAGGGCAAATCCTACACTGTCAACTCCAGGACATATGTACTCCAGGGCAAATCCTACACTGTCAACTCCAGCAAGAGTACTTCAGGGCAAATCCTACACTGTCAACTCCACCACTTGAGTACTTCAGGGCAAATCCTACACTGTCAACTCCAGCACATGAGTACTTCAGGGCAAATCCGACACTGCCAACTCCAGCAGATGAGTACTTCAGGACAAATCCTACACTGCCAACTCCAGCAAATGAGTACTCTAGGACAAATCCTACACTGCCAACTCCACCACATGAGTACTTCAGGACAAATCCTACACTGTCAACTCCAGCACATGAGTACTTCAAGGCAAATCCTACACTGTCAACTCCAGCACGAGTACTTCAGGGCAAATCCGACTCTGTCAACTCCAGCACATGAGTACTTCAGGGCAAATCCGACACCGTCAACTCCAGCACATGAGTACTTCAGAGCAAATCCTACACTGCCAACTTCACCACATGAATACTTCAGGGCAAATCTTACAATGCCAACTCCACCACATGAGTACTTCAGGGCAAATCCTACACTGTCAACTCCACCACGAGTACTTCGGGGCAAATCTTACAATGCCAACTCCACCACATGAGTACTTCATGGCAAATCCTACACTGTCAACTCCAGCACATGGGTACTTCAGGGCAAATCCTACACTGTCAACTCCAGCACATGAGTACTTCAGGGCAAATCCGACAATGTCAACTCCAGCACATGAGTACTTCAGGGCAAATCCGACACTGCCAACTCCAGCACATGAGTACTTCAGGGTAAATCCTACACTGTCAACTCCAGCACATGAGTACTTCAGGGTAAATCCTACACTGTCAACTCCAGCACATGAGTACTTCAGGGTAAATCCTACACTGTCAACTCCACCACATGAGTACTTCGGGGCAAATCCTACACTGTCAACTCCACCACATGAGTACTTCATGGCAAATCCTACACTGTCAACTCCAGCACATGAGTACTTCAGGGCAAATCCGACACTGCCAACTCCAGCACATGAGTACTTCAGGGCAAATTCGACACTGCCAACTCCAGCACATGAGTACTTCAGGGCAAATCCTACACTGTCAACTCCAGCACATGAGTACTTCAGGGCAAATCCTACACTGTCAACTCCAGCACATGAGTACTTCAGGGCCAATCCTACACTGTCAAATCCACCACGAGTACTTCGGGGCAAATCTTACAATGCCAACTCCACCACATGAGTACTTCGGGGCAAATCCTACACTGTCAACTCCACCACATGAGTACTTCATGGCAAATCCTACACTGTCAAGTCCAGCACATGGGTACTTCAGGGCAAATCCTACACTGTCAACTCCAGCACATGAGTACTTCAGGGCATATCCTACACTGTCAACTCCAGCACATGAGTATTTCAGGGCAAATCCGACACCGTCAACTCCAGCACATGAGTACTTCAGGAAAAATCCGACACTGCCAACTCCAGCACGAGTACTTCAGGGCAAATCCGACACTGCCAACTCCAGCACATGAGTACTTCAGGGCAAATCCTACACTGGCAACTCCAGGACATGAGTACTTGAGGACAAATCCTACACTGCCAACTCCAGCAAATGAGTACTCCAGGGTAAATCCGACACTGTCAACTCCAGCACATGAGTACTTCAGGGCAAATCCGACACCGTCAACTCCAGCACGAGTACTTCAGAGCAAATCCTACACTGCAAACTCCAGCACATGAATAGTTCAGGGCAAATCCTACACTGTCAACTCCAGCATTTGAGTACTTCAGGGCAAATCCGACACTGCCAACTCCAGCACATGAGTACTTCAGGACAAATCCGACACTGCCAACTCCAGCACATGAGTACTTCAGGGCAAATCCTACACTGTCAACTCCAGGACATAAGTACTTCAGGGCAAATCCGACACTGCCAACTCCAGCACATGAGTACTTCAGGGCAAATCCGACACTGCCAACTCCAGCACATGGGTACTTCAGGGCCAATCCTACACTGTCAAATCCACCACGAGTACTTCGGGGCAAATCTTACAATGCCAACTCCAGCACATGAGTACTTCATGGCAAATCCTACACTGTCAACTCCAGCACATGAGTACTTCAGGGTAAATCTTACACTGTCAACTCCAGGACATGAGTACTTGAGGACAAATCCTACACTGCCAACTCCAGCAAATGAGTACTTCAGGGCAAATCCGACACAGTCAACTCCAGCACATGAGTACTTCAGAGCAAATCCTACACTGCAAACTTCACCACATGAATACTTCAGGGCAAATCCTACACTGTCAACTCCACCACATGAGTACTTCGGGGCAAATCCTACACTGTCAACTCCACCACATGAGTACTTCATGGCAAATCCTACACTGTCAACTCCAGCACGAGTACTTCAGGGCAAATCCGACACTGCCAACTCCAGCACATGAGTACTTCAGGGCAAATCCGACACTGCCAACTCCAGCACATGAGTACTTCAGGGCAAATCCTACATTGTCAACTCCAGCACATGAGTACTTCAGGGCAAATCCTACACTGTCAACTCCAGCACATGAGTACTTCAGGGACAATCCTACACTGTCAAATCCACCACATGAGTATTTCGGGGCAAATCTTACAATGCCAACTGCACCACATGAGTACTTTGGGGCAAATAATACACTGTCAACTCCACCACATGAGTACTTCATGGCAAATCCTACACTGTCAAGTCCAGCACATGGGTACTTCAGAGCAAATCCTACACTGTTAACTCCAGCACATGAGTACTTCAGGGCAAATCCGACACTGTCAACTCCAGCACATGAGTACTTCAGGGCAAATCCGACACCGTCAACTCCAGCACATGAGTACTTCAGGGCAAATCCGACACTGCTAACTCCAGCACGAGTACTTCAGGGCAAATCCGACACTGCCAACTCCAGCACATGAGTACTTCAGGGCAAATCCTACACTGTCAACTCCAGGACATGAGTACTTGAGGACAAATCCTACACTGCCAACTCCAGCAAATGAGTACTCCAGGGCAAATCCGACATGTCAACTCCAGCACATGAGTATTTCAGGGCAAATCCGACACCGTCAACTCCAGCACGAGTACTTCAGAGCAGATCCTACACTGCCAACTTCACCACATGAATAGTTCAGGGCAAATCCTACACTGTCAACTCTACCACATGAGTACTTCGGGGCAAATACTACACTGTCAACTCCACCACATGAGTACTTCATGGCAAATCCTACACTGTCAACTCCAGCACATGAGTACTTCAGGGCAAATCCGACACTGCCAACTCCAGCACATGAGTACTTCAGGACAAATCCGACACTGCCAACTCCAGCACATGAGTACTTCAGGGCAAATAAGACACGGCCAACTCCAGCACATGAGTACTTCAGGGCAAATCCGACACTGCCAACTCCAGGACATGAGTACTTCAGGGCAAATCCTACACTGTCAACTCCAGGACATATGTACTCCAGGGCAAATCCTACACTGTCAACTCCAGCAAGAGTACTTCAGGGCAAATCCTACACTGTCAACTCCACCACTTGAGTACTTCAGGGCAAATCCTACACTGTCAACTCCAGCACATGAGTACTTCAGGGCAAATCCGACACTGCCAACTCCAGCAGATGAGTACTTCAGGACAAATCCTACACTGCCAACTCCAGCAAATGAGTACTCTAGGACAAATCCTACACTGCCAACTCCACCACATGAGTACTTCAGGACAAATCCTACACTGTCAACTCCAGCACATGAGTACTTCATGGCAAATCCTACACTGTAAACTCCAGCACGAGTACTTCAGGGCAAATCCTACACTATCAACTCCAGCACGAGTATTTCAGGGCAAATCCGACACTGTCAACTCCAGCACATGAGTACTTCAGGGCAAATCCGACACCGTCAACTCCAGCACATGAGTACTTCAGGGCTAATCCGACACTGCCAACTCCAGCAAGAGTACTTGAGGGCAAATCCTACACTGTCAACTCCACCACTTGAGTACTTCAGGGCAAATCCTACACTGTCAACTCCAGCACATGAGTACTTCAGGGCAAATCCTACACTGTCAACTCCACCTAATGAGTACTTCAGGGCAAATCCGACACTGCCAACTCCAGCACATGAGTACTTCAGGGCAAATCCGACACTGCCAACTCCAGCACGAGTACTTCAGGGAAAATCCGACACTGCCAACTCCAGCACATGAGTACCTTAGGGCAAATCCTACACTGTCAACTCCAGGACATAAGTACTTCAGGGCAAATCCGACACTGCCAACTCCAGCACATGAGTACTTCAGGGCAAATCCGACACTGCCAACTCCAGCACATGAGTACTTCAGGGCAAATCCGACACTGCCAACTCCAGCACATGAGTACTTCAGGGCAAATCCTACACTGTCAACTCCAGGACATAAGTACTTCAGGGCAAATCCGACACTGCCAACTCCAGCACACGAGTACTTCAGGGCAAATCCGACACTGCCAACTCCAGCACATGAGTACTTCAGGGCAAATCCGACACTGCCAACTCCAGCACATGAGTAGTTCAGGGCAAATCCTACACTGTCAACTCCAGGACATGAGTATTTCAGGGCAAATCCTACACTGTCAACTCCAGGACATGAGTACTCCAGGGCAAATCCTACACTGTCAACTCCAGCAAGAGTACTTCAGGGCAAATCCTACACTGTGAACTCCAGCACATGAGTACTTCAGGACAAATCCTACACTGCCAACTCCAGCACATGAGTACTTCAAACCAAATCCTACACTGTCAACTCCAGCACATGAGTACTTCATGGCAAATCCGACACTGTCAACTCTAGCACATGAGTACTTCAGGGCAAATCCTACACTGTCAACTCCAGGACATAAGTACTTCAGGGCAAATCCGACACTGCCAACTCCAGCACACGAGTACTTCAGGGCAAATCCGACACTGCCAACTCCAGCACATGAGTACTTCAGGGCAAATCCGACACTGCCGACTCCAGCACATGAGTAGTTCAGGGCAAATCCTACACTGTCAACTCCAGGACATGAGTACTTCAGGGCAAATCCTACACTGTCAACTCCAGGACATGAGTACTCCAGGGCAAATCCTACACTGTCAACTCCAGCAAGAGTACTTCAGGGCAAATCCTACACTGTCAACTCCAGCACATGAGTACTTCAGGGCAAATCCTATGCTGTCAACTCCACCACATGAGTACTTCAGGGCAAATCCGACACTGCCAACTCCAGCACATGAGTACTTCAGGGCAAATCTGACACTGTCAACTCCAGCACATGAGTACTTCAGGGCAAATCCGACACCGTCAACTCCAGCACATGAGTACTTCGGGGCAAATCCTACACTGTCAACTCCACCACATGAGTACTTCATGGCAAATCCTACACTGTCAACTCCAGCATATGAGTACTTCAGGGCAAATCCTACACTGTCAACTCCAGCACGAGTACTTCAGGGCAAATCCGACACTGTCAACTCCAGCACATGAGTACTTCAGGGCAAATCCGACACCGTCAACTGCAGCACATGAGTACTTCAGGGCTAATCCGACACTGCCAACTCCAGCAAGAGTACTTCAGGGCAAATCCTACACTGCCAACTCCAGCACATGAGTACTTCAGGGCAAATCCTACACTGTCAACTCCAGCACATGAGTACTTCAGGGCAAATCCTACACTGTCAACTCCACCACATGAGTACTTCGGGGCAAATCCTACACTGTCAACTCCACCACATGAGTACTTCATGGCAAATCCTACACTGTCAACTCCAGCACATGAGTACTTCAGGGCAAATCTGACACTGCCAACTCCAGCACATGAGTACTTCAGGGCAAATCCGACACTGCCAACTCCAGCACATGAGTACTTCAGGGCAAATCCTACACTGTCAACTCCAGCACATGAGTACTTCAGGGCAAATCCTACACTGTCAACTCCAGCACATGAGTACTTCAGGGCAAATCCGACACTGCCAACTCCAGCACATGAGTACTTCAGGGCAAATCCGACACTGCCAACTCCAGCACATGAGTACTTCAGGGCAAATCCTACACTGTCAACTCCAGCACATGAGTACTTCAGGGCAAATCCTACACTGTCAACTCCAGCACATGAGTACTTCAGGGCCAATCCTACACTGTCAAATCCACCACGAGTACTTCGGGGCAAATCTTACAATGCCAACTCCACCACGAGTACTTCGGGGCAAATCCTACACTGTCAACTCCACCACATGAGTACTTCATGGCAAATCCGACACTGTCAACTCCAGCACATGGGTACTTCAGGGCAAATCCTACACTGTCAACTCCAGCACATGAGTACTTCAGGGCAAATCCGACACTGTCAAATCCAGCACGAGTACTTCAGGGCAAATCCGACACTGCCAACTCCAGCACACGAGTACTTCAGGGCAAATCCGACACTTCCAACTCCAGCACATGAGTACTTCAGGGCAAATCCTACACTGTCAACTCCAGGACATAAGTACTTCAGGGCAAATCCGACACTGCCAACTCCAGCACATGAGTACTTCAGGGCAAATCCAACACTGCCAACTCCAGCACATCAGTACTTCAGGGCAAATCCTACACTGTCAACTCCAGGACATAAGTACTTCAGGGCAAATCCGACACTGCCAACTCCAGCACACGAGTACTTCAGGGCAAATCCGACACTGCCAACTCCAGCACATGAGTAGTTCAGGGCAAATCCTACACTGTCAACTCCAGGACATGAGTACTTCAGGGCAAATCCTACACTGTCAACTCCAGGACATGAGTACTCCAGGGCAAATCCTACACTGTCAACTCCAGCAAGAGTACTTCAGGGCAAATCCTACACTGTCAACTCCAGCACATGAGTACCTCAGGGCAAATCCTACGCTGTCAACTCCACCACATGAGTACTTCAGGGCAAATCCGACACTGCCAACTCCAGCACATGAGTACTTCAGGGCAAATCCGACACTGCCAACTCCAGCACATGAGTACTTCAGGGTAAATCCGACACTGTCAACTCCAGGACATGAGTACTTCAGGGCAAATCCTACACTGTCAACTCCAGCACATGAGTACTTCAGGGCAAATCCTACACTGCCAGCTCCACCACATGAGTACTTCAGGGCAAATCCTACACTGCCAACTGCACCACATGAGTACTTCAGGGCAAATCCTACACTGTCAACTCCAGCACATGAGTACTTCAGGGCAAATCCTACACTGCCAGCTCCACCACATGAGTACTTCAGGGCAAATCCTACACTGCCAACTGCACCACATGAGTACTTCAGGGCAAATCCTACACTGTCAACTCCAGCACATGAGTACTTCAGGGCAAATCCAACACTGTTAACTCCAGCACATGAGTACTTCAGGGCAAATCCGACACTGCCAACTCCAGCACGAGTTCTTCAGGGCAAATCCGACACTGCCAACTTCAGCACGAGTACTTCAGGGCAAATCCGACACTGTCAACTCCAGCACATGAGTACTTCAGGGCAAATCCTACACTGTCAACTCCAGGACATGAGTACTTCAGGACAAATCCTACACTGCCAACTCCACCACATGAGTACTTCAGGGCAAATCCTACACTGTCAACTCCAGCACGAGTACTTCAGGGCAAATCCTACACTGCCAACTCCAGCAAATGAGTACTCCCGGGCAAATCCTACACTGTCAATTCCAGCAAGAGTACTTCAGGGCAAATCCTACACTGTCAACTCCACCACTTGAGTATTTCAGGGCAAATCCTACACTGTCAACTCCAGGACATGAGTACTTGAGGACAAATCCTACACTGCCAACTCCAGCAAATGAGTACTCCAGGGCAAATCCTACACTGTCAACTCCAGCAAGAGTACTTCAGGGCAAATCCTACACTGTCAAGTCCAGCACATGAGTACTTCAGGGCAAATCCTACACTGTCAACTCCACCACATGAGTACTTCAGGGCAAATCCGACACCGCCAACTCCAGCACATTAGTACTTCAGGGCAAATCCGACACTGCCAACTCAAGCACATGAGTACTTCAGGGCAAATCCGACACTGCCAACTCCAGCACATGAGTACTTCAGGGCAAATCCTACACTGCTAACTCCAGCACATGAGTACTTCAGGGCAAATCCTACACTGCCAACTCCAGGACATGAGTACTCCAGGGCAAATCCTACACTGTCAACTCCAGCAAGAGTACTTCAGGGCAAATCCTACACTGTCAACTCCAGCACATGAGTACTTCAGGGCAAATCCTACGCTGTCAACTCCACCACATGAGTACTCCAGGGCAAATCCTACACTGTCAACTCCAGCAAGAGTACTTCAGGGCAAATCCTACACTGTGAACTCCAGCACATGAGTACTTCAGGGCAAATCCTACGCTGTCAACTCCACCACATGAGTACTTCAGGGCAAATCAGACACTGCCAACTCCAGCACATGAGTACTTCAGGGCAAATCCGACACTGCCAACTCCAGCACATGAGTACTTCAGGGTAAATCCGACACTGTCAACTCCAGGACATGAGTACTTCAGGGCAAATCCTACACTGTCAACTCCAGCACATGAGTACTTCAGGGCAAATCCTACACTGCCAGCTCCACCACATGAGTACTTCAGGGCAAATCCTACACTGCCAACTGCACCACATTAGTACTTCAGGGCAAATCCTACACTGTCAACTCCAGCACATGAGTACTTCAGGGCAAATCCAACACTGTCAACTCCAGCACATGAGTACTTCAGGGCAAATCCGACACTGCCAACTCCAGCACGAGTACTTCAGGGCAAATCCGACACTGCCAACTTCAGCACGAGTACTTCAGGGCAAATCCGACACTGTCAACTCCAGCACATGAGTACTTCAGGGCAAATCCTACACTGTCAACTCCAGGACATGAGTACTTCAGGACAAATCCTACACTGCCAACTCCACCACGAGTACTTCAGGGCAAATCCTACACTGTCAACTCCAGCACGAGTACTTCAGGGCAAATCCTACACTGCCAACTCCAGCAAATGAGTACTCCAGGGCAAATCCTACACTGTCAACTCCAGCAAGAGTACTTCAGGGCAAATCCTACACTGTCAACTCCACCACTTGAGTATTTCAGGGCAAATCCTACACTGTCAACTCCAGGACATGAGTACTTGAGGACAAATCCTACACTTCCAACTCCAGCAAATGAGTACTCCAGGGCAAATCCTACACTGTCAACTCCAGCAAGAGTACTTCAGGGCAAATCCTACACTGTCAACTCCAGCACATGAGTACTTCAGGGCAAATCCTACACTGTCAACTCCACCACATGAGTACTTCAGGGCAAATCCGACACCGCCAACTCCAGCACTTGAGTACTTCAGGGCAAATCCGACACTGCCAACTCAAGCACATGAGTACTTCAGGGCAAATCCGACACTGCCAACTCCAGCACATGAGTACTTCAGGGCAAATCCTACACTGCTAACTCCAGCACATGAGTACTTCAGGGCAAATCCTACACTGCCAACTCCAGGACATGAGTACTCCAGGGCAAATCCTACACTGTCAACTCCAGCAAGAGTACTTCAGGGCAAATCCTACACTGTCAACTCCAGCACATGAGTACTTCAGGGCAAATCCTACGCTGTCAACTCCACCACATGAGTACTTCAGGGCAAATCCGACACTGCCAACTCCAGCACATGAGTACTTCAGGGCAAATCCAACACTGTCAACTCCAGCACATGAGTACTTCAGGGCAAATCCGACACTGCCAACTCCAGCACATGAGTACTTCAGGGCAAATCCTACACTGTCAACTCCAGGACATGAGTACTTCAGGACAAATCCTACACTGCCAACTCCACCACATGAGTACTTCAGGGCAAATCCTACACTGTCAACTCCAGCACGAGTACTTCAGGGCAAATCCTACACTGCCAACTCCAGCAAATGAGTACTCCAGGGCAAATCCTACACTGTCAACTCCAGCAAGAGTACTTCAGGGCAAATCCTACACTGTCAACTCCACCACTTGAGTATTTCAGGGCAAATCCTACACTGTCAACTCCAGGACATGAGTACTTGAGGACAAATCCTACACTGCCAACTCCAGCAAATGAGTACTCCAGGGCAAATCCTACACTGTCAACTCCAGCAAGAGTACTTCAGGGCAAATCCGACAACGCCAACTCCAGCACATGAGTACTTCAGGGCAAATCCGACACTGCCAACTCCAGCACATGAGTACTTCAGGGCAAATCCGACACTGCCAACTCCAGCACATGAGTACTTCAGGGCAAATCCTACACTGCTAACTCCAGCACATGAGTACTCCAGGGCAAATCCTACACTGTCAACTCCAGCAAGAGTACTTCAGGGCAAATCCTACACTGTCAACTCCAGCACATGTGTACTTCAGGGCAAATCCTACGCTGTCAACTCCACCACATGAGTACTTCAGGGCAAATCCGACACTTCCAACTCCAGCACATGAGTACTTCAGGGCAAATCCAACACTGTCAACTCCAGCACGAGTACTTCAGGGCAAATCCGACACTGCCAACTCCAGCACGAGTACTTCAGGGCAAATCCGACACTGCCAACTTCAGCACGAGTACTTCAGGGCAAATCCGACACTGCCAACTCCAGCACGAGTACTTCAGGGCAAATCCGACACTGCCAACTTCAGCACGAGTACTTCAGGGCAACTCCTACACTGTCAACTCCAGCACATGAGTACTTCAGGGCAAATCCTACACTGCTAACTCCAGCACATGAGTACTTCAGGGCAAATCCTACACTGCCAACTCCACCACATGAGTACTTCAGAGCATTTATGAAAGTTTTCTTTCCACTTTTATATGTCCGTATTAAATTTTTGAAATACAGATGTAATTACCATTTGAGCACATCGAACTGGAATCGTTTCCCAAACAGACATATTGTCCCAGAGAACCAGTCAACATGTGCCACCCAAAAATAAAAGGATAAATGCAAACCCTCCACCCATTCCACCATGTGAGTAATACAGGACATTTTATAAGGTCTTCATCTGTATAAGAGGTTCAGATTTGATTTTTGAAAAAATTATTTACAAGGCAGTCTAGAGTACATCAAACTGAAAACCTTTTCCCCAACAGCACAAACTCTTGACCCTCGGTCTATGGACCTCTTAACTGATAAGAGAAAAGTAATGGCCACTCCACTCTCACTCATTCTTTCATGTGAGTATTAGTACATTGCTGTGGTTTCCCCATAAAATTATATTTTTATGTGCATGTATATATAAAATGTTAGTTGTGTCTTGTTTGTAGTCATATGTTTCCAATATGGTCACACAGAATTATTTTCTAATTTGTTCAAGCTGGTGAGGCACCTTGTGATAATATATGGATGCCTGATCTGACGTCCACTTCTCAGACTACAAATCCAGTCACTGCCAAAAAAAGTAGGGTTATAAATTCTGACAAACTTGCCAGAAATATTGCTTTACTGTTAGAATGTGTTTAATGTGGAACACGCTAATTCAAGACTGTTTGTGTCCCCCGAAGCCCTTCAACTCGGGGTTCTCTTCTCAACAATACCCCTCACCACCAGCCAGACTAAAGGTTGTCTCACACCACTGACAAATTATGAAATGTTGAGAAATTGAAATTATGATGTGGAACTCATGTTTCCAAAGGGCTTGTTGAATCTAGGTCTTAACCTGACCCTTTTTCGAACTACAGTCCTGATATCAGTCCCTGAGTTTATCCTAAAGTCTTCTGCATTCATTGTACCATTCTGAATTTGTTAATGGTATTACAGACATTTCCAGAAATCGAAGGCTGAGCCCAAGAACAGGTAACTTCACACCATTAAATACAATAGCAAAATGAAAAAGTTCATAATTTCTCCTAAACATGTTGGCATGTGGAATTGTTTGTTAACTGCATTCCTCACTGACGCCAATTCTCCTTCTTTCGGTTTCACAGATGTGCAGCAACATGGAGTCGCTATGAAAAAAAAAAAAAAAAAACCACACCACACACACAACTACGATCATATTACTAGAATGTACTCAGAAAGAACTCATCCAGCAATGTTCCCATTCACTTTTGACAAATTAAATGTGTTGTTTTTCTACATTCAGATCTCCACCCACAAAGGCGAAGTCCTCGGCACAGGCAGAGTCCCAGACAAGGCAGAATACAGTGGTTAACATACATGTGGGTTCATTTCACTTTTTTATTATGTGATTTATTCCTTTCTTTTGTTCTTTATCTTTTACCACCTCTTACAGACCATCACCACCAGCAAACTCCAACAAGGAGCCAAAAGGGTGAGCTTTAACCAGTTATGGAAAACCGCAGGCAGATGGACTGTGGATTAGATGGAAGTCGATGGCATAGTCCGCCACCGATCTCCTCCCCTGTCTCATCCTCAGTAGCTCTCGCCCTGCAGCTCTCCCCTGCTTGGAGCGGTCGAAGACTCGCAGCAGTTCCTCCGCCAAGGCCTGGTAAGTGGTAGTACAGGGCAGCCGAGCCTGCCATGCGGTAGTTCCCCACAAGCGAGCCTGCCCCGTCAGCTGGGAAAGGACGAAGGCGACTCGGGCCGGCTCCGAGGCGAAGGTGGAAGGCTGCAGAGCGAAGCACATCTCGCAGGAGGTGAGGAAGGCCCTGCAGAACCCTGGTTCTCCACCGTACCGCTCAGGTGCGGGAAGGTGGGGCTCAGGGCCTGGGTATGTGACAGGCTGCAGCTGGGGTGCTTCTGCTCCGGGCTGGAGCACAGGTGCAGCAGTGGCAAGGGGCCGGGTAGCAGGCATGGTGGGAGCCTGGCTGGAACCCGCCCAGGGGAGGCTGGCTTGCAGAGTGGTCAGTGCTGCCGTCAGCTCCTGGATCTGCTGCCGTTGACAAAACAGCTCAGCCTCTTGCTGGGCGATCTTGCGCTCCATCTTGCTGGTGTCTATGAGACAGAGTCTAACTGATATGGGACCAGTTAGACACCAGATGCGAGGTGGAGGGAATTAAGGAGTTTATTAAAATAAAGAAAACAGGCACGAGGGCCAACAAAAAAAACTTCACCCAAAGGGTTGCAAAATACAAACTAAGGAGAGCTTCACAGTGCTAGAAACTATGGAATCCAAAAATGACAACAAAAAAAACACTGGAAACTCCAGGCAGAAACAACAATAAACAGAAAAGAATACCAGATTTCAAAAAGGACAAAAACATCAAGGCTATATATACAAAAATAACAAGACTGACCAACAAACTAGACTTGACCATGAACTAGAACTTGCACCCATGAACTTGGAACGAAACTTGAGACTCTGTCTGCCTGCCCACTTCCACCGCACCCAGATAAAGGGGAAGAAATCATGACATGAGGGGCAACACCTGGAGAAGGAGAAACAAGAGGCAAGGCAAGATCATGAAACATGGACAAAGATTGGTTGACATGACTTGCTCATTAAGAGAATGAGCGTGCTCAGCTTAAGTACCAATTAAGTATGCAGTTTGAAAGCAGCATGAATGTTATAACAGGAAAGGAACTTATGTTGGTTGATGTGACGTTAGCTAGGTCAGCTAGGTGCGATTGGGATAGCTATTGAGTTACTGAGAGGGTTTGGAGGGCCTGAAAAATGGAGTGGGAAGTAGAGGAAGGAGGGAAAAAGAAAAGAAAAAAAGAATCAGAAAAAGGAGAAGAAGAGGTTTATTTAGTTGGCATGAAATTAGTTAGATCCAGTTATAAAACAAATCATGTATTTAGTGATAGGCATTTTTTAGGACAATTTATTAAAAAAGAAGTGGGAGATGTAAAGTCAGTGAGGGTTTGTAGGAGTGGACTGATAATTATTGAATGTAAATCTAAGCGACAAAGGGATAAGGCATTGAAAATTGTAGAATTTGATTTATCCGAAGTATCGTGTTTTAGTATGCGGAATCAGCCCACAGTGAAGGGAGTAATTAGTGGAGTTGTTCATTCGGTGAAAGCTGAAGCATTTTTGAATATTGAAGGTGTTTGCGGCGCTAGGAGATTAAAAAGCCACCGTGACGGGGAAGAAACGGATAGCTTGTCAATTTTATTAGAATTTGAAAAAGAGCTACCAGAAAGGGTAATGATGGATTATGTCAGCTATAGAGTGAGGATATATGAACAAAATCCATTAAGGTGCTTTTGGTGCCAAGACTATGGGCATGTGGCTGCGGTTTGTCGGAAAAGGGTGTTTCGTTGTAGACGATGCGGGAAAGACGGATGTAATGAAGAAGATTGTGAACTGCCGAAAGAAAGAGCTGTATGTCTTCATTGCCAGGGTAATCATGAAGCGGGTGCTGAACAGTGCGAGCGGAGGAAAACTGAAGGGAAAATTGAAAGGACACGTGTACATAACAGAATTTCGTATGCTGAGGCGGTTAAAAAAGTGAGGGAAGAAAAGGGAGTCGCAGAGCCACAAGAACAAAGTCGAGATATTGATCGTATCAGTGTAGATAAAAGAAGGTTTCTGGCATTTGTGGCAATGGTGATAAATTGTGCGAGCGAGATAGAGTCAAAAACGGAAAGAATTAAAATGGTGGTACACGCAGCCAGGGCGGTCAGAAAAACAAGAGGTGCTAGTAAAAGTCGGTCCTGTGGGGGCGGCTTTGAGAAAAATATTTAAAAGGAATGGAGTTGGTTACATTTATTTGATTGTGTTTGTTTTGTCATTTATTTTACGAGAAAAATTTTATTTTTCTTTCATTACAACTTCTTTTTTTCATTCCTTTACTAATGATTGCAGGTTTTACTGACATTTTCAAGGTATAGTCAAGGTTTACTGACCTCCTTTCACTTAAACTGAAAATTTGTAGTCCTACATATCTAACTTTGTTAACATTGTACTGAAATTTTTGATTAATAAACACAAAGTTCCTGTAGTCTGTGCGATGGTTCTCTTTCTCCTTTGTTGAAACTTGTAATGTGTTGACTAAGTATGTTACTTGTATTTTGCTGGTGGTTTGCTAATTGTAGACCGATAACCAGAACTAGCCTATTTTTACAGTTAAATTTCACACGGAGCATTTTGAAGACAGGACCACTTTAAATTTGGCTAAAGAACGGCAACGGTGAAAAGTGGTTCAAAAGGTAAAGTTCTCTCAACAACTACTTCAAGACGTTGATCAAACGTTCACATTCAGACCATGTTTCCCCAGAATGTTCTATACTGGCTTTCACCACTGAAATTGGGATATGGTTTTTAATTAGGCTCAAAAGGATGATAGACACTTATCTGCACATGGCAGAGGATGAAAATCCCTGTATCGCAAATCCCGGTGAAATGAGGTCTGGATCGGCAAGATGAATCAACGTCCTCAAATAGACGGTGAAAGGACTTTCACTTTTGAACCATCTGCGACCGTCTATTCAACGGTGTCATTAGTCGTCTTTTAAACGTCTTTTCAAATGAAAAATGTTCACTGGGTCTGAATTTTCGCGAACCCAAATTTGGATTTACACCACTAGCCCTGGGCCTCCCCATAGCGGTTAGTAGTGATGGGAAGATGTAGCTTCATGAACCATTTTCTTTATTTTCTGTGTGCACTCTGTTCAACAAAGGCTTGAGAATCCATTCTATAAGCCTGATTTTTTTTTTTTTTTTACTATGGGCGCCATCTTGTGGGCACAGAAAATAAGTAAAATGGTTCATGAAGCTTAATCTTCCCATCACTAGCGGTTAGTACTGCACTGCTGGACCATGTGAAGAAAAACACATGATTAACATGATTTCTATTGGCATTTTTGTTATTGCGGGAAAATTTGCTGATAGATAATTCACATTCTGGATCAGGTTGGTTCAGACACGGTTTCATTCCGATATTGGGAAGTTAATGTTGTTTCCTAGCATGTGTGCGGTGTTTCTAGCATACTGCAACAAGGAGATTCGACGAGACAAGTTGCATGATCATTCTCTGACTAATCATGCGGGAAGAGTCAAAAAAAAGAAAAAGCACAGAAAGGTGTACAAACTATTTAGAATCTTTGTCTAGATTCAAAACATCGGTATTTTATTCAATATTTGATTGACTCATAACCGAGTTGCAAACTAGGTTTGAGGATTTTGACAGATTTTGTGAGCTTCAGTTGTCTGCTGCCGCGGAATATAGGTGACGAGGAGAAATTCAAATGTTTGGCCTCAACATATTCTGTCGACATTGATGTTGATGCAGCTGTGGCTGAATATGTTCAGTAGGGGAGACCAGGGTTACCTCGTCATGATTTTATATTTGGCTTCATAACTCTTTGTTGCTAAAACTTAGACAAATACCTTTTTGGTCTATGTGTAGTACAGAATGTCCCCTACAAAGGTTGTATTGACACGATCTCAATATAACATATATTTTTGTCATAATATTCAATTTTCAATATGTCAGAAACATGCCGAAGTAACCCCATACCTGGTAGGTGGGGTAAAGTTGTCATAGTTGGCAATCAGCTGAAGCTGAAAAAGACAACAACAAACCAAAACAAGCTGTGATTTATGCATAATCACCATCAAAATAGCAGTTATGATATATGTAGGCGAGCACACAAACATTAGCACAGTCCTCATGTGCCCACCCTTTGCATGAGAAGCATTGGACCCACTCCTCTCCACCTTTGGATGATGAGTAAGGCCCACGGCACCAAAGAGGAGCAGCAAACATTCCCACTGACACAGGAATGGAATGGAATGCAGAGGCCCCAGGGCTGGCACCTGCCAACCCTAAATACTCTGCCAACACCCCCACTTTAATGGGCCCCACCTCTGGCCCATTAAAGTGGAGGAGAAAGAATGAGAAAGGGGAGGGGCTGCAAGGAGCAAACCCAAACTGTTTGTTTGTTGAAAGTGGCGACTCGCCCAGCAGGGAGGTTAATTGCGGGAAAGAGATCGGCTATCTGTGGTGCCAACAAGAGAAGCAGTTCTGCTATTGGCACCGCGGTGGGGCGGATAAGAGAAGCACCTCTGCTATTTTCCCCACAACTGGGCCAATCAGCAATTTCATTTTATAATCCTCCCTGGTCTTTGAACTTTCACGCCGGAGCGCTGCGGGACGAATATCTTGTTCCTTTTTTGTTTGTTAGTAATAAACCTTCAAACCTTGCGAAACTCGATTGTTGTAATACCTTGGGTGCGTTCGAGCCCATCTGCAAGTAAGCCGGCTTCGCGAGTTTACCGAAAAATTACGTGAGAATCTTGCCAAAGTTGCGCGATAAGCCCTCCAAACTCTGCAATAGCTGCAGGATCTAGAGAAAGTTATATTAGAGCATTCTGGAAACTTTTCAAATATGTTGGGGCGTAATGTTTTAGCAATGTTGTCACGTAACATTCTAAGGAGGTTACCACACATTTCTCGAATGTTTATAGAGAATGTTATCCTAGAACATTCTGGGAACTTAAAAAAAACTTCCAGCGGAAAATATGAGAACGTTCAAAGTAGCATTCTCAGAACGTTTTGGGAACAAAAAATGGCAAGCTGAGATACAGCTGAGGTACAGCTGTGAGGCTTGCTTTCATACAAATGCTCATCATTTGATCCTGACTTGAATATAGATTCATGATGCTACACCTTGTTAAAGGCATTAATGTCATAATTTTTGGCTAATAATGATTTTATTGATAACTGGGTCATTGCATGTCAAATGTCCGAATTTCAGAGAAACTTCCCACTTGAAAAAAGTGCTATTTTGAACATTTCATACCAAAAAACAAAAATGACACCGTCCACCAACATCAAATTCACTGTTTTAGAAAGGTTAGATGCAGATTATTAACCTATCCAAAATTTGTGATGGTGTTTTGCTTTATTTTCTCAAAATAAATTTTTGAAAATACGGTGCTTTTGTGGACACAGCATATAATGGCATCAAAGGCACATCCAGACTTTAAAATGCACAAAGTTAATGATAGAAAGCTTAAACTCAAAGTGCTTAATTTCAAAAATGTTAATTTAAACTTGAAGAATAACCCATATTCATTTGAGAAATTGAAATATTACAACCTTTACACGGCCAAAAATTCAAGTTTGTTATGAATTTGGATGTGTTACAATAATTATCAAATACTACATTGCTATCTTACGAAGGATGTGTTAAGAATGCCATTTTATTTGATCAGAGATGAAATGATTTATGATATATTGGCCTCCCCGCCTGATCACGTGTGGGCTGTGAGGACAGAAGTGGGGCAAGGACACCAGACACAGGATCTTGAACAAAAAACAGCCTTTTAGAAGGCACTCTTCTTAATTACACAGGGCCGTGGGGGCTCTGTAAGGCTCCCGCAGTGCTACCTGGGGTTAGGGAAGTGAGGGGTTCTGCACGGCCGGTCCACTGGCTTTGGGGCAGGGGTCCACCTCAGCGACTGCTCCGTATCCCCGAGGTGCTGGAGGCTGGGAGAAGAACAGGATTAATGGCCCTGACATTTACTCGTAAGGCAGGAGACCAGACAGGCGCTTCCTATGTCCGCTGTTAACGGCTCTCCTCTCCACTGCAGCCCCGTTATACGCCCCACAGTGATTGCTGTGTGACGCCCCCTGGTGTGAGCAATCTCCCCCTCCCCTCTGGTCTGTGGCGCTGTCCGTGGTGCTGCGCTTGTGCTGCGTGTCCCTGTCCAGGGTGCTGAATCCCAGCGGAGCGCCTGAGACCTGCTGCTTTCCCTGGGACTTATCCTGCTGGTGTCACGTCTTTCTCTGTGCGTTCCTGCTCACGAGGGGCACCAGCTGAAGGGCGGGGCTGCGACAATATACAGACACTTTGTTAATAAGTAAATTAATCCAAATGAACCTATAAAATAAAATGTAATTATAATTTTTTATAGCTGTTAGTTTAGAAACGTAATTGGTCATGCAGAAGCTATAACTTGTCTGAACAGTTCCTGCATCCGCACGGCCCAGTAGAAGGTTTTTTCTGGCCCAGGAGGGAAGACTTACTGATATAAGACTGAACTCCCAAACTCTACAGCTGGGCGTAGAGATGCAGTCGAGGAGCAGGACACCAAAGTAGCCGAAAACTTAATGATAATGGGTAATGGGATAATGGGTAATGCCTCGCACAGAACACCAATGTTGGGGTGATGCCTCGCACAGAACACCGATGTTGGGGTAATGCCTCGCACAGAACACCGATGTTGGGGTAATGCCTCGCACAGAACACCGATGTTGGGGAAATGCCTCGCACAGAACACCAATGTTGGGGAAATGCCTCGCACAGAGCACCAGTGTTGGGGAAATGCCTCGCACAGAACACCAATGTTGGGGTAATGCCTCGCACAGAACACCGATGTTGGGGTGAGTCTAAATTTCAGTCAAGCAGTCACAATAAATGGTTCCAATATCAGAAGAAAGGTAACGGTGATACCCAAGATTCCTCACCCAAAGACAAAGACAAATCTGGTGATGGTGCTCAGAAATCCAGTCACAGGTCTGATCAAAGTGCGAAAGCTGAGAGTGACAAAAGTGGTCTAGTTTGCAATTATTGCAATAAATTTGGTCATTTTACAACTAACTGTAGGTTCCTTAAAGCTTAGAAAGAAAAAGAAAAGGATACCAAACCCAATGCCTTTGTGAAGACAAGGTTAGAAACCCCTGTAGTAGATGATCGATCAGCTAAATTGCCTGATCCTTGTGGGGCTAAGAAGCCTGATACTGCTGACCTTGTGAGGGAGGAATTTCTTCCATTTGTGTCAGAGGGATTTGTGGCTCTGAATGAGCATTCTTCTCCTGTCCCCATATATATCCTAAGGGATACCGGAGCTTCTCAGTCACTTTTGTTGATGGACTCCTTGAAGTTACGTGATGAGACCGCTTCTGGGGATTTCATACTTGTAGAAGGTATTGAAGGGAGGACTGTATCTGTACCCCTGCGCTCTGTATTCTTGAAGTCAGATTTAGTAACAGGACAGGTAAAGGTGGGACTTATGTCGAGTCTACCCATCAAGGGTGTTTCTCTGTTGCTAGGCAATGACCTGGCTGGGGGCAAAGTAGTTCTCCCTGTTCATCTTACTTCACAGCCGAGCACTGAAGATGGCGATGAAGACCCATCTCTGTATCTTTCTTGCGCAGTGACTCGTGCTATGGCTAAGAAGGCTCAAGAAGATGATGTGGTGCCGTCCAGCACATTGAATAGTCATGACTCAGGTGGTTTGCCTCATGACTCTGTTCGGCCTACTATGGTTTCTCCGTTTGAGGACTGATCAGACACCTTAATCAGTTCTCTGTTCAGCCAGCCAGATGGATCTGGTGATTCTGATGTGTCTGGAGACTTGTCTCTGTCCAGAAAGCGGTTGATTTAGGAGCAAACTAATGATCCTGAAATTTGTATAAAGAGGAGAGCCCTTCCTGATAAAGAAATAGACACAGTTCCAGTTGGGTATTATCTCAAGGATGGAGTGTTGATGCGGAAGTGGCGCCCTCCTGATATCCCTGCCAATGCAGATTGGGCAGTGGTCAAGCAAATTGTTGTTCCGAAGGTCTACAGGAATGAGATCTTAACAATGGCTCATAGTTTACCTTTCGGAGGTCATCTTGGTTTTAACAAGCCTGTTGACAAGATCATGAAACACTTCTTCTGGCCTTGACTTCGGAAAGACGTTTCCAACTTTTGCAAAACCCAACACACTTGTCAGGTAGTTGGAAAACACTAGTTAGACCCACCTGTAGCTCCATTGCAGCCTATCCCAGCATTTGAGGAGCCCTTCTCCAAGGTCATCGTTGATTATGTTAGTCCATTACCCAAGACTAGATATAGAAATCAGTACTTGTTGACAATCATGTGTGCATCTACCAGATTCCCTGAAGCCATACCTCTACACAACATCTAGGCAACTGCAATCTCGAAGGCTTTGATAAAGTTCTTCACGTTGTTTGGCCTTCCCAGGGAAATTCAGTCAGACCAAGGTAGCAATTGCACTTCCGGATTGTTTCAGCAGGTTGTGTATGAACTAGGTGCAAAGCAGATTCTTTCTGGTGCCTATCATCCAGAGAGTCAGGGTGCCTTAGAGCGGTTTCATTCCACTCTCAAGACAATGATGAGGACTTATTGTTTTGACCATGAGAAAGACTGGGATGAAAGTGTTCATTTGCTGTTGTTTGCAGCTAGAGAAGCAGTGCATGTGTCTACTGGATTCAGTCCGTTTGAGCTAGTGTTTGGCCATGTACAGTACAGTCGCCGTTAAAACCAAAGAAAAAGTTGTCCACCGGTACGGGGGCGTTTGGCTCTTAGTAGGACCAGGAAGACCTCCCGCCGCCTACCGCGCATGGGGTAGCTGGGCGATAGCCCGTTAGCCGAGTGTTTGTTTAATCATAACTGAGCCACGAGGGTGGTTGGGGCGGTCGTGTTGACAGTAGTCCGTACGTGTAGATAACGGAACAGCTTGTTGGTGATTTATTGCCATATATGAATGCAAAAGTAACGTTAGCCTACATAAAATATTGATTTGCTTTGGCGGGGGTGATGTTGCCGGTAATCATTTCTGCAAACCTTTTTATATTAGGCGATACAGTTTGCTCAACCTGTGCTACTATTTAAAACTTTAGTGCGGTATAATACGCAATTGGATTATTAAATATCATGCTATTTTTGATGAGGATTTTGTTTGTCAGGTATCATTTCTGCAATATTTTATGTTCGGAGGTAATGTGTGCTTTTATGTGCTATTATTTTACACTCAAGTGCTGAAATAGGCTATTATTTTTTTGGTTACAAACCTGTAATTTAGTAGCTTATATCCATTCCTATATCGAAGATTAATCACACCCAGTCTCAGTAAAATTCATTTACGGAAAGAACTTGAATGTTTTTCGATTTATATACGGTTTCGTTTAAATGCTAATAGGCAATTTTTAACCAATTTTTCATGACAAAACCTTTTGCATCGTCTGTACCCACTGAGCAAAAAGTGGTGCAAAACACTTCAAAAAGACGTGATCTCTGAACAGCCAGAAGACGTCCTCAGGGAAGCCAGAATGAAAGTTTTTTTATACGTCATTTCTATACATTGTATAGATGTCAATGAAAATGTGTGTTAAGGACGTTAATTATTAGATAACCAGAAGACTTGCTGACTGCATGATAGGCCACATCTACTCTGGACATTAAAATTGGTAACGTTTAACATTCAAATTGGGTAACTGGGGAGAACAGCTTGTAAAAATAGTACCCTTCGCTGAAATGCACTTCAACTGATCACCATCACCATGTAAAAAATGTATAGCTTTGCAACGATTCACACCCGACAGCAAACTGGCCACTCCAAGAAATCGCTTATGTGAGTCAAATGCATTAATTCTCTCACTTGTACGAAATAAAGTGGATATAAAGTTGTGTGTCTTATACAATCTTAAAATTTGATTTTATGATCAGATGTTAACACAATCCGAATAATCTTAATTTTTTCAAACACTTTCATGCATAGTGTCACCATTGGATGGATGCCTGGAACATATTTCAACTACTTAAGCTGCAGTAGCACATCCCAAACAGCAGGTAGCAGACACAAAGTCTTGTCTACAGTTGAACATAATATTTGTAACTCTTCATTTATATGGCAAAAGAACTGGTTGCAGTTTAAGTCTATTAGAGCTGCTAACAATATCTTTATTGCTTATATTCAAACCACCCCCCCACTCTCCCTGGGGCATGTTTGAGGTGGTCAGCAGCCGCAGTTCTTATCTGGGCCTCTGTTGCAGAACTGTACCACAGCATGACAGCAACTAAAATAAAAAACAAACACAAAAATCATGTATAATAAATAAATAAATAATACAGACGTAACTGTTCAGGCTTAAGGACCAAACACATAAGCAAACACACAACGTGATGAAACCATTTTTGTGCAGCACAACTTACACCTGTTTCAAGAGAGTTAAAAAGGAATAAAAAGCTTTGACAAATCTGAGAGCACTGGTTGCCACCACTGCACCCCGTGAGGACCCACTACCCTCACCAGTCATGTGCAAATTTAGCTATTCTGAATACAGAATACAGTTTGGTCATGCAGAGAAAAAGGCGGACAAAGTGATGTAAAGTTGGGGTGGACTGAGTCTTTTGTTTTTGCTTTAACAGGTAGGCAGCATGTGTTTCTGCATGTGTCTGTGTGTATTAGTTGTACATGAGTACCCCTGAGGTCTTTTGTGTCTCTGCAAAAGAATGTGAGTATTGAATAAAAACGGCAACAATTCCCCCAAATACTGCTAGTTCCCTGGTGTTGGCCTTTCATGCTGTATTACTGAGAGAGAAATGTATAGAAAGTTATTGAGGGTAAATAACTTTTTTCTGAAACACTGCTGGTTCTTTGGCGTTGACAGTTCAGATTTGATGTTTACTGTGTGCCACAGGATCATCAAATGAGGCTTTCAAATTATATCTCTTACAGTGCGTTAGGAGCTTGCAGTTTAGGATGTAAATCAAGTGACCTCATTATCAGACTATTTTGATTTAATGTAATTGTCTAACATTAACCAACATTCTGTTTAATTCAGAACAGTGCTTTTTGAAAGAAGATCTTCAAGCTTATCTTTTATGACAGAAAACAATTTTGTGCTTTTAAGTCCAATTTTTTCTTTCCCCCCCCTTTCCTTTCATATTGAATTGGGTCATGAGCTAGTTGGTTAAGAGCCTAATCCAAGAGAAATGCAAAGTTGTAAACATGCTGATAGAGTTTATCAAATTGACTGAATTCAACTTCAAAATTAAATCAAATAGTAGACACAAGACAACCAAAGCAGAGCAAGCCTCCCACAGTCAACTGTTCTGCTCCAAAGAAATGTCTAATATGCAAAATATCACAAGTAAATGCATAAATATATACCTGTCCAGCACTCTGTGTGTGCAGTCCTCGACATCCTTCCCACCCGCTCTAGCCAGCCGAAGTATTTTTTTAATTACTGAAGCCTTGAGCTGTAAACACATTGGGCTCTAATTTCGTAGACCAGGCGCAGGCGCGGCGCAGGTGCGGCGAATGGAGGGTGCGCCGCGCCAACGGGGTGTGTCCAGGCGTATGCTGCAATTTCGTGCCCGGCGTAGCCTGGCGCAAGTACTCCTCTGTCCCGCCTGTGCCCCGCCTTCCAGCGCAAGTTGGCAAAGGCGGCGTATTTGGGTATAACACAGCCGAGTCAAATATTGCCCATTCGCAAGAGAAACGATGGATAGCGTGTTCCTATTATTACAAACTGTTGCCGCTTAAAATTTTGGGATTAACATGAGTGGACAACAATGCAAGATACGTTACACATTTATTTTCAATATGTGATCTTTACTCAGTACGAGATCATAGCAATCAGGCTGTATTCCTTTCCCCCACTAAAGACGATAAAACCTAGGCGACAATAATAGTAGCCAAGTATTAAGCCGCTTGCACACAGGACGCGAAACGAATTTTACGCTCGACAAATTGCGTTGAAAGCAGTGTCTTGTGTCCGAAAGTCTGACAGGGTTTTAATATATCTCCGTGTCCGACCGTCTATTATTCCTTTAAATTTCTTCAAATCTACTGACTCTTTTAGATATTAAACGTGAATGTTTTGATAAGAGGGCTCAGTTCTTCAAGATGAGTACCGAGAATTTCAATCAATGTTTCTGTTTAAGCTCCGCTCAATAAAGCGAGTCGACATTGATACAATGCCTCCGTGTCTGACAGCCAAAAAAAAGAGGACGATTAGAACAGATTGACAACGAAATAATGAATAAAAAGAACATTTTAACAACAGAACATCCAACGAACACTGCGATTAATTTATTTGCGGGTCATCTTTTTTGGATGTCTGTTGGCTGGTGATATATATGTATTTTTATTCTTTATTCCGTTATAAATCTGTTGTCATATCAATACTTTTATTTTTTACTGCCGGACATGGAGTATTTTGCATTTCGCGTTGGCCAGTCTTGATCGTGCATGCGATAATTTATTCACACTGTCAATGGTCATGGAATTGATTTGCTCTCTGATTGCAAGCACCATTTTATCTCTGCTGTGGAAATAAAGCGTGAATCTATTCGATCCATCTGACTAACTTTCAAAAGAAAGACTGAATAAAGACTGTTGTCTATCTTCAAAGGAAGAAAACAGACGAAATAAAAGACCAAGAAAAGTCGATAGCTCTTCGCATTGACTTAGACTGTAATCAGTCGTGCGAAAAATTTGTTTCGCGTCCAGTGTGTATGCGGCTTTACCGAGCATAGAACGCAAGTATTATATATGCACTGTCTGATGCCGACGCAGTTTGTGGTTGGCTGAGAAAGATGTGAAGTCGTTCATTTGATTTGCATCATTTATTCAGTTGCTTTGATTAAGTCAGGTCGAGTCTCCATCACGCGTGCCAACCGCCTTTGATATGACATCAGGACAATCGATATAGATATATAGATACTATAATTTATGTGCTGATTCAGATAGTTACATTAAACAGTGGTTGCTGTAATTATTTACTGTATTGAAATGTGCCTGACATTCTGAAAACCTGCCTATGAGGTTTCGGTGACGTGTGCGCACTGCGCGCCGGTCAGCCAAATTACCACTGCGCAGAAAGTGAACCAGGTTAGAGCTGGCGAGCTTTCTGCGCAACTGCAGTGAAGACTTTTTCTACGAAATTGTCACTGGGTCTTGATGAATATGTGACACCTCCCCCTACTACGCCGCCACACCCATCTCGGCGCACGTTCGTCTACCAAAGGCTGCGCACCTCACGAAATTACCACTGCGCGGGCTGCGCCGGACGAAATTACCACTGCGCGGGCTGCGCCACCTTACGCCACCTGCGCTGCGCCAGGAAATTAGAGCCCACAATGTCAGTCTGAGTGGCAGAGGTCAGTAGTCATAGCTTACATTTACTCTGCTGCAAACAACTTTTCAGTAAATTGTACTTGTCGGAGTAGTTTTAATTCAGCATACAGTTCTCCTTACTCTTACTGGAGTAGATTTTAAGAGAAAAGTCATTATTCTACAGCAGCCATGCCACGCTAAAGTTTCTCTCCAATTTTCTGATCAATAGTAGCGCACTGCAGTGCCACATCAAGTAAAAAAAAATATCAGAAATACTTTACAACAAGCTAGTAAAGGGGAAAATCCTCTAACATAACAGACAGATGAGGTTTTGTTATATGAGCAAAAGAGAGGGGGCATTCAGCGCTGCAAAAACAGTCTAAACCCAGTGATACTCTAGAAGTCTTTAGTTTAAACGGTTAAGTGTATGAACTGCAGACTGAATTCAGAAAACAGTGTGACAGTTGAGTCATATGAACAGGTCCAACACAGACTGAATGTGTAACAGTAAATAAGAGAATGATTGGAGACAGTGATCAGTGTCAGTCAGCAAGGCCTCCTTCTGTTCAAAATCGTCTGTAGGAGCCATAATAGTAATTTATGTTTGCACCTTTTGTTATCTTAAATATTATTATTTCCAAATTCTATTTTCTGACATTTAGAATTGATTTGCGTTTCTATATCTAATATGTCATGTTTTGAGTATGTATGAGTGTGAGTGAGTGAATAAGTGAATTTGAATGAACGAGTATGCCCTCTACAGATCAAGGGGGTAATGTACCGACAGGTATATAGGTGTGCCAGCCGGGTGCCAGGGGGTGGGTTCAGTGATGCGCATACCATCATAGACAGTGGCAAAGAGAGGAGTCAGATGGACATTGCTGTTGGAAAACTTAGAACTTTAGAACCTTAGAAGCCACTTGAACCCTTTGAAAAGTTTCATTTGTTATTTCTGTTAAAAAAATATCAGTCAACTTTATTTTCGCCTCCTGGACTATTTTGCACGAGTCATTGATCACACCGAACCTCAGATGTATAGTCAAAAACAAAAGTCAATGGGACAAACAAACATCAAGGTTTTGACAATACAATAGTCTATGATGTTCGCATGAAGAACTGCTTCTTGGAATATCGAAGAATATCTTGAGGATTTATGTTGGAACTCGCTGGGCTTTGAAAAAGCATACATGGAGAACAAAGGAAAACGCCGAATGGAAAGGCCTTCACTGGGACGCGCCAAGACGCAGAAGCACAAACATTTTAAAACAAAGAACTTTCAGAGGTATGGAAACAAAGTTAATTGAACTGTCGGACTTAAGAAAAATTGAACTTTTGAATACCCTTTTTGGATGAACTTTTGAATTTCGGAGTATATTTTTGTTTTAAACTCCGCCTTTTGTTTAAATTGACGACTGCATGGGAAAGAAAACGCCATTATATTTTTGCAACTTTTTCAGGCCTACCAAAGAAAAAGACTAACGCGTACACAAAATCGTCAAAATGTACATATTATTTGTCTATTTTGCACACTAAATCATCGACTTGCCGCGAAATGAATAGATGTAGCACACTTAAAATATTTAGTGGGATTGAAACCAGTCGATCTGGTGCTGAGAAAACGACGAGTGAGCAATCTGGACGACGGTGCATGCGCCGTGAGGAAACGGAAACAGCACATTGGAGTGGAAGCATGCAAGCGTGGTAATTTAAGTTGTACAGCTCTTTCAAGGGCTATTTGGCGTCATGTACCCTGCCTCTGAATCTATGTTCCCCAAGGCGAAGCCGCGAGGAACATAGATTCAGAGGCAGGGTACATCACGCCATCTACCCCATTGATAGAGCTGTACAACGTTTTTATCTTACGGTGGCAACCTATATATAGTTCTTAAATCCATGTAAAAGTGACTCAGCGTCTCAGCCAAGCGAACGCTGTTGAAGCATTCAAAGTCCACATCTTTTTCTGTTAGGTATTTACGCAACATAGACGATAATGTATTTGACTTTTTTGTATTTTGGGGGATCACTTTTGCGCGTTTCTCAAGAATGTCGTCGTCTGTGTGACTAGCGAAACGTTTCGATGCCATTTTGACAGCTGTCAAAAGCAGATGAAACGCGGTAAACAATTCAGATTTACGTTCCGTTACATCGGCAAACAAGCGGTTGAATCGAATTCAAGGAATGCAAAACCATACTCTCACGGGGTATATGATCATATACCCCGTGAGACTCACGGGGTACATGGAAAAGAATTAAACGTCTGTCAGCCAATCAAAATAAAGGATTTTAATGTTTGGTAAGATAAGTTTATTTGTAAATATTTCACGTTATTGAAAGAGCTAAGGGTAAATTTTAACATTTAGTAATTGTAATGTGTTTGGGTAATAGAAATCATCGGATAACAACTTGCCAGGCTTTTTGTCGCTGGAATGAAGCTAGTGAAAAGTCTAGTCGAGTGTTTGCTTTTGACCTTTTGAAGTGACATGAATAATGTTCGGTGGAAAATTCTTCCTTTTATTAAAAATTGTGTTTTGAGAAGAAACAAAGTTCCACAGCAGTCTCTAATTCCATGCTAAGTGCTTTCCAAGTGCGTATTGCAAATTGTAAAATTCAACGGCGATGTGAATGCCTATTTTCGGTTTCACACAGACTATAGTCTGTTTCATAACATTGACGTCTTTCTCTCAAAGGAAAAAATCTAGCTTCACAATATTGGCCCAATCAAATAAAAGTTTATTTCTACTCCAAGCCATTTATCATGTTTATTGCAAATGAAAATAGATCAAGTGATATTTATGCGAAATACCATCTCCATAGTGAACAAAGAGTGAAAAGATAAATGGCACCGAGTCTTCCGTGCTATGGTAGAGTTCTAACAGTTTGGACATACATTACATTCTCGTAGTAAATATATGATACTGACTATAGCTGTTCGGCGAGTAACAACGTAAATCTAGAATATATATTAAAATGACTCGTGTCAAGAACTGAAGATATGTGGTTTCGGTGTAGACAAACTTTACACGCGTTCCCATTCACGTGTTATCGTAAATCATATCATATATCAAGAAAAGCCGTATTTAACTTACCAACTGATGGAGTGAGGTTTGTGTCTGCCATTTCGAAAGAACCGGGGAATCCGTGGCGCGCATGCGCCGTCGTCCAGATTGCTCACTCGTCGTTTTCTCAGCACCAGATCGACTGGTTCCAATCCCACGAAATATTTTAAGTGTGCTAGATCTATTCATTTTGCGGCAAGTTGATGATTTAGTGTGCAAAATAGACAAATAATATGTACATTTCGACTATTTTGTGTACGCGTTAGACTTTTTCTTTGGGAGGCCTGTTTTTGAAATGGATTTTTATGTTTGATGGACACTTTTTGTTGAAAAGCAGCGGACTATTTTGATTTAGTATTTTTATTGAAACAAAAAATTGCTTGTTATCGAAATGTCAGATTCTGAGTCAGATGAAGGAGCTTTGGAAATGGAGGACAACTCAACAAAGATGTGTAATTCCCACGGTGGAAAAATGTCTCCCCTGACGAGACGAATTAACATTGTGAATACTTTGATGGCTGATGGAGAATGTCTAGACGAAGTTAAAGAAAATATGGTGAAGTTTAATGTGCAGTTGGAAGAATTTAAAGCATTACATGTGTCCTACCAGCAAACATTAAGCGCCAACGACAAAGCAGACGACACAAAAGCTTGGTACACTCTGAGAATGGAAGAAATCAATCACTTTATTTCCAACGTGTCAAAATGGATTTCCGCAATAGAAAGTCATGTAAGCAGCTCACAGACTGCATTGCCTTCAGAAGTGCAAACAGATGCTGTCCCTGATGATGAAGATAGACTTTCAGTAACATCAATGCGGAGTCGGACATTAGCGTGCAGCCAGGCTTCAGTTTCATCTACAAAGTCAGCACGTATTCGCGCAGAGGCAGAACAAGTTGTACTGCTTGAAAAGGCCAAAGCACTAGAGAAGAGGCACAGCATTGAAAACGAAGAAGCCCAATTACAAGCCCACAAGTGCAACTAGCCCAAGTGCAGCTGCAAAAAGAAGAACTAAGGAAAAAGAGAGAAAAACTTGATATGGAAGCAGAATTGAATGCAAATAAAGCCAAAGTGCAATACCTTCGAGATGCTGAAGTAAAACCGTTTGATGGCAGTGCAGGAAATGCAATGAATGAATATCTTGAACAAAATACTGTAAAACTCAAAGATAATGTAACAGTCCAGTTCCCATTTACCCCTGCTGCAGCCAGACCAACAAGCAGAATCCCAGCAGCAACGGCCAGAACACCTGCTGCCCCTACAGCCATTGATTGTGGGAGGCCGTATGGGCAAACACCTCGCACCCCCTTTCTTCAAACCCCACTGGTGCCAACAGGAGGAAACCAAAGCAGTGATGGCATCAATAGAATCCTGGAAACACAAAACAGGCGAACTAGTTTACTCATAAAGCAGCAATCATTGACAACCCTACCCAAAGGAAACATTGAAATCTTTGACGGCAACATATTACAGTACAAGTCCTTTATTAATTGGTTTGACCACATCATTGAATCCAAAACTGACAATAACCATGACAGGTTGCTGTTCCTCATTCAGTACACTAGGGGGAAGGCGCAGGAGCTCGTCAAAAGTTGCCAGCTGATAGATGACAGCAGAGCATACAGAAAAGCCAGAAAACTGTTAGACAAGCACTTTGGGAATGATTACCGGATTTCATGTGCATACATTGAAAAAGCACTCTCATGGCCTACAATTAAAAACGTGGATGTCAAAGCTCTGCAGGATTTTGCATTGTTCTTGAGGAGCTGCTGTAATGCTATGGAGAGTGTTGAATATATGGAGGAGTTGGATACCATCTCGAACATGAAAAATATTGTGCTGAAACTACCCTACAAATGGAGAAAGGTGGCGTGTTGAAACCTGCAAGATCCAAGAACTAAACATCAGAGTCAGAATGAAAGATTTAGTCAACTTTATTGACAAACAAGCCACCATTGTGTCAGACCCAGTCTTTGGTGACATCCAAGACTACAGCACCAAAGTGAAACCCAAAACACCAGTGAAACCACCGGCAAAAGGAAGCTTTGCCACAAATGTGAATGTCACGTCAACTGCAGTACCATCAGCCACCACATGTCTGTTCTGCACTGGTCAGCATAATCGGGAGACATGCACACAGTTTGACACACAGCCACATAGAGACAAAATCACTTTCCTCAAACAGAATGGAATCTGTTTTGGATGCCTGACCAAAGCCGGTCACATTAGCAAAGACTGCACAGCGCCTTACCTGCTCAATTTGCAACAAGCGACACCCAAGTGCATTACAAATCAAAGCAAAAGTGTCAACATCACAACAAACATTTGCTAGCACCATACAGGCTTCATCTGATGATGTGGGTGAGCATGCTGGGGCCAGTAGCACACACAGAGCCTCCAACTGTGCCATGTCAATTACACCTGTACAGGTGAAGTACAACAAGGATAGCAGAGTCATCAATACCTACGCCTTCTTAGATACTGGTAGCTCTGCAAGATTCTGCACAGAGAAACTCATGCACAAACTGAACATCCCTGGAAAAAAGACAAACATCCTGTTAAAAACAATGAAAAACCTATGGATACTTACCTGGTAAAAGGACTGGAGGTCAGTGCATGACAGAACAACTTCATTGCACTCCCAGAAACATACACCCAGTCCTCCATGCCTGTGGATACAAAAAACATACCTAGAACAGAGGAATTAAGAAAATGGACTTACCTGAATGAAGTGCACATTCAAACGCTGTACGCCAAAGTGGAGCTATTGATTGGGAACAATGCTCCTAAGGCCCTAGAACCATGGAACATAATCAACAGCCAGGGAGATGGAACATACGCAGTGAAAACCCTATTGAGGTGGGTCATCAACGGTCCCCTAGGAGCCACGCCCACTGCAGATGCTGGTGAGTGTCATGCTGTGAGTGTAAACAGAATATCTGTTGAAAAGTTGGAGAAGCTACTTGTACAGCAGTACAATCATGATTTTAATGAGACATTGGATGACAAAGAAATGTCAATGGAAGACAGAAAATTAGTGAAAATTGCTGAACAGTCAATCAAGGTGATTTCGATTCCTGTGGTGGCCTAAAGGTCTCCGATTCTTGTTTTTCATCTTACTCAAAAACATTAACGGATTGTGGTCAGTGTACACAATCATTGGCTTTTCCCCTGTACAAACATAAACTTCAAAGTGTTGTAAAGAAAGGACGAGAGCCAACAGTTCCTTCTCTATTGTGGAATAGTTCCTTTGGTGGCGATTGAACTTCCTGGAGAAGTATGCCACGGGATGCTCAATGTCATCAGAGTCACTTCTCTGTAGGAGCACAGATCCACAAGCTTGGTCGCTAGCATCGACCGCGATGGAGAACGGTTTGTTGAAGTCAGGAGATTTGAGCACGGGGAAGTGACACAGCAGAGACTTCAGGCAATCGAAGGCTCTCTGGCATGCATCATCCCAAGTGAACTTTACGCCTTTCTTCAGTTGGTTAGTTAGACTGAGAGCAATCTCAGCAAAGTTCTTGCAGAACTTGCGGTAGTACCCGATCATTCCAAGGAAGCGGCGCAAAGCTGTTTTGTTGTGAGGAACTGGATAGTCCATGATGGCTTGGACTTTAGCATTTATGGGTGCCACCTTACCCTGGCCTATGACGTAGCTAAGATAGGTGACAGTAGCACAACCAAAGTCACTCTTGTTCAGGTTAACAGTCAGGTTAGCCTGGGTCAGGCGCTGGAACAACGTCTCTACATCTTTCAGATGTTCTTCCCAGGAGTCACTCCATGTGATCAGGTCGTCGATGTACGCACCCGTGTGTGGCAATCCGGCGATTGTAGACTGTATCATCCTTTGGAACGTGGCTGGGGCATTTTTCATGCCAAAGGGTAGGACTTCATACTGGTACAATCCAGATGGTGTGGCAAAAGCAGTGATGCTCTTGGCCCTCTCAGTTAAAGGCACACACTAATAACCCTTCAGTAAATCAATCTTGGTCAGAAACTTTGCTTGCCCTACTCTATCAATACTATCATCAATCCTAGGTATTGGAAACACATCAGTTCTAGTTATAGCATTGACTTTGCGATAATCTGTACAGAATCTAGTACTTCCATCAGGTTTTGGAACTAGCACACAGGGTGAACTCCAATCTGAGTTGGAGGGTCTGATAATATCATGTTCTAACATGTACTCAACTTCTTTCTCAGCAATCTTTCTCTTTTCAGGATTCATTTGGTACGGATGCTGCTTTATTGGTTTGGCATCACCAACATCTACATCATGAGAGGCTATAGAAACTCTTTTTGGAACATCAGGAAACAGATCCTCATATTTCTTGATCAACCTCTTAAACTGATCTCTCTGTGAGGGTTCTAAGTGCTGGAGTTTTACATCAAGATTTTCCATCAGGTTTTGGAACTAGCACACAGGGTGAACTCCAATCTGAGTTGGAGGGTCTGATAATATCATGTTCTAACATGTACTCAACTTCTTTCTCAGCAATCTTTCTCTTTTCAGGATTCATTTGGTACGGATGCTGCTTTATTGGTTTGGCATCACCAACATCTACATCATGAGAGGCTATAGAAACTCTTTTTGGAACATCAGGAAACAGATCCTCATATTTCTTGATCAACCTCTTAAACTGATCTCTCTGTGAGGGTTCTAAGTGCTGGAGTTTTACATCAAGATTTTCCATCAGGTTTTGGAACTAGCACACAGGGTGAACTCCAATCTGAGTTGGAGGGTCTGATAATATCATGTTCTAACATGTACTCAACTTCTTTCTCAGCAATCTTTCTCTTTTCAGGATTCATTTGGTACGGATGCTGCTTTATTGGTTTGGCATCACCAACATCTACATCATGAGAGGCTATAGAAACTCTTTTTGGAACATCAGGAAACAGATCCTCATATTTCTTGATCAACCTCTTAAACTGATCTCTCTGTGAGGGTTCTAAGTGCTGGAGTTTTACATCAAGATTTTGCAACACTTCAGAATTTGACAATTTACATGAAAGAACTTCAGCTTTAATTCTTGGTTCATCATCTTGAAACTCCCCCTCATCTTCACACGTTTCGACCATTGGAGAATCTGAAGTGACAGCTGCAACCCTAGCATTTCTGTCATGATAAGGCTTCAGCATGTTAATGTGACACAATTGTTTTGGTTTTTTCCTAACTGGAGTCTTCACAATGTAATTGAGATCATTGAGTTTTGTCAGAATTTCATAAGGACCATGAAATCTAGCCTGCAATGGATTGGACTGCAAGGGTAACAACACATGGACCTTGTCTCCTGGTTTAAACTCACGGCTTCTAGCCTTATGATCATACCAAGTTTTCATTTTTCCCTGACTTGATTTCAAGTTCTCTTTGGTTAGGTCACAAGCTGCACGCAATCTTTCCTTGAACTTGCTAACATAGTCTAACAGACTGATGTGCGGCTCTTCCTCTTGCCATTGTTCACTCAATAATAGCAAAGGTCCTCTCACTTCATGACCAAACACTAGCTCAAATGGACTGAATCCAGTAGACTCCTACACTGCTTCTCTAGCTGCAAACAACAGCAAATGAACACCTTCATCCCAGTCTTTCTCATGGTCATAACAATAAGTCCTCATCATTGTCTTGAGAGTGGAATGAAACCGCTCTAAGGCACCCTGACTTTCTGGATGATAGGCACTAGAAAGAATCTGCTTTGCACCTAGTTCATACACAACCTGCTGAAACAAACCAGAAGTGATTTTGCTACCTTGGTCTGACCGAATTTCCCCGGGAAGGCCAAACAACGTGAAGAACTTTATCAAAGCCTTTGAGATTGCAGTTGCCTTGATGTTACGTAGAGGTATGGCTTCAGGGAATCTGGTAGATGCACACATGATTGTCAACAAGTACTGATTTCCAGATCTAGTCTTGGGTAATGGATCAACACAATCAACTATGACCTTAGAGAATGGCTCCCCAAATGCTGGGATAGGCTGCAATGGAGCTACAGGTGGGTCTAACTGGTGTTTTCCAACTACCTGACAAGTGTGACAGGTTTTGCAAAAGTTGGAAACGTCTTTCCAAAGCCCAGGCCAAAAGAAGTGTTTCATGATCTTATCAACAGTCTTGTTAACACCAAGATGACCTCCTAAAGGTAAACTATGAGCCATTGTTAAGATGTCATTCCTGTAGACCTTCGGAACAACAATTTGCCTGACCACTGCCCAATCTGCATTGGCAGGGATATCAGGAGGGCGCCACTTCCGCATCAACACACCATCCTTGAGATAATACCCAACTGGAACTGCGTCTATTTCTTTATCAGAAAGGGCTCTCCTCTTTAGTACACAAATTTCAGGATCATTAGTTTGCTCCTCAATCAACCGCTTTCTGGACAGAGACAAGTCTCCAGACACATCAGAATCACCAGACCCATCCGGCTGGCTGAATAGAGAACTGATAAAAGTATCTGATAAGTCCTCAAATGGAGAAACCATAGTAGGCCAATCAGAGTCATGAGGCGAACCACCTGAGTCCTGACTATTCAATGTGCTGGACGGCACCACAACATCTTCTTCTTGAGCCTTCTTGGCCATAGCACGAGTCACTGCGCAAGAAGGATACAGAGATGGGTCCTCATCCCCATCTTCAGTGCTCGGCTGTGAAGTAAGATGTACAGGGGGAACTACTTTGCCCCCAGCCAGGTCATTGCCTAGCAACAGAGAAACACACTTTATAGGTAGACTTAACATAAGTCCCACCTTTACCTGTCCTGTAACTAAATCTGACTTCAAGAATATAGAGCGCAGGGGTACAGATACAGTCCTCCCTTCAATACCTTGTACAAGTATGAAATCCCCTGAAGCGGTCTCATCACGTAACTCCAAAGAGTCCATCAACAAAAGTGACTGAGAAGCTCCGGTATCCCTTAGGATATATATGGGGACAGGAGTAGTATGCTCATTCAGAGCCACAAATCCCTCTGACACAAATGGAAGAAATTCCTCCCTCACAAAGTCAGCTGTATTTTGCTTTTTAGCCCCACAAGAAGCAGGCAATTTAGCAGATCGGTTATCTACTACAGGGGTTTCTAACCTTGTTTTCACAAAGGCATTTGGTTTGGTATCCTTTTCTTTTTCTTTCTTAGCTTTTAGGAACCAACAGTTAGTTGTAACATGACCAGATTTCTTGCAATAACTGCAAACTAGACCACTTTTGTCACTGTCAGCTTTCACACTTTGATCAGACCTGTTACTGGTTTTCTGAGCACCATCTCCAGATTTGTCTTTGTCTTTGGGTGAGGAATCTTGGGTATCACCGTAACCCTTTTTCTGAAATTGGGACCATCAATTGTTACTGCTAGACTGAAATTTGGACTTATGTGTGAGAACATATTCATCTGCAAATTTGGCAGCTGATTGCAAATTCAGTGCTTGCTTCTCATTAAGGTAGGTCTAAACATCATCCTTAACACAGTTCTTGAATTCTTCAACTAACACCATCTCTTTCAGTGAGTTGAAATCATCCTTGACCTCCATAGAAGTACACCAGCGCTCAAAGCAAACCTGCTTCTCATTAGCAAATTCCACATAAGTCTGATTTTCAGATTTCTTCAAACCTCTGAATTTCTGTCGGTAAGCCTCTGGAACCAACTCATAAGCTCTCAAAATAACCTTTTTGACAACCTCATAATCAGAGGAATCATCGGCAGACAAAGCCGAATAGGCTTGTTGAGCTTTACCCTTGAGGACAGTTTGCAACATCAGAGGCCAGTGTTCCTTTGGCCACTGGCAACTCTTTGCTACCTTTTCAAAACACAGGAAATAGTTGTCAACATCCTTTTCCGAAAATGGAGGCACCAATTTTACCTCCTGGCTAGCCCGAAATTTATTTTCAGTTTGAATTTTTATTTTTAGTTGCTCCATTCGGAGTCTTTCTTCTCTATCGAATTTCTCTAATTCAAAATCTCTCTGTCTTGCAAATTTTTCTAACTCAAATTCTCTTTGTTTTTCTCTTTCCTCCCTCTCAAATTCTCTTTGTTTCTCTTTTTCCTCCCTTTCTTTTTCTCTTTCCTCCCTTTCAATCTCTAGCATTTTTAATTTAAGTTCCATTTCTACATTTGGATTTTACACTGGAAACTGTTCCAGATCTCCTGGTGCAAACACATTTTCATCAATGTAATATTCAACTATCTCTCGAGCCAGTCTTGCTTTTCGCATGGCTGGTTTTACCTCTGTCAGCTCCAAATGTCTGCAAATTTCTCGCAGTTCTGTCTTTTTAAAAGACTTCAAAACCTCAACGGTTGGTGATGCCAAGAAATCATCCATTGCTGTTGATGTGTCAATATTTTTAGGAAAATTCACAAAAACAATTTTACAATTTGAAATGTTAGATTTTCAATAAATTACTCACACAATGGTCTATCCCGGACGAGCCCCCAATTTGTTATGGCCCCAATTTGTTATTACATTTACACACAACAGCAACAGCAACAGCAAGGGATGACAGACACAATTTAAAACTTAAACACATTTAATGAAAAAAACAAAGACTAAACTACTATCTACAACTAAATGACCAAGATTGATGACTACAAAAAAACAAAAATATTTACAGTCCCTTGGTGATGTCCTGGGTGAGGAAAAATGCTCAAATACAGGAAAAAATCCACAAAAGAAACTTCACAGGTCTTGAACAGAAATGACAGGTCTGGTCACACGTATCCTTCTTCTTGCAATTTCTCCGACTACTTTACTGTCTCAATTCTTTTCCTTATATACTCTTTTGCAGACCCCACCCACATTAAGACCTCTTTTTTTTACTTTTCGGGGACTTGCCCCAGACATGTCCAGGACATGTCTAAACATGGCTCCAGTCTGAGCTGAATAAAAAAAAAGGTAAATACTGCCATCCAGTGGCCTATATTCACATTACAATGCATTCTCGCGATGGAGGAGGAGGCGATTCTGCTCATTGGCTGTAAGAATGCATTCTCGGGAAGGAGGAGGTGATTTTGCTCACTGGCTGTAAGAATGCATTCTCGGGAAAGAGGAGGAGGCGATTCTGCTCATTGGCTGCATGAATGCATTCTCGGGAAGGTGAAGGTGATCCTGCACACTGGCTGTATGAATGCATTCTCGAGAAGGTGGAGGAGGCGATTTTGCTCACTGGCTGTTAGAATGCATTCTCGAGAAGGAGGAGGAGGTGATTCTGCTCATTCGCTGTAAGAATGCGTTCTCGGGAAGGAGGAGGTGATTCTGCTCACTGGCTGTAAGAATGCATTCTCGGGGAGGAGAAGGAGGCGATTTTTCTCACTGGCTGTAAGAATGCATTCTCGAGAAGGAGGAGGAGGCGATTCAGCACATTGGCTGTAAGAATGCATTCTCGGGAAGGAGGAGGTGATTCTGCTCACTGGCTGTAAGAATGCATTCTCGGGAAGGAGGAGGAGGCGATTTTTCTCACTGGCTGTAAGAATGCATTCTCGAGAAAGAGGAGGAGGCGATTTTGCTCACTGGCTGTAAGAATGCATTCTCGGGAAGGAGGAGGAGGAGATGCTGCTCATTGGCTGTATGAATGCATTCTCGGGAAGGAGGAGGAGGTGATTCTGCTCACTGGCTGTAAGAATGCATTCTCGAGAAGGAGGAGGAGGCGATTCAGCACATTGGCTGTATGAATGCATTCTCGGGAAGGAGGAGGAGGTGATTCTGCTCACTGGCTGTAAGAATGCATTCTCGAGAAGGAGGAGGAGGCGATTCAGCACATTGGCTGTAAGAATGCATTCTCGGGAAGGAGGAGGTGATTCTGCTCACTGGCTGTAAGAATGCATTCTCGAGAAGGAGTAGGAGGCGATTCTGCTCACTGGCTGGAAGAATGCATTCTCGAGAAGGAGGAGGAGGCGATTCTGCTCTCTGGCTGGAAGAATGCATTCTCGAGAAGGACAAGGAGGCGATTCTTCTCATTGGCTGTATGAATGCATTCTCGGGAGGGTGACGGTGATTCTGCTCACTGGCTGTATGAATGCATTCTCAAGAAGGAGGAGAAGGCAATTTTGCTCACTGGCTGTAAGAATACATTCTCGAGAAGGAGGAGGAGGCGATTCTGCTCACTGCCTGTAAGAATGCATTCTCGGGAAGGAGGAGAAGGCGATTTTGCTCACTGGCTGTAAGAATGCATTCTCGAAAAGGAGGAGGAGGCGATTTTGCTCACTGGCTGTAAGAATGCATTCTGGAGAAGGAGGAGGTGATTCTGCTCATTGACTGTAAGAATGCATTCTCAGGAAGGAGGAGGAGGTGATTTTGCTCACTGGCTGTAAGAATGCATTCTCGAGAAGGAGGAGGAGGCGATTCTGCTCACTGGCTGTAAGAATGCATTCTCGGGAAGGAGGAGGTGATTCTGCTCACTGGCTGTAAGAATGCATTCTCGAGAAGGAGGAGGAGGTGATTCTGCTCGCTGGCTGTATGAATACATTCTCGAGAAGGAGGAGGAGGCAATTCTGCTCACTGGCTGTAAGAATGCATTCTCGGGAAGGAGGAGGAGGCGATTCTGCTCACTGGCTGTAAGAATGCATTCTCGAAAAGGAGGAGGAGGCGATTCAGCTCATTGGCTGTAACAATGCATTCTCGGGAAGGAGGTGATTCTGCTCACTGGCTGTAAGAATGCATTCTCGGGAAGGAGGAGGAGGCGATTTTGCTCACTGGCTGTAAGAATGCATTCTCGAGAAGGAGGAGGAGGCAATTCTGCTCATTGGCTGTATGAATGCATTCTCGGGAAGGAGGAGGTGATTCCGCTCACTGGCTGTAAGAATGCATTCTCGGGAAGGAGGAGGATGCGATTTTGCTCACTGGCTGTAAGAATGCATTCTCGAGAAGGCAGAGGAGGCGATTCTGCTCACTGGCTGTAAGAATGCATTCTCGAGAAGGAGGAGGAGGCGACTTTGCTCACTGGCTGTAAGAATGCATTCTCGAGAAAGAGGAGGAGGTGATTCTGCTTACTGGCTGTAAGAATGCATTCTCGAAAACGAGGAGGAGGCGATTCTGCTCATTGGCTGTATGAATGCATTCTCGGGAAGGAGGAGGAGGCGATTTTACGCACTGGCTGTAAGAATGCATTCTCGAGAAGGAGGAGGAGGCGATTCTGCTCACTGGCTGTACGAATGCATTCTCGGGAAGGAGGAGGAGGCGATTCTGCTCATTGGCTGTATGAATGCATTCTCGGGAAGGAGGAGGTGATTCTGCTCACTGGCTGTATGAATGCATTCTCTAAAAGGAGGAGGAGGTGATTCTGCTCACTGGCTGTAAGAATGCATTCTCAGGAAGGAGGAGGAGGTGATTTTGCTCACTGGCTGTAAGAATGCATTGTCGAGAAGGAGGAGGAGGCGATTCTGCTCACTGGCTGTAAGAATGCATTGTCGAGAAGGAGGAGGAGGCGATTCTGCTCACTGGCTGTAAGAATGCATTCTCGGGAAGGAGGAGGTGATTCTGCTCACTGGCTGTAAGAATGCATTCTCGAGAAGGAGGAGGAGGCGATTTTGCTCACTGGCTTTAAGAATGCATTTTCGGGAAGGAGGAGGAGGCGATTCTGCTCATTGGCTGTATGAACGCATTCTCGGGAAGGAGGAGAAGGTGATTCTGCTCACTGTCTGTAAGAATGCATTCTCGGGAAGGAGGAGGCAGCCCATGAACGCGCAGCCGGACCGGCCTTGTAAACAATGGGCTGGAGATCAACACAGAGAGCAGGTATGTGACATCCAGCTCCACTCCAGATGAAATTACACCTCTCATTTTTCACAAAGCGATATTTAATTCCTTCAATCTAGAAATGATGCATTTTTGCACTATTGCCCGTTTGATAAACCAAATTTTTTTATTCCACACCTTACCAACGTGGCTTATCTCCAGTCCACCATCATCCTCCCTCCTTTTCCCCCTCAAAACATTCAACTGGCTCACAGCGCCACCACTCTGACTGACAGAAACTTACACCCAAATGTTCTCAATACATGGGCATCTTTTCCAATAAAGCAATACATTCACATTAGCATGTTATTTATAGCAACTATTTAACCACTTTCTCTCACTTTGTGAAAAAACATAGGAATCAGGAGGGCACTACATTTAGTTTGCAGAACTGTGTGAACAGGTCAACAAAATTGGGAAACTGACCAAGGATCTGAAGTCTGAAAACATCGGTCTCAGGGTGTTGCCGAAGGCTCTAGAGCCGAGGTCACTTATAGGCGGACCGCGGTCCAAGTCCGGACCCAGAGCTGTACCCAACACGTCAGTTTTGTGGAGTTTTACTCCATTTTGGCTGCTTTAATTTTTTTTAGCCGCCTCTTTTCTGGTCTTTACGGTAGCAACGCAACTGCGCATTTTGTGTGTGGGCGGTGCATGCCCTCTTGCTCCTGCAGTGAGGCTGAGACTGTAGCGTTAAATTGGTCTCAAAACTTGAGCGCAAAAAAACTGAGCGCACAAGACCCTCTCTAGCCACTCGCAACCTCAAAATATGCGCAATTTCATGATTATCTGCTCTCAATTTTAAAACGCGCTCGCTTGCAACTTCTACACGTGCTTCTCCACGTCAATGTCAAAATATGCTTGCAATACTTCTACATGCGCTCTCAATGTCAGAGATGCACAGTCATGTCTCACAGCTTTGATTTGCTTGAATGTTATTTTTCAAATGGAGATCTTATTTGACTTGAAGTGAGCACATTTACATTCCTTTTACTTTTATTTATTATTATTTATGATTGTATATAGCCTGTATGACTGTATGCGACTGTATTATGATGCAACTTAGACGTGATGACGCTGTGGACCTTTATATGCAGAAATTTTTACTATCCGGACCTCTTTGATCTGTAACTGAATACCCCTGCTATAGAAGAAGAAAAGAAGAAGAAAATTTATTTATAGAGCACATCTCATACCCAAAGGCAACACAATGTGCTTCACAGGAGTAGACATATAAGCATACATATAAATATTAAAAAAAAAAAAAAAACAGCATTCCAACAGAGAGACATACACAAAGAAAGCTCAGACTAGCTAAAAATGACACTAAAAAGAAATGTTTTAGGTTTGCTTTTGAAAAAGCTGAGTGTGGGGGCATCTCTGATATCCCTTGGAAGGGGATTCATGTACTTGGGGCATAATAACTGAAAGCAGCTTCTTCAGCTTTACAGCATATGTGAGGAACTACAAGACCATTGGCTGATGATCTGTGGCTTCTAATTGGTTCATATGGGACAAGCATTTTTTTAATATAGTTTGGAGCAAGGCCATTCAGTGCCTTGTAAACAATAAGAAGGATTTTAAAATCAATTCTGGCATGTACTGGAGGCCAATGCAAGGTCCTCAAAACCGGAGTGATATGTTCATTTTTCTTGGTTTTAGTTAAAATTCGTGCAGCAGCATTCTGAATGATCTGCAGCCGTTTAATAGATTTTTGAGGGAGTCCAGGGAACAGACCATTACAATAGTCAAGTCTACTAGTTACAAATGCATGAACAAGTTTTTCAGCGTCAGAATTTGACAGAAAGCCTCTGATTTTTTAAATGTTTTTTAGGTGAAAGAAAAATAATCTTGTGACGTTATCAGTATCATTGTTAAAGTTAAGATCAGCATCTATGATAACCCCAAGATTTCTGGCATGTTCTTTAACAGTCAAGGGAAAAGGATCTGAGGTGGTCTGCGATTTGCTGCCTCTTTGATTTTGCACCTATAATAATAATTTCAGTTTTGTCACTGTTAAGTTGCAGACAATTTTGGTCCATCCATGTATTAATGTCCGTAATGCATTTAATTAATGTTTCTACAGCACTCAAATCATTGGGTGAAAGGGATATATAGAGTTGTGTGTTATCTGCATAGTTATGATATTGCACGTCATGTTTCTTTATAATGTGCCAAAGCGGAAGCATATATAGATTAAAGAGTAGTGGACCAAGGATTGAACCTTGTGGAACCCCACAAGTTACAGCAACTTTGTCTGACACAAAATGTTCAATAGAAACAAAGAAGTCCCTGTCTAGTATATAGGTGGTCAGCCAGTGTAGGACAGGACCAGATAATCCCACCCAATTGTGTAGTCTGTCTAGTAAGATCCCATGATCGACAGTGTCGAACGCGGCACAGAGATCCAAGAGCACAAGGATTGAGACTTTACCGGAGTCTTTATTAATGTGAAGATCATTTAAAACCTTCACAAGAGCGGTTTCTGTGCTATGGTGGGATCTAAAACCGGACTGAAAATCATCAAACAGGTCATTACTCATTACGAAGTTGTTCAGTTGATTGTAGACAATTTTTTCCAGAACCTTGCTAAGAAACGGGAAATTTGAGATTGGTCTATAATTACTTAAGACTGTGGGGTTGAGGCTCTTCTTTTTTTGATAATGGTCTTATGACAGCAGTTTTAAAAGCACTTGGGAAAATACCAGACTGGAGGGAACAGTTGACAATTTGCAGGACCTCTTTATTTAAACAACTAAAAACGTCTTTAAAAAACGTTGCAGGAAGTGGATCCAGACAGCAGGTAGAGGATTTGAGCTTAAATACAACATCCTCAAGTGATGAGGGGTCCACAAGAACAAAATGTGACAAATCACAGATCCTATTATTATAAAGGAGTGACATATCTCTGTCAAGACCCAAATAATTTATATTATTTCTGATGGTGGTGACTTTATTGTTAAAAAATGTTGCAAATTCTTTGCACTTTGTAGTAGAAAGTAGGTCAGAGTGGGTTGAAAGAGATGGGTTAATGAGCCGATTAACTGTGGAGAACAGCACTTTTGCATTATTGAAATTATTATTTATGATTTTAGAGAAAAATGCTTGTCTAGCAGTTTTTGTTGCTTTGTTATAATTGATGAGGCAATCTTTATAAATGCCAAAGTGAATTTGAAGCTTAGTTTTTCTCCATTTACGCTCTGCTTGTCTACTTTGTTTTTTCAATTGTATTACGAGAATATCATTTGTCCAAGGAGCTTCGTGTTTTCTCAAGATTGTTTTTGTTTTTAAGGGTGCAATATTGTCAATGGAACTTTTCACTTTCAAATTAAAATTGTGCACCAGGTCATCTGTGGATATTGGCTTGGACTGTACCACGTCGGACATTGTAGTTTTAACCAAAGATTCAATAAAATTATTTGCGGTGTTGACACCAATGCAGTGTTTTTTTACTGTCTGCGTTCCTATTAATTTTTGAGGAGTGAAAGAGGTGTCAAATAAAATGCAAAAATGATCTGATACCGTAATATCCATGATTGAGGTAACAATTTTAAGTCCCCTTCCAATAATTAGGTCCAGGGTATGGCCTCTGTTATGGGTGGGTCCAGACACGTGCTGAGAGAAGTCAAAAGCTTCCATCAGATTCATGAACTCCCTTGAGTCATAATCATTTGTGTTATCTACTTGAATATTAAAGTCCCCTGAAATGACGATATGATCAAAGTCAGTGGAAACTTTGGATAGCAGCTCAGAAAACTCCTCAAGAAAACCGTTTTTACATTTTGGCGGACGGTAAATAATAATAGAGAGAACAGAGCTCGTAGCACAAACAATCTTAAAAGCAAGTAATTCAAAACTAGAGAAAGAACCAAAATTTACAGAACTGCAGTTAAAATGGCTCTTAAAAACAACTGCTAGCCCACCACCATGGCCATGGGATCTTGGAGAGTAAATGAACTCATAGTTTTTGGGACAGAGTTCAATTAACTGACTGTGCTCGTCACATTTCAGCCAAGTTTCTGTCAGGAATAAAAAGTCCAGATTAGACGAGATAACAATGTCATTGAGAATAAAAGATTTTTTTGAGAGTGATCTTGCATTAATCAGAGCCATTTAACACAGCCATTTTTACTGATGAAACAATAACCCTGTGATTCAGGGCTTCAGGGGTCTATTTCTGTGTGGTCTAGCCACCCTGGCAGTTAATAAGGTCTGAATGGGGACTGGAGAAGTTATTTGTGGGCAGTGAGTGGTTTGGGCAACCACGTCACAAGGTGAAGCTAATGAGGGCAGGAACGAGGGACATGGTTGTGGTGAAGCGAAGAGGTAGTTAGAAGGGGTTAATGATGGGGCCAGCAGGGGGAACTGTCGCAGGAGAGAGTGCTAATATATTCACATGTAGTAGAAGAAGAAGGATGAGTGTGGACGCGGAATGCGATCATAGATATATATATAGAACACTAGATTGCTGATAGGGTGCACTCACGTGAAGCATCTGTTCTACGAGCCTATACACCCGGAAGTAAAATTCACTCATAGACTCCCATTCATTTTAGCCTACTTTAAAATTACATTTTCAAAAACATTTGCGTGTGAGTCTGTGTTATTTTGGTATCGCTGCACAGAGTAACATTTTGTCTCCGTAAATATGTGCTTTTCGGAGGATGGAAAGCGGCAAACTTTCTAAAGCGAAGATCGAAACATGACTCACTGTTAACGTTGAAGTGCAACAGAGACGTGACCGAGGATTTTACCTTTGATAAGATAATTGCTTGGAAGTTATCGCCGATATAAGAAACGTCGATGAATGTCCGTGTACGTAATCAAATTACACTCTGGTTTCCTCACTTCATTGTACCCTGGTTGACTATTTGAAATCACCCGATTTAATGCCAATGCTGATAAAAGGAAGCGCAGGTGAAGCCTTTCTCCCCGCCTTGTATTTTGAAGCTCTGTATAAAACAGACAAAGCGACTTGTCCACTGTTTTGAATATCATGCAGGTAAGAAGTATTGTCGTTGAATGTCAATTACAAGTAGCTAGCTAGCTTGTTAGCCACCTTTTTAATTTATTTACCACTAATTCAATGCAGTCCCCGCAACGCCATGGTAGCTCGCTGGTGACCGTTATCGATCGCTCGCGTTCGCTTTCAGTCAGCGGTCTGTTCAAGTCACTGGGACGGCTAATTAGCTAGCTAGCACCAAACGGGATTTTTTACTCTTAAAGTGACAGCTTTGCGTATATACACTAACTTACGCATGCAACGTTTTATTACAGCTCTTCTAATATTTATTGCTGCTAAAGGCAGCCGCACATCTCGGCATTTTCTCGCTTGTATCAACTTATTTGAAATTGGCCTCATAGGAAACCATTCATTTTTATGAAGAAGTTGGGTGTATCAATATGGCGGCCGGGTGCTTCACTTTGGATAATGTAAATATGACGACATCAGCAATCTAGTGTTCTAAATATATATCTATGGATGCGATTAGTCAATCTCGGGGACACGAGTGCACAGCGTGTTGCAAGTTACCCGCTAACATGCGTCTACCCAGTCTGTTTGGGTGGACGCCGTCGAGTTTGAAAAAGGAGCGGCACTCCCAAAACAAGTTAAAATTATCAATAAAACCAACGTTGGCAACTCTGCAGGCTGATTGGAGCCAAGTATGTAAGCCAAAGATCCGGCTAAAATGCTCCACTCCCCAATCCACTGTCGGAATAGGGCCAGAGATATAAACAGACAAAACACAGTTTTTTAAAAGATTAAAAAGTGTATTAAAATCCCCCTTGGTCCGCTCCGACTGTTGGCGAGCTGTATCGTTCGACCCCACATGTACGATGATCGTTTTCACAGATAATGGCAATGAACGCAGCAGCCCCGGGAGTTTCTGGAGGATGACTGGGACTGTTGCCCCTGGGAAACAGTGGGTGGTTGCGTTGAAGAATCGGACACGTCTGATGATGGAATCCCCGACTATTAGTGAAGTCGGGGGAAAGAGGGGACGAGGAGATGGTTGAGACTTATCGGGCAGGAGAGTACTTTGTGAGATGAAGGCGCCGCTTGAGAATGGGAAACCATAGCGGGCGAGTTGTAATACGCGGTAGCGACGTCAGGAGTGGGGGAGCCGTTACCAGCTGGTGCAGGGCAAGGAAGACCACCGGAGCGTCTGCGTGCCGCCGCCTTCAGAAGCTTACGCCGGGACGTGGAAGTCGATGTCCGGGTTGAGGTCAATTGAGCTGTCCTTGCAATGGGGTTTTGACCATCCAGATATCGCCGGTCGTGAGGGGTGAGGGGGTCGCAGCATCAGCAGGCACCGTAAGAGGAGGGCAGGTTAAGCCTTGTGTCTAGAGATCCTCCAGAGGCTGAGAGAGCTCCTCCAACAGTTGGAACGAGTTTGTTAGCCGTAACCCATGTGGAACAGGAGGGAGAGACGTGCGTCTCCTGTGCATCGGGACACTGGTCCAAGGAGTTGAGGTAGCAGGCGTACTGTTGATCTTTGGCTTAGCCCCCAGCTGGGGCCATATCTCCGACTCTGCCGCTGTTTCGGTGAGCTCTGCCTCAGGTGGAATTAGAGAGACAGCAGCATCGTCTACTTGGGATTTTAAAATGGAATCTAAAAACAACTCATCTTCCTTAATAGAATGCAAGACTGAAATCCGTCCCTCCAGAACCGAGATCCTCTCAGTCAGTTTTTTGCAGCCCTTGCAGTGCACGGAGTTCGGAGTCGACATATCAGCCATAGTGGTGAGTCGCAAATTGACTTTGAATGTAATCTGTCGAGCGAAAAATGCCGTGCGAAAATACGAATTAGAATATTTATCGATTGACTAAGTACTTGCAGCGTTACACGTAACAAGTACGGCCAAAGTCCAATGATAAAACAAAGTGATAAAATAATAGAAAGGATAAAATGATAAAGATGATAATCATTCATTCATTCATCTTCTATACCCGCTTATTCCTCACTAGGGTCACAGGGCGAGCTGGAGCCTATCCCAGCTGGCTACGGGCAAAGGCAGGAACCCACCCTGGACAGGTTGCCAATCCATCGCAGGGCACACACACCATTCACAGACCATTCACTCTCACGCTCATACCTATGGGCAATTTAGTGTCTCCAATTAACCTGATATGCACGTCTTTGGACTGTGGGAGGAAACCGAAGTACCCGGAGAAAACCCACGCGAACACGGGGAGAACATGCAAACTCCACACAGAAAGGGCCCAGGCCGGATTTGAAGGTAGCAATGCAAACCACTGTGCCACCGTGCCGCCCTAAGAGGATAATATAAAATAAAATAATTAAATGTTAAAATAATAAAATGTCAAAACAACAAAACGTTAAAATAACGATAAAATAGTAGAAGTTAACTAAAAGCGCGGGTAGCAGCAAACCAGACAGCTGACAGGCTGTGAGTGATTGACATATAGAGGCTTTAAATGATTCACCAGATGAGGGCGCGCAGAACCCTGCTGTAGGTTTTCGGCTGGGCAGCCGGAGATGAGCTCTGTGGCTGAATCTGTGGCGGAACCCACTAATGTCACTGCTGTCCAGGTCCCTCCCACTGCTGGTGATGGACTGTCTGATACTGTCTCATCTGATGGCCTAAAGGGGTCACCGTCCGGCCCTTTCGGTCCATCCCCCAGACGCTTCTCCCGGCGTGGTTTACCGGTGGCCAGGTGGTAACCAAACGGAAAAACAACCCCACTTGTCGCGGAGCCGCCCTGACCTCCCTCCCTCTAGGCTGATCAGGCCTGAGGATAAAAACTCCTTCCCTGGAGCTCGCCCCAACAGCATTTTATTTATTTATTTACTTATTTTATTTTTCAACCTCGGCTTCAGCCTTTCACAACAACCCGACTTTCTGCCCTCGCCCCGTTTGAACTCTCCGCTCTCTCTCATATATGAAAGGTAGCCCCACCCCTACTGAGGGAGGGTCAACTGCACATGTGCAGACGCAACAGCTGCCAATAATCAAGTTTAAACGTAATGCATTTAAAATAAAAAAGTGTATGTAACACTGGTAACTGGAGAAAATTTTGGAATATCATACAGAAAAAGCTTACAGTGAATTCATCCAGCCTAACAGCTGAAGACTTGTCCTCATACTTTAGTAATATTATGACAGGTGATTGTGTCCTGGATCCATTTCAAACCTCCATTAAGGAATCAGTGAGAAGTACATTTGTGTCTCAGGGATCTGTATTCTGCCAGAGAAGCAACCTATCACGATGTCGAAAAATCTAAACAAGGTAGCTAAAACATTAATGAAACACCTGAAGAAAAACTCCATTCCAACTGTTTGTCAGATCAAGAACAATCTCCAAGAGGCTTCTTGTATTGGCAAGAATCTGGCGATACAATGTGCATCACGATACAGGGGCAACAATACGATATATTGCGATACTATAAGCACAACGATATATTGAGTTTTTTAAAGAATTTAATTGTCAGAAAACTGTGATAACATACAATGCTGTTGCAGCGTACTGAATTGGAGCAGAGGGAGCTGCATTTATATTTCTCTAGAGATGAAATAAAAGCATTTGCTGGGTTTTTTTGGGGATAAACAAGAAATGAAAAAAAGGTTGATCGATTGTTTGACTCTTAAAGGGTTCACCTTTAGTCGTAATATAATCAGGTTTAAATTTCTGAAGTTGAAAAAGAAAATGCAAACATCCACTCTTAAGGCTGAAGAAATTAATATCTGACAATCAGTAAAAGTCTGAAACACTTGGAAATATATGCAGTCCCTGCACAGTCAAACATAGCATCACTTGTTCATCAATCTCAACGGTTGTTAGCTTAACATGGAGAAAAAAAATGATGTAAACAATGCAGATATGTGTTGAGGTTCACAAACAGTGAGAGGAGTTTTTGATTTCAAACTAAATCTGGACAAGAAAGAAAATATGGTCTCTGCAACATCATCATTACACTTTGACTCCCTTCTTTCATTTTCTGACTGTTACCACAAATGAGTTAACTTATACCTCTCTCTATACTGTATATAATCAAAAATGAAAGTGCTTGTAAGATTTGTAAAATAAACATTCACAAAAAATGTAAACTGTTATTAGCAAAAGAAAGTAAAAAGCCCTGCAACATTCACTTTCACTGTGCAATCTCAATAAAGGAATTTACCCATCTGTCTAAATAAATAAAAACAAGTGCACCGCCTATCGGCGAATGTCGTATTGCTGCGCAATACTAGTCCCCTACTGGTGTATGCATATTATATTTCCTAAAAAGTAGGTCAAAGTGACCTGAATAGGGTACATGACACACCCTCTCCCCAAGATGCATCCACACACCAACTTTGATGTTCCTAGGTCATACGGTATTGAAGTTATGGAGCGGACACGAATGCGGACGGACGGACTGACGGACGGAGTGCAATCCTATAGTCCCCTCCGTTTCCGGTAGGGGACTCATAAAAAAGAAAATTAAATATGGTAAACATTCTCAGTTACTGGATTTTACATGTTGTTCAAGATTGTACGTCAGTGCTTATTTTTTAATCTCAAGGTTTTTGTGAAGGAATTCACAATGTCTCCTGCAGACGAGAAAACTCTCCCCGCAGCGACGTTTGTTCCAGGAATGCACAGGAAACATTTTGCTACTTTGAACAGCTGAGGGTACTCCTTTTCATGGTCCCTCCACCTACTCAGAGGATTCCCTGTGAGGGGCAGAGGGGTCTCATCTCTAAACCTCTTGATCTCTTCTGTGGCAGCATCACCTGCTGATTTTGGTTCTGTAATGTCACCAGGAGTGGCATACGTAGCACCAAGCAAGTCTGCCAATGCACATGAGGTCCTTGGTCTCTTAAGGGGTGGCTGAGGGATGGCAGCAGGGCTGTCCTGAACAGGTGGTGGGTGGTCAGCTTCCTCTGGGACATTCTCCACTTGCTTATCAGTGTCTTCTTGCAGCTGAAAAACATAAAATCCACCAAGTATTAATGTCACCGAAAGCCAAAATTAAAATCCAAGATTCATCCGATTCTACACTTATATTTGCATTTAATACATAATTATCCAAGTGCAACTATTAAAACCATGTGTCATTAATCTACTTTATTTACTCAGCTTTGCTCTTAGATATAACTTCAGCAAATTTTATTAATTTATATTATTTAAAATGTATTAATTTATTTACTTATGTTCTGTTGCTTCTTTATCACAGCAACCACAGCGGTGGTCAGTCTGGAGCAGATCTCACTGGTCTCTGCCTCAGACAGGAAAGGGAGCTCCTTAAACCTGGGATCAACTGCTGATGCCATGTACATTGCCTCTCTGTCATTAACATACACTGCCCGGCCAAAAAAAAAAGTCGCACACTCAAATATTTAGCTGGAATCCCTGTAGCTTTGATTACAGTGCATATTTGTCTTGTCATTGTTTTGACAATTATATGCAATGCCAGAACATTTATTTTTGATCAAAAATGCCATAAGTTTTGGCCGAGATCTTGTCTTCTCGACATAATGGTTGGACCGCACGGTGGTCTTTCTTGAGCACATCCCAGTAACTTTCAATGTGTTTAAGGTCAGGACTTTGTGGTGGCAAATTTGTTTGTGAAAATGATTCCTCATACTTGTTTTTGTCATTCATGGTTTTCTTTGCAAAATACAGGCCAATAACCTGCCCGTTCTGAAATACTGTAACATCTTTTCCACCATCAGGGGATGCGTCTTCCGACATGATTTTTTAAGAAATGAGTAGCAACGCGCTTCATCATTCAGGGTTAAAATGATTATTGCCAGGTGAGACATATTAAAAACCACAATAATGATCCAATTATAGAATTTGTTCATTAATTTCCGAACGGTGACCTTTTTTTTGGCCGGGCAGTGTATCTCTGTCCCAGATCTTGTGCTACAGCAGCCTTGATGTCCTTTACTGTCTGTGTGTCGTCTTTCTTCTGCACCCTTCACAAGCTTGGCATGAACAGGAGCGATGATGGACAGCGTTGGCATGCTCTCTTCTGACATCACCATGGTGCCATCCTTCATCGGCTTTAGTGCCTTGACCACTTCTTCTGCGCACGTGACGTCAGACTCGCTTAATGTGAAGATGTCTTTTTCACTCCTCCTGACCTCTGCAGAAAGCAGGGCTGCACAAATGGCTGGTTCCTGTTCTAAAAATCGTTCTACCAAATCATAAGAGCTGTTCCATCTTGTACTAACGTCTGTGATCAGTGTGACTTGGCAGCTGGAGCAGGTGCTGTCTTTGCTTTTACTGTTCACTGGCTAGTGTGCTGCACCTAAAAAAGGCTGTTACACGTGGGATCCTGCCGAGAAGTCGCACCACTGACGGTATCTTCAGTGCTCTCTGTGAGGCCAGATTTAGGCTGTGTGCAAAACACTGTATGTGCATCATGCCTGCGAGTCTTGCCGCGACAGCCATGTTTGATGCATTATCGGTAACAACAACGGGATCTTTTCCGTCTAATCCCCACTCAGTCACAGCTTTATTCAGTAACGCTGCAATATGTTCCCCCGTGTGACTGTCATGCATGGCTCGGGTTTGCAGTACATGGCACTTGAGGTTCCACTGCTCATCTATGTGGTGTGCTGTAAGAGTTACGTACGATTCAGTAGCCCTCGAGGTCCAAGCGTCGCATGTCAAAGCGACTCTCTCTGCTGAGCTGAGGGAGTTCAGCACCGTGTCTTTGACTTCTCAGTACAACTTAGGGAGAGCGATGTCCGTGATGTGTTGTCGGGATGGGATGTTGTAACGGGGCTCCAGTATTGTCATCATATTACGAAATCCCTCATTCTTCACAACAGACAGCGGGTGCATGTCTTTACAAATAAAAGAAAGTACCGACCGTGTTATTTAAGTTGCGGGAGCTGAGGTCGCTGGTAGTTTGGAAGAATTAACTTCTTCAATAGTCCGTTGAGCAGCATATACTCGTTTCACGTTAGCCTGTAACGTTGCAGCATCACGGTTTCTCGTCACATGCGCCCGTAAATTTGTGGTGTTGCAGGAGTATTTGACTCTGGCGGCACACATTTTACAAACTGCATGGCTCTTATCGATGTCGCTACTGCCTTCCTTTTTTCTGAAACCAAAATATGCCCAGACATCAGCTTTGAAAGCTGCTGGAGCCGGCCGTATCCTCTCATCCTTGGCTTTTTTTACTTTATTTTTTATTTTATAATTTATAAAATTTACAAAAATGGGCAGCACGGTGGCACAGTGGTTAGCATTGTTGCCTCACAGCAAGAAGGTTGTGGGTTCGAATCCAGCTATGTGGAGTTTGCATGTTCTCCCCGTGTTCGTGTGGGTTTTCTCCAGGTACTCTGGTTTCTTCCCACAGTCCAAACACATGCATGCCGGCTAATTGGAGACACTAAATTGCCCAAAGGTATGAGTGTGAGAGTGAATGGTGTGTGCCCCCTGCGATGGATTGGCAACCTGTCCAGGGTGGGTCCTTGCTTTTGCCCTTAGTTAGCTGGGATAGGCTCCAGCTCGCCCCGTGACCCTAGTGAGGAATAAGTGGGTATAGAAAATGGATGGATGGACGGAAATTAACAAAAATATACAGACATCTCAAAGGACAACACAGTCAAATTCTCAGGGTACATCAGCAAGTAGAGGAGAAGAAAAAGAACATTGCAGGTGATAGAACGACATGAAACCATTTTGAGGAAGGACAAATAAAAATCATAAATCATTAGAGGTGAGGAAGAAGTCATTATGTACAGTATTCACGTTTTAGGGCTAAGGATTATTAAAAAAGTAAAAAATGAGAAAGAGTTGAGCAGATGTTTTTTGCAAATTTCCATGACTGTAATTTTTTAAGTGCATGAAAAAATATCTTAAACTCATTGACAAAACATACAAAGGAGGGCTTGGCCTTTCGCCACTTACAGCAGTGAATATGGTACCTCTCCAAAAGAATTATGATGTTGATCATATCTGCCATTATTGGAATTGAATGTTCCTTGCAGAGAAGGATATCAGATAGCGTAAAATATGGCAAGTCATCTAGTTTCAGTCGTACCCAGTTCTCAACATCTGACCAAAATCTTTTAGACAACGGACACAAAAAGAAAAGGTGTTCCAAGGATTCTTCAGATGATTCGGAAAATGAACAAGGGTCGACCTCAAACTTAAACCTTTTTTTTTAAGAATTCCACGACCGGGTAGACATTATGAATAATGTTAAAGTGTGTTTCTTTAACTTTTGGGGGAACACGCCATTTAATGTATCTGGAATAAGCTTTTTCTAATGTAGGCAAGGTCTGAATTAAAGGAAATTTGTTATATTCCCCCCTATCGTGTTTATAATAAATTTCACAATTTAGCACATATGATATATATTTATTATTGCATACTTTCTCAGTTAAATACAATTCTTTTATCTTTAATTTAGGTGGTGTGGATTCAATGTTAGAGTTTAATAATGTATTATGGATGAGGTTAATTAAAGGTAAGGGGATCGCTTTACTAATCTTTTTAAATTCATTATATTGACAGTTAGAATTGAATTTGTCTACAAAGGCAGAGAAATTTAACAGGTGACCATTACAATCCATCAAGTCACGAACAAAAAGAACACCTTTTTCATGCCATTGGCTTTTGAAAACAGATTTTCTATTGACAGTTATAACCCTATTGTTCCAAAAGATGGTGTTATGAGGTGAAAAATTGTGGGAGAATACCATTTTCCAGAACTGTAAAATTTGTTTATGGAAGTTTGACAGTTTGACAGGAATCTTAACAATCACTTTTCAAAAGTAACTCAAGACCTCCAGTGTTTTTAAACAAAGACCTAGGTATGTGAGACCACATAGAATCAGGTTGTGTCTCATCCTCGGTCATCGCTGAATTTAAAGTTAGCAGCGTTTGGGCTCTGCTCTAGCGAGATGTTGTTGCTTCATGGCGCGGAGGAATGCCAACTGCTGTTGACTGCTGCCAACTAGCGGTCGAAGGTTTAACTGCAACAAAAAAATGAACCAAGCCGAGAATATTTGCATGTCAATTGTTCATTAAAAAAATCGATACAGCGTTTTTGAATATCGATACAGTATTGGGGGGGAAAATATCGCGATATTTCACTGTATCGATATTTTCTTACACCCCTAATTCTCACTTGATCTGGTGAGATGAAGTTGGAAGAACTGTGCTATTGGGCCCTTGAAAAAGGCCCCAAAACTTTTCCAGGGGCTTTACCTCCATTTCTCTCTCTCCCCCCTCACTTGCAACTCGTCTTTCAGGCATCTCTCCCAGGGCATCCCTGAAAAAGCAAAACATGTTCTGAGAGGAACTTTTCCTGGTTAAATATCAGTTACAAAGATGTTGTTTGGCACTGCTGCCACAATCGGCGATGCAGTATTTGCCGTGGCACCTGGTTCACCGGTGGCAGAACGGCGATGGAAAACGTCTGTGTAGATCTGTTCACTTCCATGACTGATAATGCGTTATTTGTATATCAAAGAAGAAAGTATTCAGAACAATCGTCAGAAAACCATGTGCTCTTTGTTTACCCCTTTGCCTGACAAACCAGTACGTATGTGCGACTGGATTTGTTTTCAAACACAGCAACTACTAAAAACTTTAAATATCTTTTGTCTTAACAAAAATAAATTGCGCACTGTGATGTTTGCATCACGATTCGTTTTTATTTTACTGATGTAAATTTATTTTTACCCTATAATGCCCCCTGTATCATATATGATACAGCAAATTTTAAGGACCATGTCAACCTGGTAAGATGCAACACAACCACGACTGCTCACTGTATCATATCTGATACACAGTGCTGCCACCTGGAGGGAAGAAGTGAGATTACAGGAGTCTCTCCCCTAGTCACTCACTTCAAGGTAGTAGCTCCGATGTGAATGGGAATTCATGAATTTCCTTAGACTTTGGCAGTGAAGTTCGGCATTCCAAGGTAAATATTACACACAAGCTTATCCTTATACATGTTAAGGGATAGCTATAGGTAGTAGAGAGCATATAAATAATTTGAAATTTCGAGTGTTGATTTCTGGAGGGGTGCTGTTTTTTGGCTGTATCAGATATGATACTCCTGGAATTAGAAGAAATTCTGTTCAGTAATGTATATTTTGCTGTCACAAAACCTAATGATGAACAGTGGATCTGAATGATACCCTTCAATACTTCAAAAATATTACTGGGTCATATTTTTCCGATAATGATGTCTGTGTCTGGGCATTGTAGGGTTAACCGTCTCGCAATGCATCATTACATTTCTATTTAATTACAATTGTAACTTCCTCATTTTAAGTTGACTAAATGAATTTATGACTGTCAAAGTTGACACTGTTCGACAGCTGTCGTTCAATACTGATCAGAGCTAAGTGCAACAACCGGTCTTCGCTCACGGTAGATCTGAGATATATCTTTATCGGTTTCAGTTTGCTGAAGCTGCATTCAGCACCGGCAGTAGACGCACCGATTGTGCCCAAAATTCGAAACAAAATTGACACATTTGGGTAGGTAAGTTCTCACTTGTTTTTTTTTTTTAAAACAACTAAACAAGAACCGGGGCGTCTTTGAGCTCTTCGAGCTGACGTGCAGATCATGTCGGTAATTTAAGAGAGTTCCTCCAATTCTTTCCTATTAATTGTTCGCTCGTGTCAGACCTTTTTCTCAGAGGCCATGTTGACATGTCATCAAGCACAGGTGTAATAATTATGGTCTCATTCCACCCAGATGTTTCAGAGTCATATGGCTCTTATGTTGTGGTTGCTCTCTTACTGGAATGACTGTAACACACCAAGGCTATATGCAATGGAACCATAATCACTTTCGTTAGCCTAATTACATCAGTGCTTGCCCAGCTTTGACACGTAAAATGGCATCTGTGAGAGGATCTCTTTCCTGCACCTGTCTTGCACGTCAATAGACGTCCAAAAAATACCATATTTCAACGTTTAAATATAGAACCACCACAGATCTGTGGTGTAATCTGAGTTAACAGTGTTGAGTGTTTTTTTATTTTCAAGAATAGCCTACATATGTTGAGGTACAGGAAGTGGTGGGTTCTTTATTATGTACGGACGGCACTATAGGGATGTTCATGACGTTAAACAGCGATAAGGACTGTTGAATATGAATCTTACAAATTGCCGACGTGATCTGCACGTCGGGTAGACGTCTCGTTTCATGTCTCGGTCAACATTGATTCACAGTTGTAGCCTATATTGTCATGGTGTTGGCCTGCAGGCCCTTCACCCTGCTGCATTCTTCGCCTCCACCGTAACGGGCAACAGGTGTGGCTCGTTAAGGTGGAGGTGAAGTGCTGGTATTTAAGGGTTGGCTGCATCTTACTTTGGTGCAGCAGTATTCTGGTTTTGTTCCTAGAGCCCTGCTATGTTTCTGCATGCTGCTGCTCCCCTCCGGGGTTTTATTTTGTAAATTAAAGAATTTTATATTATTACTCAGCCCCTGGGTCCCTAATCTCTTTTTGGGAACATGGTCCCAGTGCCCGCCGTCTTTGTGTCTTTTGCCGGCGGGCCATGACAATGAGTTATATATTATTCTATCGACGCGCACTGAAGAAATTCACTTGCGGAATTGAAGTCTTTGTGCATCAAGTTAATCAGTTTCACGTGCATTACGGTGGATTTCCCCACTAGTGACACGGAAATCGATGACGACTCGAGAATTCTCACGCGTTTCTTTACTCAGGGATTGAAAGCAATGGAATTGCATAAAGACGTTTCAAATGGTATTATTTATTGAAAAAATTTAAACGATTATGAAACACATGCATTGTTTCCTATCCCTGAGTAAAGAGAAGCACGGGAAGTCCAGAGTCATAATCGCTTTCCATGTGACTTGTGATGAGGTGCACCTTTTCGCAAGTGAAACGGAAACTTCAATGCACAAAGATTTTAATTCCGCATGAGAATCTCATTAAGCGTTCAATGAATAATTATGGACCACGGTGAATAAGCCTAAAAAATGTGTGAGACCTTCGCCGAATGCGTGAGACTTGGCATCTCTGTAACTTCAGTTTTTCAAACTGTAAAATAGCACTTCATTATGAACGACGTAAACGCTTTCGGCTGAGGGAACGAAGTTGAGATAGTGGTAAGAATTAAACATGGCCACTTAGTTGGTTAAGCTTATTTATCAAATGTTGATGTACTGCTGAAAGAAAGCTATAACTGTAAAATTTAAATTCAGATTTATGAACAGAAAATGGATTAAGAGAATTCAGAAACTGTCAAAGTATTTTTATAAGTCTTGTCAACTAAATTTGGTTGAATGATGATGGATTGAGAAGTCATAATTGTTTTAAAAAGATTTGTGATCAGAAGTTGGGTGACATTCCAGTTTATATTATGCCATTTTATTGTTCATTGAGAACGAAAATGTATTTAAATTCTTAATCTATAAAATCAGCTCTCTTTCTTCTGTTGTCTGTATATATAGCAGTAATGGTAACGTAAACATTTAAACTTATGTTACATTTTCATTCAGTTCACTTTACCTTCACTAAATGCACAGCCATAAAATAATTCAGAGCTTGCCAATGAGCGAGACCAAGCGCAGACCAGCAGAAGATGCCTCCAGGGCTTTTAATGAGCTGAAAACACCAAGGACAACTTGTGACAGGAGCGCAGACCGGAACAGCAGTCAGAAAGTCCAGTTCAGGCAAACAACGTCAGAAACGGCGATTCTACACCGTGTTCATCAACAGTTCAGGGTCAGATGTTGGGTGGTCAAGATGATTTGGAACACCTGTAGAAGTGGAGAAGGGCTCCACTGTGTGGGAGTGGGGTCTATCTCTGCTCTGAAGGCATCTAGAGAACAGGGAGACACTGTACCTATTAAATTGCACTAGTTGCATCAGTTATACTACTTCTACCTAGATAACTGAAGATGGAGAGCACTAGGGCTCGAGATAAAGAGCCGACTAGGAAACTTCAGTCAGGCAGAGCAATCTAGCAACAATTTACACTGACTTAGCGACTTTTATAAACATGACATTAATCAATGGGACACGAAATGCTGAAGGAAACGAGGATGGCAGAGGGTAGATCGAGTAGTTAAACATACTTTGGGAACAGTTTTTGGAGCATACTCAGCATTCACCAAAATGGACCCAATATTTCTGGAGGTAATTTAACACATTTTCATTTTATTTTTGGTAGTAACACCCAGCCCTGGCAGTAACTCGGTGGTGTAGTGTGATTCACAAGGTAATCTAGACAAAGCAACGCATTTCCTTCTGCCTCCATAACCTGCCTATTGAGACACAGAGTAAGTTGAGCTACAGTATCCCTTGATAATTTTTCCTCTTTTTCTACAGCTTTGCCGAAGGAACACAAAGGGCTGTGGAAACGCATCAGGTGTCAGAATACCAGACCATACCCAACCACTCCATCCACTGCAAAGTGGTCAAAGGTCATCAACCACAATTTCATGGACAGTCAAAGAACGTTCAAGGACATTTACATCCAACATCAGACCATCTTTAGAACTGAGCTACTCCATCCACTGAGAAATGCTGCAAGATGTGGCTGAAATCTTCAGAAGCAGTTTACACCCTATGTTTAGATTTTTTGTTAGCATTTATTTGTTGAATGTTCAATAAATGTTCAGTGTTCAATAAAATGTTCAATGTTGTGGTTCTTTATTATGTTGATTTCCCTTCCCTTTCTTCCCTGGCCTTAAAGACTACAGCCAATGCTCTCAAGTATCTGTTTGTAGAAGATGGGCACTGAAGCAAACCCACTGTCCTTGATGTGTGAAGTTTTTAATGTACTGGATATTCCTTCCACAGACAGTTGTGTTTGATCTTAAGGCCTTCATTTGTCTGCCTGAGCAGTATTTTAACCATGTGATACTATATGGCCGTCTTGACCCAAATGTTACACTTGTACTGTATATAACTAACTGTAAGGTTTTAAGACTTCTGACCAGGAAATTGGATGGAGATCGCTTTCGTGGATAATGCTGTACTGTTGTCATTGAAAAAGAAAATACACTGATCATTTTAATGATTATGGTTAACTCAAGTATGTTTAGAAATTTTGTAAGTTCAGTATAATCCTGCTTGAATGGGAAGCAGCTGTTGCATATGATGAAGAAATAAAGGTCAGAATATGCAAAACACTGTGTTACTTGATCAGTAGAAATGTATACGAGTTGTAATAGGGGAGGAAAATTTCAGAAACACCAGTATTGTATTTTAAAACACAAAACTTAAATTTGGGTTATCTTAACCCAGTGTAGAGTAATAACTTCCCATAAGTTGGGTTGTACAAACAACCTATGCAGTTGGGTTGATTGTACAACCCAATTATGCAAGGTCAAAGTAACCAAGCATTGGGTTTGTCCATATTAGACCCAGTGCTGGGTAGCAGAAACAACCCAATTTGGGTTATATTAAACCCAACATTTTTAGAGTACAGGTATGCGGTGAATATGTCTTCCGTCCAATCGATATGTACACTTTTCAAACAACGGCGGCAGATGGAAAAGTGCACAACAGTAAGTTGTAATTACTGATACATTACTGATGTTTTTAATGTAGTTTAAAATGTGTCCATTTAAACTCCAAACCCGTGGACGACGTATAGAGCCCACTTGAATGTAAGGTCTCAAACCGCGCTAACTGGAAAGGCTCAAAGATGACCGCAGTGTCAACGCTCAGGCTTCGCCACCGACAGCAGCTTCTCTCGGATAGTCCCTCTGAAATTCGTCGCTGAACATCACATATCCAGTGAGGTGCCATCGGAGGTTAGATAGGGGTGGCAGAATCCTCACCGATAAATAAACGATAACTCTATTACTCTGCTCGATTAGTAATCTGAGGATTGAAGTTATTTACGAGACTTGATGGCGGAATGGCATGCCAGTTCCATCCCGACATTATTGCTCAGTGCATTGAACTTAAAATGCTCACAAGATGGTAAGTTTGTTCATATTTGCTCAGAGTAAGCTAACGCAATGCCATTAACAAATATTAAAACCTTTCTTATGCGGAGTTCAATGTGTGGTCAATATGTTTACAATAATATTTCCCCCCTTAAACAGGTACTTTTTAATGCCATTTTTTAAAAATAGGGAGTTTATTTTCAGTCTTTCATATTCCGATAAACAAAAGATCAAAACAATATACAAAATTACCAAGAGATTTGAGGTTTTTCTCTAATTAATTATTAAGATTTACGTCCTTGCAGTCTCGAATCAAAGCATTAAGGTAAATTAATCATTTTGTCTCTACCACCTCAATCATTACAGGCTTAATTGACCAGAAAATAGGTCAAATGGACTGATTGACAATCAGACATTTTACATGGACACAGGTTGACAAAATCTAGCGATAAAAAAGGAGAAGCCACTGCCTACCCTGACCACACATCCCATATGTCTGTAGCTGTTGTGAATCTGCCTTGACCATGTTCATGCCTTGTTATTCTGACTGTCTTTCGTGTTTTTTGATATCTGATATGCCTGACTATTCTTTGTATGTGTATTTGGGATTTGGTAACTTTGATTAAGTTTTATGTATTGTCTTAGTTTTTTACTTTTCCATGTTTTACATTTTGCCATAGTCACATTCCGGTTCATGTTCATGTTCATGTGCCATTATGCATTGCACTTTGTCTCCCCCGTCTGGTCACTTTATCTTGTCATTTCACACAGCCTCAGTTCTGCGTGTTACTCTTTGGGTGATTTATTGGATTCTGGATTTCAGCCTTCCTTCCGATCTCGTTTGCTTACTTCGCCTTACTTTTCTGTCTTACTAACCATACTAACAGTTTATTATTTTCACGAGAAGTTACTAACTCCAACTAACATTGTATATAATACTAACTTACTAACAAGCACCTAGGGACTGTATAGTTTCACTTACTAATTGATTAACAAGCCCTCAGCATTTGCCCTGTTCTAGTCTCCGCCTCTTGTCTCTCCCTGATTAGCTTTGCTGCATTTTCTGTGGAAGCTCCACGTCTTATCACGCTGTCCTTCTTTAATTATCTATGCACATTAGAACTCCTTAACTGGAGCTGTATGTCTTTGTATAGGTTTGTCCCGTGATCCCTGTCTGCGTTTTGGCTTCTGCCAAATTGCATGTGATTAGGTTCTCCCTCATCAGGCCTACCAAAGAAAACGTAGCCTCAGCACACAAAAACTTTGAAATGCCTACATTAATCGCGGAAATAGCAACAGAAAAATAATACCCCGCTACCGAAACTGCAAAAACCGCAACATAAACTGTTGACTCGTAGCATAAGACTATGAAACTGCAACATCTTCTCTCGCATCCGTCTTTGCCATTTACTGCGCTTGCGCGTACCGGCCCAGGCTGCTTTCAGAGATGGCAGAATCAGACGTGTCTCCTTCGGTTGGTAAGTAAAACTTCCAAATATGACGTTATTGTTAATGCAGATGTTTAACAATGAATTGTAAGACGTAGCTGTTACATCCACATTCTCGTAAATTCGCTTATTTTAGCATGTCACCCTGCCGAAAATGAACGATGCACTGTCGATTTCGCTGTAGTCTTAGAGTTGCCTACTTGACGACTTTCTCAAGACGTATACGTCTTGAGTGGACAAACAATCTCGATTTGGAAAGTCGCCAGATTAAGCGAGAAAGTCGTCAAGTTGGCAACTCTAAGACTTTAGCGAAATCGACAGTGCATCGTTCATTTTCGGCAGGGTGACATGCTAAAATAAGCGAATTTACGAGAATGTGGATGTAACAGCTACGTCTTACAATTCATTGTTAAACATCTGCATTAACAATAACGTCATATTTGGAAGTTTTACTTTCCAACCGAAGGAGACACGCCTGATTCCGCTATCTCTGAAAGCAGCCTGGGCCGGTACGCGCAAGCGCAGTAAATGGCAAAGACGGATGCGAGAGAAGATGTTGCAGTTTCATAGTCTTATGCTACGAGTCAACAGTTTATGTTGCGGTTTTTGCAGTTTCGGTAGCGGGGTATTATTTTTCTGATGCTATTTCCGCGATTAATGTAGGCATTTCAAAGTTTTTGTGTGCTGAGGCTACGTTTTCTTTGGTAGGCCTGCTCATGTGCTGCCCCTTTGTAATCAGTCTGACTGTTTGCACCTGTGTCCCTCACCATGTGATCTCCCCAGAAGTGTATATTAGGTGTCTTTTCACAGCTATTCCCTGTCAGATCGTTTTCCTAGTCTTGTGCCATGTTTCTTTTCGCCTTGATTACTCAGTGTTTATCTTTCTGACTGGACCGCCCGACTTTTCGATTTTTGCCTTTGTGATTTTGGATTATTGTTGCATCTGTGAGTTTTGACCTTTTTCTGCCCAACCACGAGATCTGTTTGCTGCCCTGATTACGATTCGGATTACGCCCATTGGATTCTGGTTTTGCTTCTTTGAAATTCCTGTACCTGTGAACCAGACCCATTTCTGTCCGACTATGATTATTGTGATTGCTGCCCTGGTTTTCGGTTCTATTTTTTGCCCAACAGGATTTTGATTTTTGGAGTGTGGACTTTGTACTTTTGTCTCCTGCCCTGCGGGGGTCCTCCCCCTTTATTAATAAAGCAAGTTCTACTGCATTTTCTCGCGACTGGTTCCTGATCGCACCACTACAGTAGTGGTTAGATATGAAATGTAATTCGTTTGTGGTACATCTAATGCAGTGGGTCTCAACAAGGGGGTAGCGACCTGGAATGGGTTGGGGTTGTTGGTGGGTTTTTTTTTTAGATCACCGGCAGTCATATAATTAGTCTTAAAATGGATTTTATTGAGGGTATTTATGGGTGTGAAAGTGTCCGCAGCATCATCAATGGAGAAAAGTAAGGAGCCGGCGGGTGAAAAGGAGCCCCGAGCTGAGCTTCAGAAATATCGCCCTGACTTTCTGCAATACGGATTTACTTCTCTTTCCTTCTGCAGAAGAAACGGGTCTGCAGGCGCACGAAGTGAAAGTAGCTACAGGATTCCTCCAAGAAAATGTGTGTGTTTGGCTTATTAAATAAATGCCTGCAGCACGGATCCTCCTGCAGCAGAAATAATAGGCGATGTCCGTGTCTCTGGCTTTTAAGTCCGAGACACAGCACCGTAACTTCAGTGATTGTTTGAATATCAAGACGTGCGACAGGATCGGTCGGGATCTAATGTTACAATGTTCTGTGTTTGCATAAACGGTTACGCGCGCACACACACACACACACACACACACACACACACACACACACGGTTAGGAGAAGCATAGACATGCGTACGTAGACGCCGAGCTGTACATCAACGTCACAAGTGTCCATGAGAGAAGATGCCTCATTCCTGTGCTGCGTGGAATTGCACTAAACGTTGTGAACCCCCATACAAAATCTGAGGGAATAACCTGCCACAAATATGACTTAACAATGACCTTTGATAGTACTTCGCTCATAGACTGCATTATTTAGCCATATTTACACAGTTTTGAGAGCATAATTTACCGATGTTGTGGAAAACACTGCTCCCGCGCATTCATTCATTCACTTATTTTGGTTTATTCTACTCATGGCAGTATATATTTCCACCAAAAATATATACAGTTAATAATTTAACAATTCAGTTTACACATCCATAGTAGACAAGGAGCAGGAAGAAACATTGTTTATGTTACCCGTTGAGAACATTAACAATGAATTCGAGCGGGCAAACTCGCCTTCAAACGATGAAGTCGTCATTCTGATTCCGAACATTTAAAAGCCCAAGATTCCTGTTCATTACTGGGCTTACTTTAGTCATAGATTTCCTAAAGATAGTAACAGGAGGAAGCAGAGGGAAGTAGCTCTCCGGAGGGAGGGGCACAAGGCAAGCGCTTCCTCCAGCTCTGCAGTGAGCTCTTCAAGCCTGAGGACTTTGACAGAACAGGACAGACTGTCAGGGTGAGAGACGGAGTGATCCCTTCTGTCTTCAGTTTCCCTGCCCACCTCCAATAGCTGTTTACATCTCTAATGGCAGTATGATTAAGGAAATGAATGCCAAACAATGCTGTGTTTTGGAGTGTGAAGAAATGTAATGCTGTGTTTCTGAGTGTGAAGAAATGTAATAAATTGTGAAAAAAATTAAAATATGTCCTTCACTTCAGCCTGTTGCTACCGGGACAACTGAGTCGGCGAAGAAGGCTGAAGAGAGCGTCTCAGCGGACGGAGGCCAGTGTGAGGAGGATGTGCCGCTGCCTGTACCCAGTGTTGTAAGGACCAGCTAGATGTGCCTCCAACTGTCAGGAGCATCAGGATCCTGACCTGGTGGTGTTCAAATCTCCCGTTATCTCACCCACCTCCCACTCCGTCACTCTTTTCAGACATAGTCAGCAACACATATGCACACATGACACGTGTCAGTGGGATTTCTTTAAAAAGGGACAGTGCGTATTAATGAACACTTAAGGCGTGGTCACACAGCCCAAAAGTCACGTAAACGCATGAATCACGCACAAAATTCTAGTCTTACGCGATATATCCGCGATTTGCGCATTTCATCAGTTTTTCTGACGTGGAACGTCCGTAGTTGGCAGCTGATGTTCGCCGAATCGGCGCTTTACGCGATTCCAGGTTTTGAGCAGCTCAAAACTCGGCTTCGCGTAAGAGTATCCGCAGTATTGCGCTGTTTTACGTAATTTTTGCGTAGTTTGCTTAGTTCTTACGCGGACAATGCGCGAAATATGCGTGGAATATCAGCGATCGTTCGTGAAAATGTTGCCGCTATCGCGTTCATCGACGACTTTCCACTGACAATTAGCAGACATATGACGCTTGTAATACCTACGTATCACTGAAAATAACTGGAACAAATTCTTTGCGCGATTCATGCGCGATACATACGCAGTACATTAGTGATAGTGTAGATAGATATTCGCCCTGTTTGGGGCCTTTGCGTGCCTATGCGCTGTAGTGCGTGGTTTGTCAGTGATTTGTGCGTGATCTTTCCGTAGTTCTTGCGCAATCCATCGGTGATGTCTCACAGCGTAAATCTGCGAAAATTGTCAAATTCTCGACTGAAAAGCACGCACAACCAAATTTTATGCGTGATTCATGCGTTTACGTGCTACTTGGGCTGTGTGACCACGCCTTTACATATGAACACGCCACATTAGCTTTCATCTGTCGTCCCGGGTTGATGTAACAGCTAAATGTACATATAGGCTGAATATGAGTATAACGCAGTAAAAAAAAAACAACAACAAAAGACAAGACTATGACTGTAGATACAACAATACATTATATGATGAGATTAAGAATTTGGGACCGTTGACATCACTTTTACTTGCAAAAATGTGACTGAATGTGACTGGGTGATTGAGTAAGTGTAATGTAAAGATGAATTGTAATATTTCATATTTCATATTTTCTTTGCTTCTATTAGGACCACTCCTACACTCTGCCTTCATCACCTGATGATCTGAGAGCCAGACTGAGTGATGCTTTGGCTCGGGCGGAAAGTCTGGAAAGAGATAAGAGGAATGCAGAGGACAGAGGAGGGAGGGTAAAAACACTGTGAGCTTCTGTGTCTTCTGAAGGATCTCAGGGAAAAGAAGCTCATGAATGAAGAGCTTCAAGACAAACTGGATTCATACTCAGGTAAAATGCGGGTTTTGCGGGTTTTTAACTTTAAAAAACCAAAATCGTCTGCACTGCATTGCAAAGGAAGTAACTCACCAACAATACATAAACACAGAGCCATAAAAAAGCCTCGTCCATCCTGGATGACCCCAGACGTCCCCTGCTGAAAGAATTCAGACTGATCCCCTCTGGCCGTAGGTTTGTGCTCAAGAGATGCAAGACCAACAGATTAAAAAACTCTTTTATCCCCAGGGCCATCAGTCTTTTAAACACAAGCAGGTGAGGTCTACCTCCTTTATGTTTATTTTACTTCTATTCTTTTACTACTTCTTCTTATCATCTATTGTGTCATTTATTTTTACCATGTTGCTTTTCTTGTTCCTGTTTTTATGATTGTGTTCATTGTCCCTGTGAGCTCAGGTTGGTCATGTGATTATTTATGTCCCTGCTGGCTGCACTCCAAACTGACCCATTGAGGATAATAAAGTTTCCCTCGGCCTTGAAATGGAAATATACATTTTTAGAAAATCTAAACTTAGTTGAATTATATTTCACTGTCTTTGCTGACACTGCTTTGTTGTTAAAGTGTACTTAATAATTAGCTTATGCCAGAGATGGGACCAAATCACCAATGTGCAAGTCTGAAGTAAGTCTCAGGTAATGTTTTCTTGGACAAGTCAAGTCACCTTTTTGTAATTTTACCTGCAGAATCTGATCTTAATAAAGTGAAAAGACAAGATATAAGTAAATGTCAATAAAGATCATTGGCCAATGTGCCCAACCTCTTTAAAATATGACAATAACTTGGAATTTCATCAAAAATATTCATATTGATTGAAATACATCATGGAATCAAACAAAATAGTAATAATAATTGTAATATACTGTAATTGTAATGATTGTCATCTGTCTGTCCCTAATTGCTGCTTCTCCTAGCTGGTATCACTACAGCAAAAAAAGAAGAAATGGTAGCAACCAGATGGAAACAACCTCATATACTTAATATCCGACAACGGCTCATATCATTGAAAATTCTATACCTGGAGATCTCAGCTGCAGAAATACATGGTGCCAAACAGGCGAATGCAGCAGTACTGGGACAAGCAAGAGAGCAGATCAGAGCTTTACTGGTGTCAAAGTTCAGACCTCAAGCTTCACGCCCCCTGCTTGTAAATGTGTGTGTTTCTCTTTTTTTATTTGACTTTTTTGTTATTATTTTTGTGTGTGTGTTTATTTTAATCTTTTGTCATCGATCTGTCTTGTATGAGGGTTACTTGTGTATGGGGTTTCTGTTGTTTGTATGTTGTATATGTAATAATCATGAATTTGTCTTGTATGAGGGTTACTTGTGTATGGGGTTTCTGTTGTTTGTATGTTGTATATGTAATAATCATTGATCTGCCTTGTATGAGGGTTACTTGTGTATGGGGTTTCTGTTGTTTGTATGTTGTATATGTAATAATCATTGATTTGTATGTTGGCCATGGTGTGGCAACCTTGTTTTTTTTAAACCAAATCAAATGGAATAAACAAATAAAAAGTTGATCACAAAAAAAATAAATAAATGGAATACACTAAATAAATAGCATCAGTGCAGACGTTTCTCGTCTTTTCAGACTCTGCATATCCCTGAAACAGAGGGAAAAACAGGAATGGGATGTACTGTATGGCTGGACAGACATGCAAACACCATATATGGTTACAATAAGCTTAATGCTTATTTATGCTTGATGCTTAATTATCGCCTTTATTTATTAACCTGATCCATATTAAATTATATTTACTCCTATATTTATTTTGTAACCTGATCCATATTAAACTATGACTCCTGCAATTCTTATGGCAAATATTGCCATCTTGAACATCCTCTTGTGGATAACTTTGGCTTTGTTGATGCAAATGGCATGATATTTGGTAAAGGAATTTCTTTTAACCCTTTAACGCATTGCGTTACTACAATAAACACACCCTTGTACCTCTGGGCAAAAGTTAAACACAGTTTTGAAATAACTTTTAGTTTTTTTGGTCATCACTGATGAGTGGTGCTATTTTTGTCCTCATGTACTGTGCTGGCTTATGCTAATTGAATTTCAGATCTTCCAGTCCACCTGCTGTCAGAAAACAGCCATGAGGTCACCAAAGACCAGAGGGACTCTGCCATCACTCTTCACTTGCACAGTCCAAAGGCCTACAATTATCTGAGACTCTCAAGATTAATCTCCCACATCCACATACATTGCAAAGGTAATATGAATGTTATTTTAAGTCTCGTTTTCTATATGAATTGTGCATATTTTATCCCTTTATGACTGAACAGAGTGAACTATACAGCAATAGTTACACTTAGCACTACACTCCATGAATAAACTAGGCTTATGCCGTCGGAGGCGACGGCTTGCGGTATATCCCCGAACGCCCCCAATCCTCCAATTCCCCAATCCTCGAATAGACCGAATACAATATAAAGCCCCTCAGGTCATGACCTTTCATTTGAACTTAATTTCAGGTGAAACGGACAAATGGTTCTGAAGACATGGCCAAAATGGTCATTTTCCATCACAAAGCTCCACCTAGTGGCAAAATATTGATACAGGTATGATGTCATCATGTGACACGTTGTGAGGTCATGACCTTGCAGTTGCACATACTTTCATGTCAATTGGACAAATCGTTCCAAAGATATAGCAAAATGGTGAAAGGAAAGGGCTTAGACTCCAAGTGCAGTTCAGCATTGGCAGGGCGTTTATTGGGATTAACAAAACTCATGGTCAAATACAGAAACAGATCGATAGCCAGGCAAACAGGGTAACGCAGAATAGTCAGAATCAAAGTCAGGAGACAGGCAGAGAATAATCGGTAACCAGGAATTCAGTCCGCACAAAGACAGTAACAAAGGGGGTAGATCTAAGGGAATGGAAGGGGAAGGAAAAGGGAGTTGGATGGGATAAGGGAGAACACAGGAGAGACTAAACAGATGGGTAAAAAATGGGAATAAGGGATAACGAAGTACTAATCAATCAACTTGCAATCAAACAACGTAATACAAACAACCAATAACAAGACTTACGGGAGAATTCACAAGAAATGAGCAATCAACAATCGAAACCAGAAAAGCGCAGAAACGAGACTTAACCAAGACGAGCTATGGGAAGAAACGAGTCGACAACAAGCTGAGGAAAAGTGGGCCTTTTAAACACACAAACTAATTAAGTGGAATCCCAGCTAAACACAGGACAGCTGTAGAGAGAGGTGGAGCTAGAAAAGCAAGGACGGTAATAAGAGAGAGTGAGGAAAAGGGTGGAGTTCTAACTCTAATCCAACTAACCACCCATGCCTCACTAAACTACTCTCAGGTGTGCATAGCCAATGAGAACAGCAAGAGAGAAGGAAGAGGAAATACCTAACTGAAATACAGGGAAGAGAGTGTGATGAAAAAGACAAGACACCACAAGACAGAAACGAAAGGAAGACACTGAAGACTAAAGACAGCGCAATCTTACAGAAACATACATACTCTAAAAGAATAAATATGATAAATAAATAAATAGCGACTAAAAGTACTAAAACATAGTAAAAACAAACATATAAATCAGCGATTTCCAACAAATGGTGAATTTTATGTGACAGAGCTCCACCTTGTGTCAAAATTTTGAAACAAACAAGTACGATGTCACCATGGGACACATACTCGGTCGTGACCTTTCATTTGCACTTGATTTGAGGTCAATCGGACAAATATTTCCAGAGATATGATAAAAACAGTGATATTTCAGTTTTTGGCCCCTGGTGGCCAATCTTGAAATTGTAAATTGTCCAAAATCGAATCAGTTCTTCCTCTTTATGATAATTACTTATTTGCAAAACATGAAATTTCTAATTGAAAATTACTGAAGTTATCGCATTAACATGTACGGCGGCGAGGCAGCGGCGGTGGCGGCGGTCGGACCAAAAAAATTATATCCCCGAAACGCCATTCGGCAATCGGGGATATAATTCGATAAACCAGTAAATAAAGAATCTTAATTATATCCCCTGTTCTCTCTCTCTCTCTCTCTCTCTCTTCCAAAAGAAGGAAAAAAAGCAAAAGTAACTTCCTATGTTTGGGGAAAAAAACACAATAAAGGTAAATGGAACTAAGCAAGAAATACCAGTGATTAGACAACTAGATGGTTATACAGTAAACATAACACTGGTTTAGGATGCAAAACAAAATACGATCTGTGTAAAAGGGAGAGGAGAAATCGCATAAGTGTGTTTATATTATAAACTGTTTACTGACCGTATTGAGCAGTGTAACTAGTAAAATAAACATATTGCAATTTAATACGCAGGGAAACATAATTCGGCGAAGTAATAAAATTTAAATTACTACATAGATAACAATGGCAGCGCCTGTGGAGAATTAAAAGAGCAATTTCCTCCCTTTGAGAGTGATATTAAAAAAATTGTCAAATAAGTGGGCAAAAAGTACTTAAAAAAACAGACTAACAAAGTGGCCAAAAAAGGAAATTTGATCTTGCAATATGTGAAAAAATAATGGGTATAATGACAAATTATGCATCAGCGGCAAAAAAGGGTGAAAAAAAGAATAAAATGAGAATAAAATCAGTTGTGGAATTGTTTAGAGAAAGGGGAACGTTAAACATTGAGGATCAGGAGAAATATTTTGTAAAGCAAAGTGAAGCAGCGTCTCAGTCCAAGCCGTCTGAAAAGGTTACTGATAATGAATTGTTTAACCCAGCGCCATGTCCCCCCCAGTTTCAGGAACGGGGGGAGAGACCGCAGCTGAAAAAACCAATCAGGCCAATCAGGGAAAAAATAATGAATTACCAAATGTTTATTGGATGGGGGATATAGTAGACCAAATTAAAGAGCAAGTTTGGAGTAACCTGGGGAAAATACTGCATGTAGAGGCCCAAATACCCCAGGCTACATGGGCAGAAACTGAACTGCATTGTACAATGATATTCAACCCCATTCAGGACCCAGAATTAGAGAGGAAAAAAAGAGCCTTTAATGTTGATTTGGAACAGGACAGGAAACAATGGTTAAGATTATTATTAACTGTCAATTAATAGAAAATAAAGCAATTAAAAATTCCTATTGGGGAATCAGAGCTTGAACTTAGAGAACAAATTAAGAAAAGAATAAAAAAAATCTAGTGAATTATTGTGGGATTAGAGACTGGAGACTGGATGGGTTTTTAAAGGAAGATGCAGAGAAAACAATACCGCGAATGGAGAGCCTTAGGGAAAAAGAAATAGGTGAAAGGTCAACATACCGAAGTCAGAGAACAGAAGGGGAGAAAGGGGGGTCTAAGCAATACGATTTCATGTGGAATTTTCTTGATTTGTTTAACAAGAATATGTTCTGTCCAGCAAAGGAGTCATTTAAAGGATCAATGCTATAACAAATGAGGTGAACAAATGTGTCTGAAAGCTTTCCTGACCAAAGAAATGCAATTAATAAATTCATGATCTTTTCTCTGTATTTGAACTGGAGTGGAGCAACAATTCAAGGAGACAAATTGACTAATAAGCTTTCTCTAATTTTTAATTTTTACAGGAAAAGGTCCCAGCGAGAGGAAAAGCAACAAAATTATGATGATTGAGTTTTGTTCATTGTTGTCTGCATCTAACTCATTCTGTTGAAACTTTTTCACAGTGTTCCTTAGTTCCAGAAGAGAAGAGATTAAAATGACCTTGAGTGAAAAGATAAGCTGGCCAGCTAAGGATTCACTGTGGGGTCGCAACTTAAAAGTTTACCCTTTAAAATCAACTTGGGGAATTCCAATTTGGAGTATTAACACAAGACAAAATTCAAAAGGTGGACCACCATATAATTGAAAAAGTCGACTAATAACGTGATCACATTCTAAATTTATATTGATTAGGCTGACAAAATATTTTCATCAACTTTTAGTGAGAAGGTGAGAAGGACGGGGACTAGGGAGGGGATTAGGCCCCCTGAACCTAGTCCTCAACAGGCGGTGGTGGGACTGCAAGGTCCCGAGGGCACGTTAAAGATGTTCTGTTGTGAGGATAACGTGAGGAACCACAAGCGAGAACCAGTGAATACAAAAATGGAGGCTTTGTTTCAGAAGGGGGGAACCCCCAACAGAGCAGGCAACGGTACAGTGTCCACAATCCAAAAATCAGAATCCAAAGGGCAAAATCCAGAACCGTAAACAGGGCACCAATCACAAAAACCAGAGAGGTACAAATGGTTTCAGTGACAGAGGATGTGGCAAAGTACTGGGAATAGGCAAAAATCATAAATCAAGGACGGTCCATTCAGAAAGGTAATCACAGTGAAAACAAGGCGAAACAAGCCTGGCGAATGGAGAACATTCTGACAAGGAAGTGCTGAGAGAGACTCCTAATAAACACTCATGAGAAGTCACATGCTTAACAGAACTCAGGTGCAGAAAGTTAGATTGATTACTAGGGAGGGAACATGAGGGAGAACCTAATCACATGAAATAGGCCGAGGCCAAAACGCGGACAGGGATCACGAGACAATCCTATAGACAGATATACAGCTCCGGTCAAGGAGTTCTAACGTGCATTGATAATGAGAGAAAGGACAGTGTGAGCAGGTGTGGAGATTCCACAGAAACACAGCAGAGAAGATCAGGGAGAGACAAGAGGCGGAGACTAGAACAGGGCGAGTGCTGAGAGCTTGTTAATCAATTAGTAATACAATCTCCTTAGTGCTCATTAGTAAGTTAGTCTTATATACAATGTTAGTTTGTGTTATTAACTCTAGCAAAAATAACAAACTGTTAGTATGGGTTAGTAATATAGAAAAGCAAGATGAAGGAAGTAAACGAGATTGGAAGGAATGGTTAAAATCCAGAAACCATTAAATCACCCGAAAGAGTGGCACACAATACTGGGGCTGTGAGCAAACACAAGACAAGAGACCAGACAGGGGGAGACAAAGTGCAATGCATGGTAAATACAAAAACATGGACCGGGATGTAACTATGGTAGAATGCAAAACATGGCAAAGACTAGACTAGACAAAACATGACCATAACTAAGCAACCAAATCACAATACATATCTCAGGGCATGTTCAGGCAAGAACACGGTCAATATACAAACAGTCATAAATATGGCAGACAGATCAAAAGCATGACAAACAGGCAGAATCACAACACCTATAGTGCAGGGGAGAGGACTGAAGGCCCCTGTGCCCAGTGAAGTATGAATTGACATACTGCCGTGGTACCCTCTAGTCGGCGTGTTTGTCGCATGTAAGGTTATGGGCAACACGTGGTACATGGGTGACGGCCCACACCTAGCAGAGGGGCGTTGGAGACGACCTCTGTGAACAGGCGAGGCTGGTGAAAACGGTCAAAGTTTCTATACCCATAGCGAAGTGGGGTAGGGATCAGACCATCGGTTCCCACCTGGGTGGCTGGTAACCACTACGGGATCTGGGGATCGCTATCGACTGGGTCACCGGCCGGTCGGGTCGCAGATGGCAGTAAGACCACAGAGAGGGTGGCCGTCGCGCTCGGCTCAATGTACAGTCAGGCCACCATCAGCCAAAAGCGAATGTGTTAGTAGGCGAGTGGTGCTTCTGTGATCGGTGGTCTTTGAAAAGAAGACACCGGGAAGCAGAAGGCAGAGTTCTGAACCTGGGGGACCCTGGGTGAAGATCTCTGTGGAAAGGGATTTAGCCTGGAACTGCGCCCTGGGAGAGGGAGGTTCGAAGGAGCTAAGTGTTTCAAATAAAAGGTACTGACTGACCGAGTGACTGACTGACTGACTGAGCTCACCAGATTTGGGACAATTGTTTACCTTTAAAAACTACATTACAGTTGAATATTCAATATGTGCCCGTTTCGGTGAATTGTCTGGAAAAAAAAACTGCATATTGTAACATACGGTCTAAAGCAAATCCACCTGGTTCTGCTGAGGATCTGGGGAGTTCTTATGGCTGGGGCTAATATGCCCTGACTGTGCATCTCCTCTTAGCGGAACACTAGACTGAGGTGGGTTGCAAAATTAAAAATCATTGAAAAAATTACTGTGAAAAGATATTATTGTTACTGCCCTATCTTTGACCCAGAATATGCTGAAACACAAAATTATAAGTACACTGCCGAAAGTATTGATTTAATTCGATAGGAGTTCAGGAGTGAGAGTGAGCTATTTGGGTAATTATGAATTTTTGAATATTATTAATTTATCAGGGTGGCACATCGACAACTCATTGTATTCCAAATAATTAAGGTGACATTAATGATTTTGTAAAGCACTTTCAGACCAAGGGAAAAATACACAAGACACATTTCTTGAATTGGGACTTATTTGGCTGGTGAAAGAAGAATCTGAGTGTCAGAATTATAATTGCAGCATCTGTTTCAAATTGTTATTGATGAGTTGTTACTTTAACTGTTTCATCTATTATTCCAACAAAGTGGCTGCAATAGCCCCAATTCACCTGGAATGATCTCATAACTATCCCAGCAATGCTGAACACCTGTGTGTGTGTGTTGTGACTCAGTCCAGAGATGCGTAAGATCTCCTATGGAGAAGACAACCTAAGGCAGGGGTGAGTCGACCCCCAGGTCATTGTTGAAATCAAAGTCAATTGGGAGATTATTATAATGGGCTATTGCATGGAGGCGCTATTGTAAGTCCTTAGGAAGGCCTGGATGAAAATTTTTAAAATGTTCTGACACAAAAGTGTCTGCGTAGTGTTTGCAGCAAAAGTACATATTATAAAATCTGGTACATCTAAGACTTAAAGTGAAATTATGCAGGAACAGATGACCCTCGTTCTGTATGTGCCGAGTACATCGTGAATCTGCATGTGCCTGTATTTGTGTTTGTATTTTATTTTCTCACTCCAGTGTTTAGCTTACCAGCCGGTCAAGGCCGCTCCTTCCTGGAGCCTCCCTGAAGTGTTGAACAAATATGCTGAGACAGTGATTCCAGTCATGAATGCTCATTCACCAAAACAATCAGATGGAAAAATCGCAAATCAATGTTGAATATGGACTTGAACTTTGGACTAACTTTGGCCTGATTACCTGCAATAAGCAATATTATTGGATTCAAGTGGGACATTAGACTGAGACTTTATTTACCACAGCAACGAAAGGCCTGAAGGTCTTGAGAAACCTTGACGCAAAAACAACTGGAGTTAACATGCTGGCGTACATGACAGACTGTTTTCACTCAAAGTTTTATGGTCGGAAAGGACCAACAAAAGACCAACAAATGATTTTATTTTTGGACTCATAAGAAATTCACTTGTGTGGAGTTTGGGGGTCATAGACCAGGGGTAAACAATGCTGTGCCATTTTTAGAACGTGGTTAATGTGAGGCCATGATTGGGATGGCCTCAATGGGAGGAATGTTGAGGATTATATTTCAGTATTTCTCATCATATTAATCAGTAGATCGATTGCCATGTTGAATAACTATAATCAATAATCATAATCAATAACCATATTATGTAGGCAGCAGTAACACACACACACACACAACAAAACACACACACACACATATACAAGCAGTTCACACAAACATGAGCAGTGCACTGTTATGGCCCCAATTTGTTATGACATTTACGACAGCAAAGGATGACAGACAAAATTTTAAAACTTAAACAAATTTAATTGAACGAACACTTTTAACTAATCGACTATCTACTCTACTGACCAAGATTCATTATATACAACAAAAAAATATTTACAGTCCCTTTGGTTGGGTTGTTTGGTGATGTACCCGGTGAGGAAAAGGCTCCAACACAGGCAAAAATCCACAAAAAGCTACACAGGTCTTAAAAAGAGTGACAGGTCTGGTCAAATGTATCCTTCTGCTTGCAATTTCTCCTACTACTCCACTCCCTCAATTTTCCTCCTTATATTCTCTTTTGCAGACCCCTCCCACATTTAGACCTATTTTTAAAATTCTCTGGGACTTGTTCCAGACATGCCTGAGACATGCCCAAACCTAGCTCCAGTCTGGGCTTAACATAAGAAAGGTCAATACTGCCATCTAGTGGCTTCTATTCGCATTACACCTCCATTCCAAAAGGGAAAAATTTTGACTCATAAAGGCAAAATTTTTCTTTTCAATACAAAATGGTTAAGTGAACACTTGTCTATATATACATATCATACAATATTCAAATAAACACATGATATATATATATATATATACATATTCAAACATATTCAAACATAAGCAATCAGCAATTACATTGTCAGTACCCTTTACATGCTTCATTTCCAAGTCAAACTCCTGTAAAATCAAACTCCAATTCAACAATCTCCGATTCTTGTTTTTCATTTTACTCAAAAACATTAACGGATTGTGGTCAGTGTACACAATCATTGGCTTTTTCCCGGTACAAACATAAACCTCAAAGTGTTGTAAAGAAAGGACCAGAGCCAACAGCTCCTTCTCTATTGTGGAATAGTTCTTTTGGTGGCGATTGAACTTCCTGGAGAAGTATGCCACGGGATGCTCAATGTCATCAGAGTCACTTCTCTGTAGGAGCACAGATCCACAAGCTTGGTCGCTAGCGTCGACCGCGATGGAGAATGGTTTGATGAAGTCAGGAGATTTGAGCACGGGGAAGTGACACAGCAGAGACTTCAGGCGATCGAAGGCTCTCTGGCATGCATCATCCCAAGTGAACTTTACACCTTTCTTCAGTTGGTTGGTGAGACTGAGAGCAATCTCAGAAAAGTTCTTGCAGAACTTGCGGTAGTACCCGATCATTTCAAGGAAGCGGCGCGAAGCTTTTTTGTTGTCAGGAACTGGAAAGTCAATGATGGCTTGGACTTTAGCATTTATGGGTGCCACCTTAGCCTGGCCTATGATGTAGCCAAGAAAGGTGACAGTAGCACAACCGAAGTCACTCTTGTTCAGGTTAATAGTCAGGTTAGCCTGGGTCAGACGCTGGAACAACGTCTCTACATCTTTTAGATGTTCTTCCCAGGAGTTACTCCATGTGATCAGGTCGTCGATGTACGCACCCATGAGTGGCAATCCGGCGATTGTAGACTGTATCATCCTTTGGAACGTGGCTGGGGCATTTTTCATGCCAAAGGGTAGGACTTCATACTGGCACAACCCAGATGGTGTGGTAAAAGCAGAGATACTCTTTGAACTCTCAGTTAAAGGCACACAGCAATAACCCTTCAATAAATCAATCTTGGTCAGAAACTTTGCTTGCCCTTCTCTATCAATACAATCATCAATCCTAGGTATTGGAAACACATCAGTTTTTAGTTACAGCATTGACTTTGCAATAATCTGTACAGAATCTAGTACTTCCATCAGGTTTTGGAACTAGCACACAGGGTGAACTCCAATCTGAGTTGGAGGGTCTGATAATATCATGTTCTAACATGTACTCAACCTCTTTCTCAGCAATCTCTCTCTTTTCAGGATTTATCCAGTACGGATGCTGTTTTATTGGTTAGGCATCACCAACATCTACATCATGAGAGGCTATAGAAACTCTCTTTGGAACATCAGGAAATAGATCTTTTTATTTCTTGATCAACCTCTCAAACTGATCTTTCTGTGAGGGTTCTAAGTGCTGGATTTTGCAACACTTCAGAATTTTTACAATTTACATGAAAGAACTTCAGCTTTAATTCTAGGTTCATCATCTTGAAACTCCCCCTCATCTTCACACATTTCGACCATAGGATGATCTGAAGTGACAGCTGCAACCCTAACATTTCTGTCATGATAAGGTTTCAGCATGTTAATGTGACACAACTGTTTTGGCTTTCTCCTATCTGGCGTCTTCACAATGTAATTGAGATCATTGAGTTTTGTCAGAATTTCATAAGGACCATGAAATCTTGCCTGCAATGGATTGGACTGCAAGGGAAACAACACTAGGACCTTGTCTCCTGGTTTAAACTCACGGCTTCAGGCCTGATGATCATACCAAGTTTTCATTTTTCCCTGACTTGATTTCAAGTTCTCTTTGGCTAGGTCACAAGCTGCACGCAATCTTTCCTTGAACTTGCTAACATAGTCTAACAGACTGATGTGCGGCTCTTCCTCTTGCCATTGTTCACTCAACGATAGCAAAGGTCTTCTCACTTCATGACCAAACACTAGCTCAAACGGACTGAATCCAGTAGACTCCTGAACTGCTTCTCTAGCTCAGTGTTTCTCAAACCTCTCCTGGAGGACCACCTGCCCTGCCTGTTTTAGATTTTTCCCTGCCCCAGCACAGGTGATTCAAATAATCAGGATGTTCTCAATCAGCTTTAGAGGGTCAATAACGAGCTGATCATTTTACTCACCTGTGCTAAAACAGGGAAAGATCTAAAACATGCAGGACAGGTGGTCCTCCAGGAGAGGTTTGAGAAGCACTGCTCTAGCTGCAAACAACAGCTAATGAACACCTTCATCCCAGTCTTTCTCATGGTCATAACAATAAGTCCTCATCATTGTCTTGAGAGTGGAATGAAAACGCTCTAAGGCACCCTGACTTTCTGGATGATAGGCACTAGAAAGAATCTGCTTCGCACCTAGTTCATACACAACGTGCTGAAACAATCCGGAAGTGAAATTGCTACCTTGGTCTGACTGAATTTCCCGGGGAAGGCCAAACAACGTGAAGAACTCTATCAAAGCCTTTGAGATTGCAGTTGCCTTGATGTTATGTAGAAGTATGGCTTCAGGGAATCTGGTAGACGCACACATGATTGTCAACAAGTACTGATTTCCAGATCTAGTCTTGGGTAATGGACCAACGCAATCAACAATGACCTTGGAGAATGGCTCCCCAAATGCTAGGATAGGCTGCAATGGAGCTACAGGTGGGTCTAACTGGTGTTTTCCAACTACCTGACAAGTGTGACAGGTTTTGCAAAAGTTGGAAACATCTTTCCGAAGCCCAGGCCAGAAGAAGTGTTTCATGATCTTATCAACAGTCTTGTTAACACCAAGAAGACCTCCTAAAGGTAAACTATGAGCTATTGTTAAGATCTCATTCCTGTAGACCTTCGGAACAACAATTTGCTTGACCACGGCCCAATCTGCATTGGCAGGGATATCAGGAGGGCACCACTTCCGCAGCAACACACCATCCTTGAGATAATACCCAACTGGAACCTCGTCTATTTCTTTATCAGGAAGGGCTCTCCTCTTTAGTACACAAATTTCAGGGTCATTAGTTTGCTCCTCAATCAACCGCTTTCTGGACAGAGACAAGTCTCCAGACACATCAGAATCACCAGACCCATCCGGCAGGCTGAATAGAGAACTGATAAAAGTATCTGATAAGTCCTCAAATCGAGAAACCATAGTAGGCCAATCAGAGTCATGAGGCGAACCACCTGAGTCCTGACTATTCAATGTGCTGGACGGCACCACAACATCTTCTTCTTTAGCCTTCTTGGCCATAGCACGAGTCACTGCGCAAGAAGGATACAGAGATGGGTCCTCATCCCCATCTTCAGTGCTCGGCTGTGAAGTAAGATGTACAGGGGTAACTACTTTGCCCCCAGCCAGGTCATTGCCTAGCAACAAACACCCTTTATAGGTAGACTTGACACACGTCCCACCTTTACCTGTCCTGTAACTAAATCTGACTTCAAGAATACAGAGCGCAGGGGTACACATACAGTCCTCCTTTCAATACCTTGTACAAGTATGAAATCCCCAGAAGCGGTCTCATCATGTAACTCCAAGGAGTCCATCAACAAAAGTGACTGAGAAGCTCTGGTATCCCTTAGGATATATATGGGGACAGGAGGAGAATGCTCATTCAGAGCCACAAATCCCTCTGACACAAATGGAAGAAATTCCTCCCTCACAAAGTCAGCAGTATCAGGCTTTTTTGCCCCACAAGAAGCAGGCAATTTAGCAGATTGATCATCTACTACAGGGGTTTCTAACCTTGTTTTCACAAAGGCATTTAGTTTGGTATCCTTTTCTTTTTCTTTCTTAGCTTTAAGGAACCAACAGTTAGTTGTAACATGACCAGATTTCTTGCAATAACTGCAAACTAGACCACTTTTGTCACTGTCAGCTTTCACACTTTGATCAGACCTGTTACTGGATTTCTGAGCACCATCACCAGATTTGTCTTTGTCTTTGGGTGAGGAATCTTGGGTATCACCGTAACCTTTTTTTTGAAATTGGAACCATCTATTGTTACTGCTAGACTGAAATTTGGACTTATGTGTGAGAACATATTCATCTGCAAATTTGGCAGCTGATTGCAAATTCAGTGCTTGCTTCTCATTAAGGTCGGTCTTAATATCATCCTTAACACAGTTCTTGAATTCTTCAACTGACACCATCTCTTTTAGTGAGTTGAAATCATCCTTGACCTCCATTGAAGTACACCAGCGCTCAAAGCAAACCTTCTTCTCATTAGCAAATTCCACATAAGTCTGATTTTCAGATTTCTTCAGACCTCTGAATTTCTGTCGGTAAGCCTCTGGAACCAACTCATAAGCTCTCAAAATAACATTTTTGACAACCTCATAATCAGAGGAATCATCTGCAGACAAAGCCGAATAGGCTTGTTGAGCTTTACCCTTGAGGACAGTTTGCAACAGCAGAGGCCAGTGTTCTTTTGGCCACTGACAACTTTTTGCTACTTTTTCAAAGCACTGGAAATAGTTGTCTACGTCCTTTTCCGAAAATGGAGGCACCAGTTTTACCTCATGGCTAGCCTGAAATTTATTTTTAGTTTGAATTTTAATTTTTAGTTGCTCCATTTGGAGTCTTTCTTCTCTATCGAATTTCTCTAATTCAAAATCTCTCTGTCTTGCAAATTTTTCTAACTCAAATTCTCTTTGTTTTTCTTTTTCCTCCCTTTCTTTTTTCTCTTCTCTTGCTAATTTTTCTAACTCAAACTGCCTTTGTTTTTCTTTTTCCTCCCTTTCAATCTCTAGCATTTTTAATTTAAGTTCCATTTCTATATTTGAATTTTCCACTGGAAACTGTTCCAGATCTCCTGGTGCAAACACATTTTCATCAATGTAATATTCAACTATCTCTCTAGCCAGTCTTGCTTTTCGCATTGCTGGTTTTACCTCTGTCAGCTCCAAATGTCTGCATATTTCCAACAGTTCGGTCTTTTTAAAAGACTTCAAAACCCCTACGGTTGGTGATGCCAAGAAATCATCCATTACTCTTTCAATATATACACTGCCCGGCCAAAAAAAAAGTCGCAGACTCAAATATTTAGTTGGAACCCCTGTAGCTTTGATTACGGTGTATATTCATCTTGCCATTGTTTTGACAGCTATATGCAATGCCAGAACATTTATTTTCGATCAGAAATGCCATAATTTTTGGCTGAGATCTTGTCTTCTCGACATAGTGGTTGAACCACTCGGTAGTCTTTCTTGAGCACATCCCAGTAACTTTTAATGCGTTTAAGGTCAGGAATTTGTGGTGGTAAATTTGTTTGTGAAAATGATTCCTCATACTTACTTTTGTCTTTCATGGTTTTCTTTGCTAAATACAGGCCAATAACTTGCCCGTTCTGAAATTATGTAACATCTTTTCTACCATCAAAGGATGTCTTCCGACATGATTTTTTAAGAAATAATTAGCAACGTGCTTCATCATTCAGGGTTAAAATGATTATTGCCAGCTGAAACATATTAATAACCGCAATAATTATCCAATTATAGAATTTTTTCAATAATTTCCAAACGGTGACTTTTTTTTTGGCCGGGCAGTGTATATATATATAGGAAAATTCAAAAAAACAATTTTTCAATTCGAAATGTTAGATTTTCAATAAATGACTCACAATGTTCTATCCCGGACTTGAGCCCCCAATTTGTTATTACATTTACACAGCAAGGGATGACAGACACAATTTAAAACTTAAACACATTTAATGAACAAACAAAGGCAATAACAACTAACTAATCTACTGACCAAGATTGAATACAAAAATAAAAATATTTACAGTCCCTTTGGTGAGGTGGCTTGGTGATGTCCTGGGTGAGGAAAATGCTCTAACACAGGCAAAAATAAAAGCTTCACAGGTCTTAAACAGAATGACAGGTCTGGTCACATGTATCCTTCTCCTTGCAATTTCTCCTACTACCTTACTGTCTCAATTCTACTCCTTATATACTCTTTTGCAGACCCCACCCACATTTAGACCTCTTTTTTTAATTTTATGGGACTTGCCCCAGACAAGTCTAAAACATGTCCAAACATAGCTCCAGTCTGAGCTTAACAAAAAAAAAAGGTAAATGCTGCCATCTAGTGGCCTATATTCACATTACAGTAGCCATTAATTATTATTGGGGTTAATGTGCCGAAGTTGCCCTTTTCACAAATCCAAAACTATGAATAGTTTTGACACAGGCATAATCAGTCAATTTTTCAGTTTGTGTATGATATGACTATTTCTTATTGCAAGGCACTGTTGGTTCATTCTGCCATTAAATGTTCTCATTCATTAATTCATTGAGAATGATTGTGTCAGGTCAGCCTTTTATATATAAATGGACGTGAAAATTCTAATTATTTTGATTCTGCCTAGTTGGTATTGCACCACCTTGTGATTTTTCACATTAATAAAATGTGTTATAGAACTATGGGGAGTGGTGTACCCCAGGGATCGGTGTTGGGACCCCTGCTGTTCCTCATCTACATTAATGACCTTGATAGGAATATTGAGAACAGATTAATTACATTTGCAGATGATACTAAATTGGAAGGTTTGGCAAATAGTTTAGAGTCCACTAAAGTGATTCAGGATGATTTGATTAGAATCCAGAATTGGGCAGAAATGTGGCAGATGAAATTTAATGTTGCGAAATGTAAAGTTGTACATGTAGGTAATAAAAACTTTAGACAGGATTACTTCATGGGAGGTTTTAAATTGGAATGTGCTCCACACGAAAAAAATCTGGGAGTGATTGTTGACCAAACCCTCACAGGCTCTAGCCATTGTGCCGTAGCAGTTAAAAAAGCCAATCAGATGCTGGGATGCGTTGCCAAAAGTATTCAGTACAAATTCAGGGAGGTGATACTTCTTTTGTCCAACACATTTGTCAGACTACATCTGGAGCATTGTGTAAAGTTCTGGGGACCATACTTTAAGAAAGACAGAGAGGCTCTAGAGAAAGTTCAGAGAAGAGCCACTAAGCTTATTCCAGGTAAAGAAGATGAAAATTATGAGAAGAGGCTGAAGATCCTTGATCACTTTTGGTCTTAGGAAAAGGAGATTCAGGGGTGATCTGATTGAGGTCTTTAAATATGTTAAAGGGATTAACAAAGTGAATTATGTAGGATTCCTTCAACCAAGTGTTGTTAGTAGAACTCGGGGTCACAAATGGAAGCTGACCAAAGGTAAATTTAGCTCTGCTATTTGGAAATATTTCTTCACCCAAAGAGTAATGTCAATGTGGAACAGCTTGCCTGGCCATATTGTTAAGGCAGAGACCTTGGGGGTTTTTCAAGAGCAGGCTTGAATTAAAGCTAATACCATTGAGTTATTGAGTATCTGAAGTGATATATTCACAATAGTATAAAGAAAGTAAGTTGGGTGAACAGCCTGTTCTCTCCATTCAGATTATGTTATGTTATGTTAAAGCATTTTGAAACTATTCGAACTTCGGTGTCGGAATCATCTGAAGTATTTTTTCAAACGTTTCTCATTCTTTACCAATAGGGGAAAGCGGGGTAAGCTGAGTTTCTCGTTCTTTACCAATAGGGGAAAGCGGGGTAAGCTGAGTTTCTCGTTCTTTACCAATAGGGGAAAGCGGGGCAAGCTGAGTTTCTCGTTCTTTACCAATAGGGGAAAGCGGGGTAAGCTGAGTTTCTCGTTCTTTACCAATAGGGGAAAGCGGGGTAAGCTGAGTTTCTCGTTCTTTACCAATAGGGGAAAGCGGGGTAAGCTGAGTTTCTTGTTCTTTACCAATAGGGGAAAGCGGGGTAAGCTGACTTTCTCGTTCTTTACCAATAGGGGAAAGCGGGGTAAGCTGACTTTCTTGTTCTTTACCAATAGGGGAAAGCGGGGTAAGCTGAGTTTCTCGTTCTTTACCAATAGGGGAAAGTGGGGTAAGCTGAGTTTCTCGTTCTTTACCAATAGGGGAAAGCGGGGTAAGCTGAGTTTCTCGTTCTTTACCAATAGGGGAAAGCGGGGTAAGCTGAGTTTCTCGTTCTTCACCAATAGGGGAGAGCGGGGTAAGCTGAGTTTCTCGTTCTTTACCAATAGGGGAAAGCGGGGAAAGCTGAGTTTCTCGTTCTTTACCAATAAAGGAAAGCGGGGTAAGCTGAGTTTCTCGTTCTTTACCAATAGGGGAAAGCAGGGTAAGCTGAGTTTCCTGTTCTTTACCAATAGGGGAAAGCGGGGTAAGCTGAGTTTCTCGTTCTTTACCAATAGGGGAAAGCGGGGTAAGCTGACTTTCTTGTTCTTTACCAATATGGGAAAGCGGGGTAAGCTGAGTTTCTCGTTCTTTACCAATAGGGGAAAGCGGGGTAAGCTGAGTTTCTTGTTTTTTACCAATAGGGGAAAGCGGGGTAAGCTGAGTGTCTTGTTCTTTACCAATAGGGGAAAGCGGGGTAAGCTGAGTTTCTCGTTCTTTACCAATAGGGGAAAGCGGGGTAAGCTGAGTTTCTCGTTCTTTACCAATAGGGGAAAACGGGGTAAGCTGAGTTTCTCGTTCTTTACCAATAAGGGAAAGCGGGGTAAGCTGAGTTTCTTGTTCTTTACCAATGGGGGAAAGCGGGGTAAGCTGAGTTTCTTGTTCTTTACCAATGGGGGAAAGCGGGGTAAGCTGAGTTTCTTGTTCTTTACCAATAGGAGAAAGCGGGGTAAGCTGAGTTTCTTGTTCTTTACCAATAGGGGAAAGCGGGGTAAGCTGAGATTCTTGTTCTTTACCAATAGGGGAAAGCGGGGTAAGCTGAGTTTCTCGTTCTTCACCAATAGGGGAAAGCGGGGTAAGCTGAGTTTCTCGTTCTTTACCAATAGGGGAAAGCGGGGTAAGCTGAGTTTCTCGTTCTTTACCAATAGGGGAAAGCGGGGTAAGCTGAGTTTCTTGTTTTTTACCAATAGGGGAAAGCAGGGTAAGCTGACTTTCCTGTTCTTTACCAATAGGGGAAAGCGGGGTAAGCTGAGTTTCTCGTTCTTTACCAATAGGGGAAAGCGGGGTAAGCTGAGTTTCTCGTTCTTTACCAATAGGGGAAAGCGGGGTAAGCTGAGTTTCTCGTTCTTTACCAATAGGGGAAAGCGGGGTAAGCTGAGTTTCTTGTTTTTTACCAATAGGGGAAAGCGGGGTAAGCTGAGTGTCTTGTTCTTTACCAATAGGGGAAAGCGGGGTAAGCTGAGTTTCTCGTTCTTTACCAATAGGGGAAAGCGGGGTAAGCTGAGTTTCTCGTTCTTTACCAATAGGGGAAAACGGGGTAAGCTGAGTTTCTCGTTCTTTACCAATAAGGGAAAGCGGGGTAAGCTGAGTTTCTTGTTCTTTACCAATGGGGGAAAGCGGGGTAAGCTGAGTTTCTTGTTCTTTACCAATGGGGGAAAGCGGGGTAAGCTGAGTTTCTTGTTCTTTACCAATAGGAGAAAGCGGGGTAAGCTGAGTTTCCTGTTCTTTACCAATAGGGGAAAGCGGGGTAAGCTGAGATTCTTGTTCTTTACCAATAGGGGAAAGCGGGGTAAGCTGAGTTTCTCGTTCTTCACCAATAGGGGAAAGCGGGGTAAGCTGAGTTTCTCGTTCTTTACCAATAGGGGAAAGCGGGGTAAGCTGAGTTTCTCGTTCTTTACCAATAGGGGAAAGCGGGGTAAGCTGAGTTTCTTGTTCTTTACCAATAGGGGAAAGCGGGGTAAGCTGAGTTTCTCGTTCTTTACCAATAGGGGAAAGCGGGGTAAGCTGAGTTTCTCGTTCTTTACCAATAAAGGAAAGCGGGGTAAGCTGAGTTTCTCGTTCTTTACCAATAGGGGAAAGCAGGGTAAGCTGAGTTTCTTGTTCTTTACCAATAGGGGAAAGCGGGGTAAGCTGAGTTTCTCGTTCTTTACCAATAGGGGAAAGCGGGGTAAGCTGACTTTCTTGTTCTTTACCAATATGGGAAAGCGGGGTAAGCTGAGTTTCTCGTTCTTTACCAATAGGGGAAAGCGGGGTAAGCTGAGTTTCTTGTTCTTTACCAATAGGGGAAAGCGGGGTAAGCTGAGTTTCTTGGTCTTTACCAATAGGGGAAAGCGGGGTAAGCTGAGTTTCTTGTTCTTTACTAATAGGGGAAAGCGAGATAAGCTGAGTTTCTCGTTCTTTACCAATAGGGGAAAGCGGGGTAAGCTGAGTTTCTTGTTCTTTACCAATAGGGGAAAGCGGGGTAAGCTGAGTTTCTCGTTCTTTACCAATAGGGGAAAGCGGGGTAAGCTGAGTTTCTTGTTCTTTACCAATGGGGGAAAGCGGGGTATGATGTGTTTCTCTTTCTTTACCAATAGGGGAAAGCGGGGTAAGCTGAGTTTCTCGTTCTTTACCAATAGGGGAAAGCGGGGTAAGCTGAGTTTCTCTTTCTTCACCAATAGGGGAAAGCGGGGTAAGCTGAGTTTCTCGTTCTTTACCAATAGGGGAAAGCGGGGTAAGCTGAGTTTCTCGTTCTTTACCAATAGGGGAAAGCGGGGTAAGCTGAGTTTCTTGTTCTTTACCAATAGGGGAAAGCGGGGTAGGCTGAGTTTCTCGTTCTTTACCAATAGGGGAAAGCGGGGTAAGCTGAGTTTCTCGTTCTTTACCAATAAAGGAAAGCGGGGTAAGCTGAGTTTCTCGTTCTTTACCAATAGGGGAAAGCAGGGTAAGCTGAGTTTCTTGTTCTTTACCAATAGGGGAAAGCGGGGTAAGCTGAGTTTCTCGTTCTTTACCAATAGGGGAAAGCGGGGTAAGCTGACTTTCTTGTTCTTTACCAATATGGGAAAGCGGGGTAAGCTGAGTTTCTCGTTCTTTACCAATAGGGGAAAGCGGGGTAAGCTGAGTTTCTTGTTCTTTACCAATAGGGGAAAGCGGGGTAAGCTGAGTTTCTTATTCTTTACCAATAGGGGAAAGCGGGGTAAGCTGAGTTTCTTGTTCTTTACTAATAGGGGAAAGCGGGATAAGCTGAGTTTCTCGTTCTTTACCAATAGGGGAAAGCGGGGTAAGCTGAGTTTCTTGTTCTTTACCAATAGGGGAAAGCGGGGTAAGCTGAGTTTCTCGTTCTTTACCAATAGGGGAAAGCGGGGTAAGCTGAGTTTCTCGTTCTTTACCAATAGGGGAAAGCGGGGTAAGCTGAGTTTCTCGTTCTTTACCAATAGGGGAAAGCGGGGTAAGCTGAGTTTCTTGTTTTTTACCAATAGTGGAAAGCGGGGTAAGCTCAGTGTCTTGTTCTTTACCAATAGGGGAAAGCGGGGTAAGCTGAGTTTCTCGTTCTTTACCAATAGGGCAAAGCGAGGTAAGCTGAGTTTCTCGTTCTTTACCAATAGGAGAAAGCGGGGTAAGCTGAGTTTCTCGTTCTTTACCAATAGGGGAAAGCGGGGTAAGCTGAGTTTCTCGTTCTTTACCAATAGGGGAAAGCAGGGTAAGCTGAGTTTCTTGTTCTTTACCAATAGGGGAAAGCGGGGTAAGCTGAGTTTCTTGTTCTTTACCAATAGAAGAAAGTGGGGTAAGCTGAGTTTCTCGTTCTTTACCAATAGGGGAAAGCGGGGTAAGCTGAGTTTCTTGTTCTTTACCAATAGGGGAAAGCGGGGTAAGCTGAGATTCTTGTTCTTTACCAATAGGGGAAAGCGGGGTAAGCTGAGTTTCTCGTTCTTTACCAATAGGGGAAAGCGGGGTAAGCTGAGTTTCTCGTTCTTTACCAATAGGGGAAAGCGGGGTAAGCTGAGTTTCTCGTTCTTTACCAATAGGGGAAAGCGGGGTAAGCTGAGTTTCTTGTTCTTTACCAATAGGGGAAAGCGGGGTAAGCTGAGTTTCTCATTCTTTACCAATAGGGGAAAGCGGGGTAAGCTGAGTTTCTCGTTCTTCACCAATAAAGGAAAGCGGGGTAAGCTGAATTTCTCGTTCTTTACCAATAGGGGAAAGCAGGGTAAGCTGAGTTTCTTGTTCTTTACCAATAGGGGAAAGCGGGGTAAGCTGAGTTTCTCGTTCTTTACCAATAGGGGAAAGCGGGGTAAGCTGACTTTCTTGTTCTTTACCAATATGGGAAAGCGGGGTAAGCTGAGTTTCTCGTTCTTTACCAATAGGGGAAAGCGGGGTAAGCTGAGTTTCTCGTTTTTACCAATAGGGGAAAGCGGGGTAAGCTGAGTGTCTTGTTCTTTACCAATAGGGGAAAGCGGGGTAGGCTGAGTTTCTCGTTCTTTACCAATAGGGCAAAGCGAGGTAAGCTGAGTTTCTCGTTCTTTACCAATAGGGGAAAGCGGGGTAAGCTGAGTTTCTCGTTCTTTACCAATAGGGGAAAGCGGGGTAAGCTGAGTTTCTCGTTCTTTACCAATAGGGGAAAGCGGGGTAAGCTGAGTTTCTCGTTCTTTACCAATAGGGGAAAGCGGGGTAAGCTGAGTTTCTCGTTCTTTACCAATAAGGGAAAGCGGGGTAAGCTGAGTTTCTTGTTCTTTACCAATAGGGGAAAGCGGGGTAAGCTGAGTTTCTTGTTCTTTACCAATAGGAGAAAGCGGGGTAAGCTGAGTTTCTCGTTCTTTACCAATAGGGGAAAGCGGGGTAAGCTGAGTTTCTTGTTCTTTACCAATAGGGGAAAGCGGGGTAAGCTGAGATTCTTGTTCTTTACCAATAGGGGAAAGCGGGGTAAGATGAGTTTCTCTTTCTTCACCAATAGGGGAAAGCGGGGTAAGCTGAGTTTCTCGTTCTTAACCAATAGGGGAAAGCGGGGTAAGCTGAGTTTCTCGTTCTTTACCAATAGGGGAAAGCGGGGTAAGCTGAGTTTCTCGTTCTTTACCAATAGGGGAAAGCGGGGTAAGCTGACTTTCTTGTTCTTTACCAATATGGGAAAGCGGGGTAAGCTGAGTTTCTCGTTCTTTACCAATAGGGGAAAGCGGGGTAAGCTGAGTTTCTCGTTTTTTACCAATAGGGGAAAGCGGGGTAAGCTGAGTGTCTTGTTCTTTACCAATAGGGGAAAGCGGGGTAGGCTGAGTTTCTCGTTCTTTACCAATAGGGCAAAGCGAGGTAAGCTGAGTTTCTCGTTCTTTACCAATAGGGGAAAGCGGGGTAAGCTGAGTTTCTCGTTCTTTACCAATAGGGGAAAGCGGGGTAAGCTGAGTTTCTCGTTCTTTACCAATAGGGGAAAGCGGGGTAAGCTGAGTTTCTCGTTCTTTACCAATAGGGGAAAGCGGGGTAAGCTGAGTTTCTCGTTCTTTACCAATAAGGGAAAGCGGGGTAAGCTGAGTTTCTTGTTCTTTACCAATAGGGGAAAGCGGGGTAAGCTGAGTTTCTTGTTCTTTACCAATAGGAGAAAGCGGGGTAAGCTGAGTTTCTCGTTCTTTACCAATAGGGGAAAGCGGGGTTAGCTGAGTTTCTTGTTCTTTACCAATAGGGGAAAGCGGGGTAAGCTGAGATTCTTGTTCTTTACCAATAGGGGAAAGCGGGGTAAGATGAGTTTCTCGTTCTTTACCAATAGAGGAAAGCGGGGTAAGCTGAGTTTCTCGTTCTTTACCAATAGGGGAAAGCGGGGTAAGCTGAGTTTCTCGTTCTTTACCAATAGGGGAAAGCGGGGTAAGCTGAGTTTCTCGTTCTTTACCAATAGGGGAAAGCGGGGTAAGCTGAGTTTCTCGTTCTTTACCAATAGGGGAAAGCGGGGTAAGCTGAGTTTCTCGTTCTTCACCAATAGGGGAAAGCGGGGTAAGCTGAGTTTCTCGTTCTTTACCAATAGGGGAAAGCGGGGTAAGCTGAGTTTCTCGTTCTTTATCAATAAAGGAAAGCGGGGTAAGCTGAGTTTCTCGTTCTTTACCAATAGGGGAAAGCAGGGTAAGCTGAGTTTCCTGTTCTTTACTAATAGGGGAAAGCGGGGTAAGCTGAGTTTCTCGTTCTTTACCAATAGGGGAAAGCGGGGTAAGCTGACTTTCTTGTTCTTTACCAATATGGGAAAGCGGGGTAAGCTGAGTTTCCCGTTCTTTACCAATAGGGGAAAGCGGGGTAAGCTGAGTTTCTTGTTTTTTACCAATAGGGGAAAGCGGGGTAAGCTGAGTGTCTTGTTCTTTACCAATAGGGGAAAGCGGGGTAAGCTGAGTTTCTCGTTCTTTACCAATAGGGGAAAGCGGGGTAAGCTGAGTTTTTCGTTCTTTACCAATAGGGGAAAGCGGGGTAAGCTGAGTTTCTCGTTCTTTACCAATAAGGGAAAGCGGGGTAAGCTGAGTTTCTTGTTCTTTACCAATGGGGGAAAGCGGGGTAAGCTGAGTTTCTTGTTCTTTACCAATGGGGGAAAGCGGGGTAAGCTGAGTTTCTTGTTCTTTACCAATAAAGGAAAGCGGGGTAAGCTGAGTTTCTCGTTCTTTTCCAATAGGGGAAAGCAGGGTAAGCTGAGATTCTTGTTCTTTACCAATAGGGGAAAGCGGGGTAAGCTGAGTTTCTCGTTCTTCACCAATAGGGGAAAGCGGGGTAAGCTGAGTTTCTCGTTCTTTACCAATAGGGGAAAGCGGGGTAAGCTGAGTTTCTCGTTCTTTACCAATAGGGGAAAGCGGGGTAAGCTGAGTTTCTTGTTCTTTACCAATAGGGGAAAGCGGGGTAAGCTGAGTTTCTCGTTCTTTACCAATAGGGCAAAGCGGGGTAAGCTGAGTTTCTCGTTCTTTACCAATAAAGGAAAGCGGGGTAAGCTGAGTTTCTCGTTCTTTTCCAATAGGGGAAAGCAGGGTAAGCTGAGTTTCTTGTTCTTTACCAATAGGGGAAAGCGAGGTAAGCTGAGTTTCTCGTTCTTTACCAATAGGGGAAAGCGGGGTAAGCTGACTTTCTTGTTCTTTACCAATATGGGAAAGCGGGGTAAGCTGAGTTTCTCGTTCTTTACCAATAGGGGAAAGCGGGGTAAGCTGAGTTTCTTGTTCTTTACCAATAGGGGAAAGCGGGGTAAGCTGAGTTTCTTGGTCTTTACCAATAGGGGAAAGCGGGGTAAGCTGAGTTTCTTGTTCTTTACTCATAGGGGAAAGCGGGATAAGCTGAGTTTCTCGTTCTTTACCAATAGGGGAAAGCGGGGTAAGCTGAGTTTCTTGTTCTTTACCAATAGGGGAAAGCGGGGTAAGCTGAGTTTCTCGTTCTTTACCAATAGGGGAAAGCGGGGTAAGCTGAGTTTCTTGTTCTTTACCAATAGGGGAAAGCGGGGTAAGCTGAGTTTCTCGTTCTTTACCAATAGGGGAAAGCGGGGTAAGCTGAGTTTCTCGTTCTTTACCAATAGGGGAAAGCGGGGTAAGCTGAGTCTCTTGTTCTTTCCTAATAGGGGAAAGCAGGATAAGCTCAGTTTCTCGTTCTTTACCAATAGGGGAAAGCGGGGTAAGCTGAGTTTCTCGTTCTTTACCAATAGGGGAAAGCGGGGTAAGCTGAGTTTCTTGTTCTTTACCAATAGGGGAAAGCGGGGTTAGCTGAGTTTCTCGTTCTTTACCAATAGGGGAAAGCGGGGTAAGCTGAGTTTCTCGTTCTTTACCAATAGGGGAAAGCGGGGTAAGCTGAGTTTCTTGTTCTTTACTAATAGGGGAAAGCGGGATAAGCTGAGTTTCTCGTTCTTTACCAATAGGGGAAAGCAGGGTAAGCTGAGTTTCTTGTTCTTTACCAATAGGGGAAAGCGGGGTAAGCTGAGTTTCTTGTTCTTTACCAATAGGGGAAAGCGGGGTAAGCTGAGTTTCTCGTTCTTTACCAATAGGGGAAAGCGGGGTAAGCTGAGTTTCTCGTTCTTTACCAATAGGGGAAAGCGGGGTAAGCTGACTTTCTTGTTCTTTACCAATATGGGAAAGCGGGGTAAGCTGAGTTTCCCGTTCTTTACCAATAGGGGAAAGCGAGGTAAGCTGAGTTTCTTGTTTTTTACCAATAGGGGAAAGCGGGGTAAGCTGAGTGTCTTGTTCTTTACCAATAGGGGAAAGCGGGGTAAGCTGAGTTTCTCGTTCTTTACCAATAGGGGAAAGCGGGGTAAGCTGAGTTTCTCGTTCTTTACCAATAGGGGAAAGCGGGGTAAGCTGAGTTTCTCGTTCTTTACCAATAAGGGAAAGCGGGGTAAGCTGAGTTTCTTGTTCTTTACCAATGGGGGAAAGCGGGGTAAGCTGAGTTTCTTGTTCTTTACCAATGGGGGAAAGCGGGGTAAGCTGAGTTTCTTGTTCTTTACCAATAGGAGAAAGCGGGGTAAGCTGAGTTTCTTGTTCTTTACCAATAGGGGAAAGCGGGGTAAGCTGAGATTCTTGTTCTTTACCAATAGGGGAAAGCGGGGTAAGCTGAGTTTCTCGTTCTTCACCAATAGGGGAAAGCGGGGTAAGCTGAGTTTCTCGTTCTTTACCAATAGGGGAAAGCGGGGTAAGCTGAGTTTCTCGTTCTTTACCAATAGGGGAAAGCGGGGTAAGCTGAGTTTCTTGTTCTTTACCAATAGGGGAAAGCGGGGTAAGCTGAGTTTCTCGTTCTTTACCAATAGGGCAAAGCGGGGTAAGCTGAGTTTCTCGTTCTTTACCAATAGGGGAAAGCGGGGTTAGCTGAGTTTCTTGTTCTTTACCAATAGGGGAAAGCGGGGTAAGCTGAGATTCTTGTTCTTTACCAATAGGGGAAAGCGGGGTAAGATGAGTTTCTCGTTCTTTACCAATAGAGGAAAGCGGGGTAAGCTGAGTTTCTCGTTCTTTACCAATAGGGGAAAGCGGGGTAAGCTGAGTTTCTCGTTCTTTACCAATAGGGGAAAGCGGGGTAAGCTGAGTTTCTCGTTCTTTACCAATAGGGGAAAGCGGGGTAAGCTGAGTTTCTCGTTCTTTACCAATAGGGGAAAGCGGGGTAAGCTGAGTTTCTCGTTCTTCACCAATAGGGGAAAGCGGGGTAAGCTGAGTTTCTCGTTCTTTACCAATAGGGGAAAGCGGGGTAAGCTGAGTTTCTCGTTCTTTATCAATAAAGGAAAGCGGGGTAAGCTGAGTTTCTCGTTCTTTACCAATAGGGGAAAGCAGGGTAAGCTGAGTTTCCTGTTCTTTACTAATAGGGGAAAGCGGGGTAAGCTGAGTTTCTCGTTCTTTACCAATAGGGGAAAGCGGGGTAAGCTGACTTTCTTGTTCTTTACCAATATGGGAAAGCGGGGTAAGCTGAGTTTCCCGTTCTTTACCAATAGGGGAAAGCGGGGTAAGCTGAGTTTCTTGTTTTTTACCAATAGGGGAAAGCGGGGTAAGCTGAGTGTCTTGTTCTTTACCAATAGGGGAAAGCGGGGTAAGCTGAGTTTCTCGTTCTTTACCAATAGGGGAAAGCGGGGTAAGCTGAGTTTTTCGTTCTTTACCAATAGGGGAAAGCGGGGTAAGCTGAGTTTCTCGTTCTTTACCAATAAGGGAAAGCGGGGTAAGCTGAGTTTCTTGTTCTTTACCAATGGGGGAAAGCGGGGTAAGCTGAGTTTCTTGTTCTTTACCAATGGGGGAAAGCGGGGTAAGCTGAGTTTCTTGTTCTTTACCAATAAAGGAAAGCGGGGTAAGCTGAGTTTCTCGTTCTTTTCCAATAGGGGAAAGCAGGGTAAGCTGAGATTCTTGTTCTTTACCAATAGGGGAAAGCGGGGTAAGCTGAGTTTCTCGTTCTTCACCAATAGGGGAAAGCGGGGTAAGCTGAGTTTCTCGTTCTTTACCAATAGGGGAAAGCGGGGTAAGCTGAGTTTCTCGTTCTTTACCAATAGGGGAAAGCGGGGTAAGCTGAGTTTCTTGTTCTTTACCAATAGGGGAAAGCGGGGTAAGCTGAGTTTCTCGTTCTTTACCAATAGGGCAAAGCGGGGTAAGCTGAGTTTCTCGTTCTTTACCAATAAAGGAAAGCGGGGTAAGCTGAGTTTCTCGTTCTTTTCCAATAGGGGAAAGCAGGGTAAGCTGAGTTTCTTGTTCTTTACCAATAGGGGAAAGCGAGGTAAGCTGAGTTTCTCGTTCTTTACCAATAGGGGAAAGCGGGGTAAGCTGACTTTCTTGTTCTTTACCAATATGGGAAAGCGGGGTAAGCTGAGTTTCTCGTTCTTTACCAATAGGGGAAAGCGGGGTAAGCTGAGTTTCTTGTTCTTTACCAATAGGGGAAAGCGGGGTAAGCTGAGTTTCTTGGTCTTTACCAATAGGGGAAAGCGGGGTAAGCTGAGTTTCTTGTTCTTTACTCATAGGGGAAAGCGGGATAAGCTGAGTTTCTCGTTCTTTACCAATAGGGGAAAGCGGGGTAAGCTGAGTTTCTTGTTCTTTACCAATAGGGGAAAGCGGGGTAAGCTGAGTTTCTCGTTCTTTACCAATAGGGGAAAGCGGGGTAAGCTGAGTTTCTTGTTCTTTACCAATAGGGGAAAGCGGGGTAAGCTGAGTTTCTCGTTCTTTACCAATAGGGGAAAGCGGGGTAAGCTGAGTTTCTCGTTCTTTACCAATAGGGGAAAGCGGGGTAAGCTGAGTCTCTTGTTCTTTCCTAATAGGGGAAAGCAGGATAAGCTCAGTTTCTCGTTCTTTACCAATAGGGGAAAGCGGGGTAAGCTGAGTTTCTCGTTCTTTACCAATAGGGGAAAGCGGGGTAAGCTGAGTTTCTTGTTCTTTACCAATAGGGGAAAGCGGGGTAAGCTGAGTTTCTCGTTCTTTACCAATAGGGGAAAGCGGGGTAAGCTGAGTTTCTCGTTCTTTACCAATAGGGGAAAGCGGGGTAAGCTGAGTTTCTTGTTCTTTACTAATAGGGGAAAGCGGGATAAGCTGAGTTTCTCGTTCTTTACCAATAGGGGAAAGCAGGGTAAGCTGAGTTTCTTGTTCTTTACCAATAGGGGAAAGCGGGGTAAGCTGAGTTTCTTGTTCTTTACCAATAGGGGAAAGCGGGGTAAGCTGAGTTTCTCGTTCTTTACCAATAGGGGAAAGCGGGGTAAGCTGAGTTTCTCGTTCTTTACCAATAGGGGAAAGCGGGGTAAGCTGACTTTCTTGTTCTTTACCAATATGGGAAAGCGGGGTAAGCTGAGTTTCCCGTTCTTTACCAATAGGGGAAAGCGAGGTAAGCTGAGTTTCTTGTTTTTTACCAATAGGGGAAAGCGGGGTAAGCTGAGTGTCTTGTTCTTTACCAATAGGGGAAAGCGGGGTAAGCTGAGTTTCTCGTTCTTTACCAATAGGGGAAAGCGGGGTAAGCTGAGTTTCTCGTTCTTTACCAATAGGGGAAAGCGGGGTAAGCTGAGTTTCTCGTTCTTTACCAATAAGGGAAAGCGGGGTAAGCTGAGTTTCTTGTTCTTTACCAATGGGGGAAAGCGGGGTAAGCTGAGTTTCTTGTTCTTTACCAATGGGGGAAAGCGGGGTAAGCTGAGTTTCTTGTTCTTTACCAATAGGAGAAAGCGGGGTAAGCTGAGTTTCTTGTTCTTTACCAATAGGGGAAAGCGGGGTAAGCTGAGATTCTTGTTCTTTACCAATAGGGGAAAGCGGGGTAAGCTGAGTTTCTCGTTCTTCACCAATAGGGGAAAGCGGGGTAAGCTGAGTTTCTCGTTCTTTACCAATAGGGGAAAGCGGGGTAAGCTGAGTTTCTCGTTCTTTACCAATAGGGGAAAGCGGGGTAAGCTGAGTTTCTTGTTCTTTACCAATAGGGGAAAGCGGGGTAAGCTGAGTTTCTCGTTCTTTACCAATAGGGCAAAGCGGGGTAAGCTGAGTTTCTCGTTCTTTACCAATAAAGGAAAGCGGGGTAAGCTGAGTTTCTCGTTCTTTTCCAATAGGGGAAAGCAGGGTAAGCTGAGTTTCTTGTTCTTTACCAATAGGGGAAAGCGAGGTAAGCTGAGTTTCTCGTTCTTTACCAATAGGGGAAAGCGGGGTAAGCTGACTTTCTTGTTCTTTACCAATATGGGAAAGCGGGGTAAGCTGAGTTTCTCGTTCTTTACCAATAGGGGAAAGCGGGGTAAGCTGAGTTTCTTGTTCTTTACCAATAGGGGAAAGCGGGGTAAGCTGAGTTTCTTGGTCTTTACCAATAGGGGAAAGCGGGGTAAGCTGAGTTTCTTGTTCTTTACTAATAGGGGAAAGCGGGATAAGCTGAGTTTCTCGTTCTTTACCAATAGGGGAAAGCGGGGTAAGCTGAGTTTCTTGTTCTTTACCAATAGGGGAAAGCGGGGTAAGCTGAGTTTCTCGTTCTTTACCAATAGGGGAAAGCGGGGTAAGCTGAGTTTCTTGTTCTTTACCAATAGGGGAAAGCGGGGTAAGCTGAGTTTCTCGTTCTTTACCAATAGGGGAAAGCGGGGTAAGCTGAGTTTCTCGTTCTTTACCAATAGGGGAAAGCAGGGTAAGCTGAGTCTCTTGTTCTTTCCTAATAGGGGAAAGCAGGATAAGCTCAGTTTCTCGTTCTTTACCAATAGGGGAAAGCGGGGTAAGCTGAGTTTCTCGTTCTTTACCAATAGGGGAAAGCGGGGTAAGCTGAGTTTCTTGTTCTTTACCAATAGGGGAAAGCGGGGTAAGCTGAGTTTCTCGTTCTTTACCAATAGGGGAAAGCGGGGTAAGCTGAGTTTCTCGTTCTTTACCAATAGGGGAAAGCGGGGTAAGCTGAGTTTCTTGTTCTTTACTAATAGGGGAAAGCGGGATAAGCTGAGTTTCTCGTTCTTTACCAATAGGGGAAAGCAGGGTAAGCTGAGTTTCTTGTTCTTTACCAATAGGGGAAAGCGGGGTAAGCTGAGTTTCTTGTTCTTTACCAATAGGGGAAAGCGGGGTAAGCTGAGTTTCTCGTTCTTTACCAATAGGGGAAAGCGGGGTAAGCTGAGTTTCTCGTTCTTTACCAATAGGGGAAAGCGGGGTAAGCTGAGTTTCTCGTTCTTTACCAATAGGGGAAAGCGGGGTTAGCTGAGTTTCTTGTTCTTTACCAATATGGGAAAGCGGGGTAAGCTGAGTTTCTTGGTCTTTACCAATAGGGGAAAGCGGGGTAAGCTGAGTTTCTCGTTCTTTACCAATAGGGGAAAGCGGGGTAAGCTGAGTTTCTTGTTCTTTACTAATATGAAAAAGCGGGGTTAGCTGAGTTTCTCGTTCTTTACCAACAGGGGAAAGCGGGGTAAGCTGAGTTTCTCGTTCTTTACCAATAGGGGAAAGCGGGGTAAGCTGAGTTTCTCGTTCTTTACCAATAGGGGAAAGCGGGGTAAGCTGAGTTTCTCGTTCTTTACCAATAGGGGAAAGCGGGGTAAGCTGAGTTTCTTGTTCTTTACCAATTGGGGAAAGCGGGGTAAGCTGAGCCTCTTTTCATATTCAGGATTCCTAAATCAAAGCAATTAAAATTGTGATGCGAACTAATAAACCACCATATATTTCAGGATGTTGTGCACCCTATAAACAATGTGAATGAGTGTAAACATAACTGTTTTGATAATGTAGCATATTCCTAAAAAGTGGCACAACTTACCCCGTGTATGGTAAAACACGGGTAAAACACAATTTAACAAGTAGGCCTACAATGTCTTTTTATTAATGTTATTGCATTCAAATCTAATTTAACAAAAAATGAGAGATCCAAAGCATCTGTATATACCATGCTACTGTATCTGCTACAATCTCCAATAAAAATGTTTTTTTTTTTTTTTAATTAATCAGTAAATAAAAACATTTCAACATAGGCCTGAAATTCCAGAAATTCAAGCATAGGATCTATCCTTTGTGTTTTCTCTCTTCACGCTCTTCTCTTTCGAGTACCTGCCGTATGGCAAACTCCATTGATCCTTTTGGATCCCCCTATATATAAATATTCATAAATATATGAACTCTCGGGTCCTCTTATTTTTCCTCCTAAATATATGATTTTCGCAGGCAAATGAAACTCTGAAACGCTTCATGAGCCTATTTTTATGAGCGCGTGAGTCTCTGATCTCGGTGTAACACTCTTAGCTACAAACTCATAACTTCCTAATTATAGAACATAATAAAAACAAAATGGTTTGCATCTGCCCACTTACGATCTCTGTGAAACGCCGCCCTGGTACGCGAACCTTAGCCGGCAATACAGGGCTCAACAGAAACAAATGTTATCCTTTCCTACTTCACTTCTTTGTCGCTATGTTACTTTCAATGTATACAGCGCCGCATAAGTGCACTGTCATGCAGTGTGAAATTCTGGGTGCGCGCTCACCATTCGTCACACCTCTTAGCTCTTCGCAACGGTGGTGAAAGCTTCCCGTCAATGATTTTGATTGGAGCGCTTCATGCTGTTGCCAGATTCCCCTCTCTGAGCGGGGCATGAATTTGATGACTCTGATTGGTCACTTTCGCGTTCACACCTCCTCGACCGCTTTTTACCTGAATAAAGAGCTTCTGTTGAGAGAAGAGCAAGCGGACAGATTGGCCTTGAGGCATCTCTTCGTGGGGTAATTCAGCTGCTTACTCGATCGTGTGTTACGTCACTCTCCAGATTATATGGCCATCTTGCTGGCTCGCTGGCTTGCAGAGATGCGAAGACTCATGCATTCGGCGTGAGTCTCTCGCCTCTTATTGACATTCACGTTCCTGTGCCATAGTCAGCAATTAGTCAATCAACGCGCACTGAAGAACTTCACTCGCAGAATTTAAGTCATTGTGCATTAAGTTAATCAATTTCACGTGCATTACGGTGGATCTCCTCACTAGTGACAAGGAAATCCATGACAACTCGGGAATTCTCATGCTTGTCTTTACTGAGGGATGGAAAGCAATGAAATTGCATTAAGACGTTTCAAATGGTCTTTTTTCCATTTAAACAATTTACACCCTCAATTCTGAAATAGTAGGGACGAAGTGTAAATTGTGAATAAAATCAAAATGCAATGACTTTCAGAAATATGCTAGATGACCCAATATGTTATTGACAGCAGAACATAGATAACATTTCAAATGTTGAAACTGAGACATTTTACATTTTTATCCACAAAATGAGCTCATTTCAAATTTTCTGGCTTCAACAGGTCTCTAAAAAGTTGGGACATTGGTAAAAAAAAAAAAGGGCTGTAAAAGCAATTAATAAATAACAGAATCAGCTGAAAGAACATTTAGCAAGTAATTACATTAACTGGTATCAGGTGTGTAACACAATTGGCTACAAAAGGAATGTCTTCTGAGTCTCTCAGAAGTAACGATGGCCAGAGGCTCTCCTCAATGTCAAATTGCAAAGGCTTTGAAAGTCTCATCATCGACAGTGCATAACATCATAAAAAGATTCAGAGAAACTGGAATAATCTCTGTGTGTTAGGGACAAGGCCGAAGACCTTTACTGGATGCCCCTGATCTTCGGGCCCTCAGACGCCACTGCATCACTTACCGGCATGATTCTGTCATTGACATCACTAAATGGGCCCAGGAATACTTCAAGAAACCACTGTCTGTAAACACAGTCCGTCGTGCCATCTGCCGATGCCACATAAGTCTATCATGCAAAAAGAAAGCCATTGTTGATCCAGCATGATCCAGAAGTGCCGCCATGTTCTGTTTTGTCCTCTGGGCTAAAGAGGAGAAAGACCACCCCTCCTGTTATCAGCGTTCAGTTCAAAAGCCAGCATCTCTGATGGTATGGGGATGCGTTAGTGAATATGGTGTGGGACACTTGCATGTTTTAAAAAGCACCATGAATGCTGGAAGGTATATAAAGGTTTTAGAGCAACATGTGCTCCCCTTCAGATGACTTCTATTCCAGGGAAGGCCTTGTGTATTTCAGCAGGACAATGCAAAGCCACATACTGCAGCTATTACAACAGCATGGCTTCGTAGTAGAAGAGTCCTTGTGCTGAACTGGCCTGCCTGCAGTCCTGATCTTTCACCGATTAAGAACATTTGGCGCATAATTAAATGAAAAGTCCGTCAAAGGAGACCCTAAACAGTCCAGCAGCTGGAAGCCTGTATTAAACAAGAGTGGGATCTAATTCCAATGGCTAAACTCAAGAAACTTGTCTCCTCAATGCCCAGACGCCTCCACTGTGTTAAAAAGAAGAGGAGATGCTACATCATGGTAAACTGGCCCCTGTTCCAACTTCTTTGAGAGCTGTAGTAACCATCAAATTTAAATTGAATTGAAGCTCATTCTGTGGAGAAAATTGTAAAATTTCTCAGTTTCTACAGCTTTGTTATTTCTGTTCTATTGTGAATAAAATACTGGCTGGTGTGATTTGAAAGTCATTGCGTTTTGATTTTATTCACAATTTACACTTGTCCCAACTATTTTGGGATTGCAGTAGTAAATGATCATGCATTGTTTCCAATCCCTGAGTAAAGAGAAGCACGATAAGTCCGAAGTCGCTTTCCGTGTTACTTATGGTGAGGTCCGCCTTAAAACAAGTGAAACTGAAACCTCAATGCACAAGGATTTTAATTCTGCGTGTGAATCTCATTAATTATGGAAGCATATACAAAAGTAGTTAAGAAAATGAAAATTAAAATACAATGTCAAAAATACATTTTCATTTTCAAGATACAAGCGCATATTTGTATCATAAGAAAAATGCAAATGTAATCCTCCACTTTGCATTTTCATTTTCAAGTCCATGTATGCAATTTTATAACAATTGGAAAATGAAAATACATTCCTCATTTGCATTTTCGAGAAGTGCACTGCAATATAACTAACAAAACGAAAATGCTAATCGTATAAAGCAAATACATTCTCGGAAATGCTTTTTCGTTTTTGAGAAGCACGCGCGTTATTTGTATCGTCAGGAAAATGCTAAAGTAATCATTCACTTTGCATTTGCATTTTCAAGTCCATGTAGGTACTGTTTTCATTTGCAAGACGTGCCCCGCAATATTTCTAAAAAAACGAAATCAAAAACGCTACGCAATATCTGTCAGATATTGCAGAGTTTGATTGAGAATATAGCTCTCGCGCTCATACCCCTGTGTGCGCTTGGATTAGCGCTGCTTCCACTGAAACTATGTGCTTTACACTCAGATCTGTTGATCTTCAGACGGGTTATCTGCACATCATCTGCTCAGTAGTTCAGTCGGTTACAAAGCAAGTTCATACGCCCCTGCTCTCTTGGGCTTCATGTACTTCCATTGCTTTCTTAAAGAATTTGGAGTGAAAGGACAGTTCATATTAATACACCAGTGCCTATACATCTCATGACCTTAATAGCTGGCTACATACAGTGGCTACATACAGTGGTAGCCGTGTAACACGTCAACCTCCAGTTCTCTATTATGCGAGTCTGTGGATGAACCGCAGACGTAGACTGAGCTAAGAAAGGGACAGATTCATCCTGTTCGCCTGCATCCTGCTGCCGCAGAAGAAAGGCTTGCGAAATCCAAACATTTATGATTTCTTTTATTATACCTTAAAGTCGCTTGTCATAATATGTTGTCGCTGGCCATAGCCAGATGTCGACACAGTGATATGTTTCGGCCAATTTACAAAGACTCTTCTCTGTTCATGTTGACCACCCAGTTAGATGAATATATAATGTAAAGAGTATAAACTTTTGGCAAGAAAACACCTGTGGACCAAGTGTTCTCCTAACCTTTGTAAATGTACCTTCAAAGAATGGACACATTCACCAGAGTCTGATGTGATCGGGTTTATTGTAAGTCACTCAAAGTGAAGTACAAAACCCAGGCTGGTCTGCGCAAACCACATAGTATTCATTCTTCATCAATCACCCGACACAGACTGACCTCCACTTGTCCGAACCCTCATATTTACTGGCCTTTTGGCACATTCCTCGAGGTGGCATTAAACATGACTCTTCCTTATTCCACATTATTACTTTCTGATTGGTTCATTAAAACCCACGCCGGGAGCGAAGGCTTATGTGTGTGGATTCCAGCTGTTGTAAAGCAATTAGAACATGTCAGTTAAATCATTCATGTCTGCATCCCGCCTTGGACCCAGCCTGAGACTTACCTGAAGTATCCTCCATTCAAAAACAGGGCTATGCCAAAATCACGGAACCTAATGCCGCGCTGCAAATAATCCAAGGTGCATGTTGGAACACGCACAGAAACTGAGCAAAACATCAGATATATCAGTGATTAGGGCAAACTAAGCATAACGATTATAATATTACTCCCGTTTAAAATCTGACTCCAATTTAAACTAGGCTTCTGCCGTCTGAGGCGACGGCTGGGGGTATATCCCCGAAAGCCCCCAATCCTCCAATTCTCCAATCCTTGAACAGACCTTGAATAGACTTTCATTTGAACTTAATTTCACGTCAATCAGTCAAATGGTTCTGAAGATATGGCCAAAATGGCAATTTTCCATCACAAAGCGCCACCTGGTGGCAAAATATTGAACCATGCAGGTATGATGTCATCATGTGACACATTGTGAGGTCATGACCTTGCAGTTGCACATAGTTTCATGTCAATTGGACAAATAGTTCGAAAGATATGGCAAAAATGGTGAACTTTATGTGACAAAGCTCCACCTTGTGTCAAAATTTTGAACCAAGCAGGTATAATGTCATCGTGGGACACATCCTCAGGTCATGACCTTTCATTTGCACTTGATTTGAGGTCAATTGGACAAATCTTTCCAGAGATATGATAAAAACTGTGATTTTTTTTAGTTTTTGGCCCCCGGTGGCCAATCTAGAAATTGTAAATTGTCCAAAATCGAACCAGTTTTTCCTCTTTATGATACTTACTGATGTGCAAAACTTGGAATTTCTAATTGAAATATTACTGCATTTATCGCGTTAACATGCAAATCAGTTTTTGGCCCCTGGTGGCCAATCTAGAGATCGTAAATTGTCCAAAATCGAATCAGTTCTTCCTCTTTATGATACTTACTTATGTGCAAAACTTGAAATTTTTAATTGAAATATTACTGAAGTTATCACGGAGCAGTGATTTTTTTCAGTTTTTGGCCCCTGGTGGCCAATCTAGAAATAGTAAATTGTCCCAAATCCGATCAGTTCTTCCTCTTTATGATACTTAATTATGTGCAAAATTTGGAATTTGTAATTGAAATGTTACTGAAGTTATCGCGTTAACACGTAGTGCGGCGGCGGCCAGACCAAAAACATAATATCCCCCAGAACGCCATTCGGCGTTCGGGGATATAAATGAACTGGGAACTGAAAAATGCATGAATCTCGGGGCACCTACCCCACCAGACTCTTCCGTCAGAAGCACTGTTACTCAGTTTATGCCCCCCAGGTCCTAGCATAATTGCTGGATCTTAGTTCGGTTATAGTTTTAGAGGATAGAAGAAATTACCATGATAGTAGCATCTTAGCTTAAAATTTTCGTGAACCCAGATTTATGTGAACCCAAGGGTTCCTTAAGGCGAATCTGACAGGCACCGGCTTATAAAGCCCAGGGGTGCCCTTTAATGCCAGATCCCCAGCACCGGTACTACATAAACCCTTTATATAAGTAGAACATAATTTACAACCCAACTTAAAACCCATCACTTCCTATAAACATCAGCTAGCTAGTCTGGAATGATTAGAAATCGCCCCCAAAGTACCGGTCGTAACATGGACGGAAAAAATGTAAAAAGGATTTAAAGTCATGGAGACCACGCATGTACTACAATAGCAGTAAGAGCCGAAATTGTCCTGCGTCCTGTGCGGCGCCCTGTACAGTTTCCTGTGTCCTGCACAATGTCCTACGCACTGTACTGCGCAGTTTCCTGTGTCCTGCACAGTGTCCTGCACGCTGTCCCACACAGTTTCCTGTGTCCTGCACGCTGTCCTGTGCAGTTTCCTGTGTCCTGCACAGTGTCCTGTGCGCTGTCCTGTGCAGTTTCCTGTGTCCTGCACGCTGTCCTGTGCAGTTTCCTGTGTCCTGCACAGTGCCCTGTGTGCTCTCCTACGCAGTTTCCTGTGTAATTGTCCTGTGTCCTGCACGCTTTCCTGTGCAGTGTCCTGTGTCCTGCACAGTGCCCTGTGTGCAGTCCTGTGCAGTTCCCTGTGTGACTGTCCTGTGTCCTGCACGCTTTCCTGTGCAGTGTCCTGTGTCCTGCACAGTGCCCTGTGTGCTGTCCTGTGTAGTTCCCTGTGTGATTGTGCTGTGTCCTGCACGCTGTCCTGTACAGTGTCCTCCTCAGTGTCCTGCACACTTCTTACAGGATAGGACAGTTTTCTTATTGAAATTTTCATGCAGTTGGAGAGAGGTGATGGGTTTATATTTATTTTTATTTTGAAATGCAGTTGTATAAGTTTTAAACAGCGACGAGTCGCAGCAAAGTGCTGCGAGTGGTGCAGGTAAATTATTACACTGGCAGAAAAATATAATCTTAGGTTCTTGCATTAATTCCACTAGGTTTGCATGAAGGCATAATTTTTACTATGAAAATAAAAAGTTCAATTTTACCACAATGTTTTATAGAAAAAACAAAATTCAATATTACCACAATGTTTTGATGCCGTTTCCAATAAAACAGACGTGTAACATAAAAACCGTTTATTCACTAGTGCTTGAGCCAGACCAGTAATCAAACCTGACTGCAGTGCGCTGCAAATCTTCCAGCCCTGTTGAAAGTGCCACAGCAGTGCAGCGCTCTAATTATACGGGGCACTAACGTTACTCGACTACTGCAGAACACTGCTAGTGCACCGCGAGACTGCACTTTTTAAAGCCACCTCCCCTTTTTAAGCGAACACATAGATAGCTATCATTTGCCTGAAAATTAAAATAGTAAAAACGAGTATGTCTCTATTTGATTGATTATTTTCTATAATGCATCAAATAAAGACACCATAATTTTTTTAAATTTTCAACCAAATAATGGCACATAGTATTATTCAGTGCAGCAATAGTTTTCAGGTCTCAGTTTTTCCTGCACAGCAATATTAAGGGTCTGTTTTGCTTCATTCTGCGTAGGTCCCCTTAATGGCAGCTTAATGGCATGACCAGCTATTACTTTTATATGATAAGCCCCGCGTGAGTGCCTCCTGCCGTCAAGCAGCTTAAGATATACTGTCTCTTTGATAGTGAATGAAACCGCTGGTCATTGAACACAGCACAGCAGGAAGGATCGTATCACACATATTTATTATTTACATGACATAAAAAGTTGTGAATAAAAGAATAATCATAATATAAATAACAAACAAAAGTAAATCCTGCATTTCAAAAAAATTTTAACATTGTGTACAGTAAGTGCACATTTAATTTTACCTGCTCAGAAATAAATTTATTTCCATGCAGGTCCTTCTGAGCTGAGGCACATCTCAGCCCTGTATCAGCAGACACCCTCCTGTCTTCGCAATATTTCAATAATGACCTTAAACATAATTATATTTCAACTAATTAGTAGGTACACTATGTGATAGAAATTTTATATAAATTTGTGCTCGGAGTCAAGAATCAAATTTGTTGTAAAGCTCTAAAAATTATAAATGGCATATACTTGCTTCTGGTACCAATACATCACAAACTAAGTCAACATCCTCGATTCCCTTCCCCAGTTCCAGAGCAGCGTTGACTTTGTCAATCAATTTGATGGTCTATAGGTGGACACACATACAGCACTTTACAGCTAAGCACATGGCAGCAGTTTAACATTAATGACGTAATTCTGAGGAGTTTCCTATAACCATAAGTATACGGCAGATGACTGGATGTTTAGAGAAACTGTAATGGACTGCATGTTCACATGTATGAAGACATGCCAGCTATTTTTTCTTGAGGAAATGCAATGATACATCAATTCCAAAAGTCCAAAGCAGATACTGGTCCATACTTATCTATAGTAATGTCTTCTAAGGCTCTCTTTGAACTTTTTGTTGGTGACTATAAGTAGACAAAATAGCTTACATCCTCTTCGCCAAAATAGCACGCCTTCGGTTTTAACAGCTGCTTCAGTCTCAAAGAAGTTGCAGGGTACGTCCAAAGATACATCCGGCTGGATTTGCGCTCCCCAGATACCATGGCTTCATGGATGCACAGAATAAATAGAGAACATAAATCACAGGGAAAAAAATGGTCAGGTGTGGTATTCAAATCATGTAAACTGACCCAGCCTTACCCTTATCTCACTCTCATCAATCAGACCCTCCTCTCCATTCTGCTGCAGAGTCATCTAAGTCCTGTTGAAAATGAAAGGCAAGGTTTCTTGTGTGCTATGAAAATTGTAATGGACTGGACCAGGAATCACATGTGGAGGCAGTGTACAATCAAACAGACTTTTTCAAGCTCTTATTGACAGTATTAGAGTCTGTAAGGGGAACCACAGAAGTGGAGGTGGGGTGAAATACCAGAGAATAAGAGCGCAGTTCATCAATAGTGAGGTAATGACAAAGCTGAGCTTTCAATTGCCAGCCATTGGCTTCCAGGAAAACAGCCAGGTGAAGTGAACACTTTGCCAAAGCCTAACAATCCCTACATTGGATGGACTAGCTTTAGGGCAACTATGTTCCAATCCTGATGACTGTAGAAAGACTTCAGGCCCGCTCCAAACAAACTGGACAGAATTACAGACTTGGAAGTATTCAAAAGGTTGTGGTCCCAATCCTGGACCATGGTAATGCTTGGGACCTTGTTCCTCTTAAAATGGATGGAGGAACTGACTTGAACTTGGTTTACTTCAATACAATTTCAATCCAAGACTCTGAGTAGGGCTGGAAGCTAGTACAATTTAACTAAGTAAAGAGGAAAATTTCTGCTGTCAAATGGCTGTCAAAAAATATTTCGATGAAGACAGAGGTTCAATTTGGGAAACTGACCGGTCAAGAATTCAGTTGTCATAACAGAGGTGATAAACTGCAACAAAGAATGCTGCCTGGTTTGAACCTTCAATAACATATTACAGTCCTGCAATTTCTGACTCAAAGCAATGGGCTTAACACGTCTCAGTATCATTAAAAAAAAAAACAGAAAGCACTCTGCCATGCCAGCTCTGTGTATTGGTTACTTTCTGTATGATGTTAGCAATGCTGCCACCTGGTGGTGGAATGCAGCAAAACCCAAAATTCAAGCGGAGATCAGAAAAGCATGCAAATTGATTATTTCCCCCCCCCCCCGGATCCAGAATACATTTTGTATCATCTCCAAAATGTGATGGAGTGTTCCTTGGGAAACTATGTACCATTCCACAAAATTTCAAGTACATTTAGCATAATCCTGCTAACATACAAGCAAGCAAACAAACAAACAAACAAACATACAGGACTAAAAACTTTACCCCCTTGGCGGAGGCAATGTCCCTGAAATGAGACTCAGCCAAAGAGGAGCAAATACGCGAGATGTAGACCAATCAGAGACTGCCTACTTCTAATAAGCAAGCAAGCTGCTGCATAGGAGGGGAGAAGAAAGGCATTTACTTCAGGATATTGACAGAAGACATAAAACTGAACCAAAACTGCACTGTTCCTCTCAACATTCAAAGGTGAAGGGCTTCTGCAGCCACATTCGAAGGGATCTTTGCTGCCCTTCTCAGAAACACCAGCACAGCCCACGCGCAGCCATCCTTTGCAGGCTTTGCACTGAACCCAGCAGAGTCTTTACCTCAGGATAAAGTCAACTGCAAGTGATAAAGCCATAAACCTTTCAGTACCAGAAAAATTAAATATTAGTACAGGCACATGATTAGATTTAGTAATTACATACCCTCCACTGCCCAGTCTCTGGTAAGCGCAGACATTGATGTCAGCTGCCATGCATTCACTACGTCTTCTTTTTTTCACAAGTTCCTAAAATACAACACAGGTTGAAATTTAATGACATAAACTGCATCAATAATATAATGTACTCCTTCTCTGATTATTTTGAGAGCATCATTGACAAAGCATTAAACGCTTTGTCGTAACTTTGTTGCTCACCTTTACCGCAACACTGCGAATCAAGGAGGTTGCGTGGTCGCGCCGGAAATATTCCAGCTGCGACGTGTCTGAAGTGTCCTCTCTAGGCCTTACTCACTGCACTTCCAATTCAGCCATCTATGAAGTACATGATAATTAGACCTTTCTAGAAAGCAAGACTTGACACAAAAACAGACACAATCAGAGTTGCCTGCGTCCGGCTGGTGCCTCTGCTCTGGATACTGCACATCCCACTGCGCGACGCTCCACCTCTCCTGAAAGGTCCGACTGTGTGGGGTGGGAAGACAGTTACTTGCTATTCCCTTTGAAACTAGTTTAATTATCCTATGGAAATCAGTGAAATTCAATTATTCTTATGAACAGTTTGTTTTTTTCTTCTACTTCTAAGTGTCCATCTCCCAGTCTTTTGGGTGAGGGTACAGGCGGAGGGAGTCATAGATTCAGAGTGGTTTCATCAACCCATCTAACATCTGAGATATTAATAGAAAAAACATACACAACGCAATAGCAAATGAAGGAGAATGACTGGCTTTTCGTTGTATTAATGTATTTTGTCCTTGTGCTAAATTTGATTGAACCGTTTCGAACACACCCAAAGGATGAAGTGATTCCCACGTTCAGGGCTATTACCTCCAACCACCCGGGGGAGCAACACCACTGTGTCCGGGTGATGGTCCTGTATCAATAACAGCGAATGCATACATTTGCTGTATAAGCATGGGGTAAAAGGCAGTTTTTATTGCTTGCGTATGACGAAAAACTTGGAAAATATATCATCTCATATTGAGAAACAGTCCACAACTGTATAAATTCATCATACCATCAAAATCTGCTTGTGGTGGGTTGCAGTTTCTCTTTTGTTTTTCCAGTCTCGCCACCAACTAATGAAGTGAAAAGTGGGGGGGCTTTGAACTGCAAGAGAAAGCAGGCGGTGATTAAGACAGTGATGTCCCATAGCTGTCACATCAGGAGTAATGAAACACTGCTTGGGACAGAGATAAGTGGGGCCATAGACAGTGGGGTGCTGGGAAACGGTTTTCCAAGAAGTCCCCAGCGTTTCCTGATTCCATCCCCCCGTTCAATCGGTCTCCATCAGTTATAATGTTCCATGTCTTTAAGATTGATTTGATGGTCCAGTTTACTTTGTAACACGTGGCATCTATTTAAGTTGTTCACTGTCATTCTCTGATGCTGCATTGTAAATCAAGATTTCTCACGTAAAGCTTCCAATCATTTTCAGCTAAAGGCCTTTGTCTAGTAATCGACCCCAGTGCTCACCACGCTCTGCTCTCTTACATTCCATCGTGCGTGGTACTACGAGTGGTTTGTGTGCCAAAAATGGGCCAAGTAGTGAGATGCACGCTGGTGGAAAGTACTTTTTTTGGTGGTCGCAAACACGACGCATAGCACGCAGCCTGAAAACTGGCCGGCCAGTTTTTCGCTACGACCTGGCAGCGACAATTAGCACGCCTGGAGCACGCTCGGAGTACGCAAGACAAAAGTACTGAGTAAGTTTGATAGGCGTGCGTGTAACGCAGGCAAAACATGCAGCAATTACCCACAAAGGCGTACTTACCATGCAAGAGGCTCCTACTTTCCACTTGCTTTCAATGTACGTTTTAAAAAAGGGGGGTGAGCGCACTTCCTCTGTGCGTATGACCTACTTCCACAGTGCGTGGTTAGTACTACTACCGTACTTGTGAAGTACGTAACACTCAGACGACGCACGTGACCAGCACGATAAAAGTGCGCCTCCTTCGTCTTTTCCTCTCTTGCAGGCGATCCCGAGCAACTACTGCCAGCGCTGCATCACGGTCTTCCGCTTCCGCTTCCTCTGGCAACAGCAGCTGTAGAAGACGATGGCGCATCCTTCTAGGTAGTGCCATATTGGATGCTGAAACAATTAATGATGAAGAGACTCAGTGCACCCTTATATTATTGTGATTATCCTTGTGTTAGTCCAATTTGACGCACAAATGTCTCGCTTAACACTTTCGTGCTCCTTACGTTTCTCTTACGTTTCTCTTACTTCGTAAATACGATTTCTGAAAACCTACGCTTCACTTGCAATAAACGTTAGATTATCCCACTCATTGTGTGCGACAGAAGTACAGATCTTACGTGCTCCTTACTACTTCCTGCTTACAAAAAGGCGTACAGACCACTTGCGGGCCTCACTTTTAGAGCAAGACACACCCACTCATTAAGTACTTACTACATACTTCCCCTCCGATTTAATTTTCACCCTGCGACAACGCCACGCCTGACAGGAACTCCGAGTCCGCACGATCTCTAACCACGCACGACGGGAAGTAAGAGAGCCTTTCAGTACTGTTTGTGCCTTTGTACTACATCATCTTCTACAAGTCCATTCTCCAGGGAAAACACTGCAAAACCTTTACTGGCACTGGACTGGAGGTGAAGTTCCTGCTGAAGGATGCTTTAAGCCTTCAGGCAGTTCTGCACCTGAATGTGAGGTTCTCCACTGATCAAGTCCCCGCCTCTTCTGCCAAAACACTGTCCTCAGACTCTGCCCTCTCCTTCAGTGAGCTTATTCCTGTGTTTAAACACGCCTTTCACCTTTCATTCTGAATATGATTTTTGTCTGGATCATAACGATTTTTAGTTTCCTGGGTGGATTTCTTAATAGGGTAAAGTTTAAGTGGCTGGACAAAGTAAACAGTGAGTCGTGCATAGGGAGTATTTCTCTTTCGGTTGTTTCCCTTCTCTTGGATCGGGACAAGAGCTTACCTCATGGTGTCCCTCTGTTAACTGCTCAATCCTGCGACTCACAGCCTGAGTGCACACAGAACAGTGTTTAAGACTATGCAAATGAGGCAATGCATTTAGACATTTAGCTATAAGTTTTAGCCACAATGACATTTTTGAACAGTCCCCCAGGACAGCCCAATAAGCTACCAGTACCCCATGAGCAGCAGATAAATGCTGATATAAATATACAGTCCTGTACTTACATCATCAGTTAGCCACGGTAATGATGGTAAATATTCCGCTTGGCTACTCTCCAAATATTGAGGAGGCAGAGGGGAGCAAAAATCTGGCAATCCAATCTGGCCAAGGTGAAATTTCACCAGAGGAAATCTTTTCTTTTGGACAGTCTTGTGCTGTGTGTGAAGTTTCTCCTTGGGGAAAAAAAAAATATTCTTAAGCAATGATAATGACATAAAAATGCTGTTTACAAGACATTCATTTAATTACTGAAAGCTTACCTCAAGTTCCATCGCAATAGCGAACAGAGCAACAAAGAATTATTTTCCTGGAGAACTTCCCTGACCCATCCTGCTTTGTTCAACTGGCATCGCTTCTACCGCCTCTCCCACTTCCTGTAAGTGATCATGTGACCTTGTGCCCATCTCATGTGCAGCAGGGTCATCCTTTATGACCTCCGCAGGCGGCCTTCTACCGCCTCTCCCACTTCCTGTAAGTGATCATGTGGCCTTGTGCCCATCTCATGTGCAGCAGGGTCATCCTTTATGACCTCAGCAGGCGGCCTTCTACCGCCTCTCCCACTTCCTGTAAGTGATCATGTGGCCTTGTGCCCATCTCATGTGCAGCAGGGTCATCCTTTATGACCTCAGCAGGCGGCCTTCTACCGCCTCTCCCACTTCCTGTAAGTGATCATGTGGCCTTGTGCCCATCTCATGTGCAGCAGGGTCATCCTTTATGACCTCAGCAGGCGGCCTTCTACCGCCTCTCCCACTTCCTGTAAGTGATCCTGTGGCCTTGTGCCCATCTCATGTGCAGCAGGGTCATCCTTTATGACCTCAGCAGGCGGCCTTCTACCGCCTCTCCCACTTCCTGTAAGTGATCCTGTGGCCTTGTGCCCATCTCATGTGCAGCAGGGTCATCCTTTATGACCTCAGCAGGCGGCCTTCTACCGCCTCTCCTACTTCCTGTAAGTGATCATGTGGCCTTGTGCCCATCTCATGTGCAGCAGGGTCATCCTTTATGACCTCAGCAGGCGGCCTTCTACCGCCTCTCCCACTTCCTGTAAGTGATCATGTGGCCTTGTCCCCATCTCATGTGCAGCAGGGTCATCCTTTATGACCTCAGCAGGCGGCCTTCTACCGCCTCTCCTACTTCCTGTAAGTGATCATGTGGCCTTGTGCCCATCTCATGTGCAGCAGGGTCATCCTTTATGACCTCAGCAGGCGGCCTTCTACCGCCTCTCCTACTTCCTGTAAGTGATCATGTGGCCTTGTGCCCATCTCATGTGCAGCAGGGTCATCCTTTATGACCTCAGCAGGCGGCCTTCTACCGCCTCTCCCACTTCCTGTAAGTGATCATGTGGCCTTGTCCCCATCTCATGTGCAGCAAGGTCATCCTTTATGACCTCCGCAGGCGGCCTTCTACCGCCTCTCCCACTTCCTGTAAGTGATCATGTGGCCTTGTGCCCATCTCATGTGCAGCAGGGTCATCCTTTATGACCTCAGCAGGCGGCCTTCTACCGCCTCTCCCACTTCCTGTAAGTGATCATGTGGCCTTGTGCCCATCTCATGTGCAGCAGGGTCATCCTTTATGACCTCAGCAGGCGGCCTTCTACCGCCTCTCCCACTTCCTGTAAGTGATCGTGTGGCCTTGTGCCCATCTCATGTGCAGCAGGGTCATCCTTTATGACCTCAGCAGGCGGCCTTCTACCGCCTCTCCCACTTCCTGTAAGTGATCATGTGGCCTTGTGCCCATCTCATGTGCAGCAGGGTCATCCTTTATGACCTCAGCAGGCGGCCTTCTACCGCCTCTCCCACTTCCTGTAAGTGATCATGTGACCTTGTGCCCATCTCATGTGCAGCAGGGTCATCCTTTATGACCTCAGCAGGCGGCCTTCTACCGCCTCTCCCACTTCCTGTAAGTGATCATGTGGCCTTGTGCCCATCTCATGTGCAGCAGGGTCATCCTTTATGACCTCAGCAGGCGGCCTTCTACCGCCTCTCCCACTTCCTGTAAGTGATCATGTGGCCTTGTGCCCATCTCATGTGCAGCAGGGTCATCCTTTATGACCTCAGCAGGCTTTCCCTCCATTGCTTTTGGATTTTCACCTTTGGGGAAAGAAGTTTTTTTATTGTTCAAGTTTAAGGTCTCATAACATACATACCAGCACCAAACAGGCATATCCTGCCCGTTGAACGAGGTGTCGCTTTGCTCCATGTAAGGCGGTGCATCTGAGTACGGAAGTCCTTGTTCACCCGTTGGTTGTGCAAGTGGAATACCCAGCGGAGCATGGACATGAAGTGGTAGTCTTTAAGCTGGCAGAGAAAATATCGGGCATTTCCCAGTTCCTTATTCAACTGTACAGCCTCTGAAGAATTCAGCACCGCGGTCCGTTCCGGAACAAGGTCCAAACTCCACAGCTTTTCTTCTGGCCTCTTCTGGTTCCTTCGGTGGAATCGGTTGTACAGTGAAAATCTGTGACTGGTTTCAGTTACTGGATGTGTACTTGCCAAATCTGTGCCAATTGGTGCTTGCGGCACAGGCCCACCCTACTGCAGGATTTTTTTATATCCATGGAAAGGACAGTTTAAGATCATTTTTGCCGGCCACTTCCAAATTCTCTGCTATGGCGTCACACAGCCTGCCATCAAACGGCAGAAAAAATTGCTGCCTTGTCCTGTGGTTTGGTGCCGAGCGACTCCTCCTGCAGTGTCTGATATGCGGAGCGTTATAGGAATGCTGAAACTCACCGGGGCATCTGTGTGATCTCAGCCCGACTCCTGCCACCACAATGGAGAGCAGTAGTACACAACTGAGAGCGCGCACTCAGCCTGCAGAACACCACCTAAATAGCAAGCACAGAGTTGTGAGTGATATTGAATTTCTTTCTCATCAGTTACAGTTTGATTTGATACAGTCCTTACCTCCTGTCTTCTTTTTTTATTTATTTCTTTATCCTTTATTTAGCCAGGAAGGTCCCATTGAGATACAAGGGGCTCTAATTTCGTAGACCAGGCGCAGGCGCGGCGAATGGGGGGTGCGCTGCGCCAACGGGGTGTGTCCAGGCGTATGTGGCAATTTCGTGCCCGGCGTAGCCTGGCGCTAGTACTCCTCTGTCCCGCCTCTGTCCCTCCTACCAGCGCAAGTTGGCAAAGAAGGCGACACAGCCGAGTCAAATCTTGCTCACTGGCAAGAGAAACGATGGATAGCGTGTTCCCATTAGTTACAAACTGTTGCTGCTTTAAATTTTGGGATTAACATGCATGGACAACAATGCAAGATACGTGACACATTTATTTTCAATATGTGATCTTAACTCAGTAGCTACGAGATCATAGCAATCAGGTTGTATTCCTTTCCCCCACTGAAGACGATAAAACCTAAATGACAATAATAGTAGCCGTGTATTAAGCCGCTTGCACACTGGACGCGAAATGAATTTTTCGCTCGACAGATTGCGTCTTGTGTCCGAAAGTCTGACAGGGTCTTAATAAATCTCCGTGTCCGACAGTCTATTATTGTTTTTAATTTCTTCAAATCTGCTGACTCTTTTAGATATTAAACGTGAAATTTTTGATTAGAGGGCTCAGTTCTTCAAGATGAGTACCGAGAATTTCAATCAATGTTTCTGTTTAAGCTGCTCAATAAAGTGAGTCGACACTGGTGCAAGACAATGTACAATCCCTCCGTGTCTGACAGCCAAAAAAAGAGAGGACGATTAGAACAGATTGATAACGAAATAAAGAATAAAAAGAAACATTGTAAAAACAGAACATCCAATGAACACTGCGATTTATTTATTGGCGGGTCATCTTTGTTGGATATCCTGTTTGTTGGTTTTTATTCTTTATTTCGTTATAAATCTGTTCTCATATCAATACTTTTACTTTTTGCTGTCTGCTGGACATGGAGTATTTTGCATTTCGTGTCGGACAGTCTTGATCGTGCATGCGATAATTTCTTCACACTGTCAATGGTCATAGAATTGATTTGCTCACGCACTATTTTATCTCTGCTGTGGAAATAAAGCGTGAATCTGTTCGGTCCATCTGACTAATTTTCAAAAGAAAGACCGAATAAAGACTGCCGTCTATCTTCAACGAAAACAGACGAATAGGCTAAAAAGACCAAGAAAAGTCGATAGCTATCAATTTGCATTTTGTGAAGGTCGAACACAAACATAGCCAAGTTTGCACGTCTAATAATTCCTGGAATACTCGGAAAAATTAGAACTTTTATGACTTTCGGACACGGAGCTATATTAAAACCCTGTCCGACTATCGCGTCTTTGCATTGATTTTGACTGTAATCAGTCGTGCGAAAAATTCGTTTCGCGTCCAGTGTGCAAGCGGCTTTAATGAGCATAGAACGCAAGCATTCGATATATATGTATACAGTTTGTGGTTGGCTGAGAAAGATGTGAAGTCGTTAGTTTGCATCACAGATTCAGCTGCGTTGATTAAGCCAGGTCAAGTTTCCATTACGCGTGGTAACCGCCTTTAATCTGACATCAGGACAATCGATAAAGATACTATAATTTATGTCCTTATTCAGATAGTTACATTGCATAGTGCTTCTTGAAATTATTTCTTGCATTGAAATGTGCCTGACATTCTGTAAACCTGCCTGTGAGATTTCGGTGACGTGTGCGCACTCTGCGCCGGTCAGCCAAATTACCACTGCACGGAAATTAAAGCAGGTTGGAGCAGGCGAGTTTTCTGCGCAACTCCAGCGGAGACTTTTTCTACGAAATTGTCACTGCGTCTTGATGAATATGTGACACCTCCCCCTACTACGCCGCCACACCCATCTCGGCGGACCTTCGTCTACCGAAGGCTGCGCACCTCACGAAATTACCACTACGCGGGCTGCGCCGTATGAAATTACCACTGCGCGGGCTGCGCCTCGCTACGCCACCTGCGCTGCGCCAGGAAATTAGAGCCCAAGATCTCTTCTTCCAGAGGGTCCTGGTCAAGACAGCAGCGTGAGCAGTTTCACATGTATACATACAGGACATTTAAAAAAGAACATTAAAAAAAACTATCTGACAGGAAGAATACATCAAAGCAGCACAGAGGGAACAGCAGGGGGAGAGTTGTACAGGCCAGTCCAATACATCTGTTACACACTCCACATCAAAATCTCAGATTAAGGAAAACAGCCACATTTCCTTCAGGGCGGTTTGGAAAAGTCTTTTGAAAAGATATAATGAAGGGAATGCTCCTAGGTTAGTGCTTTTTTTGCAGCTCATTCCAGGCCCAGGGTGCATAAAAGGAAAATGCAGTTTTACCAGCTCTGACTGCACCCTGGGGACATGTAAAAGAATACGATCAGTCAATCTTGTACAGTAGTTGCCTGTATGATAAGACAAAAGGTTGGAGATATAAGTGGGCATTTTACCTTGTGATGACTTGGCAATAAATATCAACATATGTGTTTTTCTCCTCTGATATAAAGACCACCACCGAAGTAGTTCATATCAAGTACAATGGTGAGTGTGAGAACCAGCATTCGTTACAAAGCGTATTGCAGCATGACATGCACAATCTAGTTTTTTCAGAAGAGATGAAGCTGCGTGCATATAAATGACATCATCATAATCTAAAACAGAGAAAAATGAGCTTTGCACAATTTTCTTTCTGGCCTCAAATTATAAGCATTTCTCTAAGCGGAAAAGAAAGCCAAGCTTTCGCCGAAGTTTTTTCAATAGATTATCAATATGCATGGTAAATGTCATCTTATCATCAAGCCAAATGCCCAAATATTTGTACGAGGTAACTCTCTCTATACATGTACCTTCTAATGTTGATAATGTGAAATCAATGATTTTGGATTGAGGACCAACTTCAGTTTTAATAATGAATGCTGCAGGGACTGAAAAGCATCCTGCAGATGCTCTAAGGCTTGATTCAAAGAGGGTGCTACCGTATAAATAATCGTGTCATCAGCATACAAATGTAGCTCAGCAGGATTTATTCCATGACCTAGGTCATTTATAAAAATAGAGAATAAGATGGGGGCTAAAATAGATCCTTGCGGGACACCTTTGTTGACTGTAAGAAAGGTTGAGGTATCATTTCCTACAGAGATGCACTGCGTTCTTTCAGTTAAATAGTTCTGAAGGACAGAGATAGGAGTAAAAGTGAATTTCCGTGCAGGGGTACAAAAGATGGATACTGGGTTTCCTTCATCACTCAGGACCTCCGAAACACTGGGGTCATTTGTTGAACCAGAAGAAATGAAATGTCTATTAAAAGAGTTTATAATATTTTTTACACCTTGGATTACACTTTGATTTATTTTAAGAACATTAGGACTAGTTTGTGTAATGAAACCTGACAGGTTTTTAACCAACTTCCAGAATTTGACAGGATAATTCATATTTTCATTTATCATGGAAAGGTAGTAATCACTTTTAGAATTTTTGACCAATTTTGAACGTCTATTTCTTAGAGTTCTGTATAGGGTCCAATCTAAAGGATCATTAGACTTCTTTGCTTTCGCCCAAGCAGCATTTCTTTGTCTAATACAAGCAGAGATGCATTCGGTAAACCAAGGGTTATTATTACCACTAAACCTAAATCTTCTAAAAGGGGCGTATTTATCGCAAATAGCCAAGAAAGTGGATCTGAAATAAACCCAGGCTAGATCCACATCAGGCATTCTGTAACTTGATGAACATCTTTGGATAGATATCCTTGTAAAGTAGAGATTCCTCCAGTCTATTCATAATGTCTGAAAGGGACCCTCTGAGGACACTGATCAGCACAAGCAGCATCCAGCTCTGAGTTCTGTGGCTGAAGGAGGAAATGTATACGACACAATAACTCAACAACTTCTTAATCCCACTGATTTTGTATGCTTAAGGTATTTAAATGCATATTCCAAAGAGCAAAGCATCCAACAGATTCCAAATGATAGCACTTGAGGACATTATAAAATAACAGTTTGCAAATGGAAAAAAGTAATAGAAAAACAAAGACTTTGCAATATGGTCCAAAATCTTATGTGCTCTTATAGCAACACAACACACCGACCCAGAAAGTACAGCCAAAGTATATGAGCTGAGGGTAGAGGTATGACACATGACATGTGAAAATAAAAGTGTGAATGATTGTATTTCATGCCAGCATGCATATATTCATACAAATGATATTGAATTGTTCTCAATAAATCAGAATTGAATCAAAATAAATGAAATATAATTAAACTGCAAAAGCAGAAATTTCTTATTCAGGCTGTCCTTAAAATTTTCTTGACAATTACTCATCCAATCAGCTTCAAAGTAGAAAGGTATTGTATATTGCTCAGGACACATGGAAGGGCAGTGTTGAATGTGAAGTTATTTTAGCTGCGTGGTTCTTGAGAAGTCTTGAGAAAGTTGAAAGCAACAATCCCGCACAAGTACCACCGGTGGCCACGCAAGCGAAACTGGCAAGTTTTGCACAGGGGCAGTTTGAATGAAAATAAATATCCAGTTTAGCAAAGTGGCTCCAACATAACTTGTATACAGCATTAAAAGATTCCAAACAAGCTCTGCAATACTTTTTTTGAGTCAAAAACTCTGAAAAGCACATCCTCCAGAGATGTAGGTGATGCGTGTTTGGTTGTGTCAGTCAAATATTTTCCGTCCTTTCTGGATTTCCGTCTTTGGTAAGGTATTGCCAACCCTACAAGATGGTCCTACCCATGGAGCAAAGGCAGAGTAGTCCAATTCGCTATGAAATGGGTTTCTTGAAATGGTTCCTGTAAAAGTACATGAGACATAGTTAAACAACATGAACTAAGCGTCGTCATGCATGTGAGGCTCATGAAAATTCTTCAAGCTTCATAGATGTAGCGAGGACGTACCTTCACAAAACCCAACAGCAATTAACTGCTTCTCCAGCTGTGTGCAGCGGTCCTTAACATTCACAGACAAATTCCTTGACTGAATATCCTCTGGGGCCGGTCTGTTTTAAGAGGTGTACTATAGTGTTTGAAAGGACAATTAAAACAGTTGTTATATTTGGCGTGTAAAATTAAAACTAAACATTTGTAGAGCAATAATACCCATTACTAACCAGGAAAGTCGCTTTCCGGTTTGTGTCCGCGATCAAAACTGGAGGAATGTGACCGCATCGGGAGCAAAAAAAAAAACCCCGTAACTGTACTCAGTCATGGCAGAAAAGTGGAAGAAAGCCTTTCTGATGGTAAGATGATGGATTGTAGTCTCAAGGTGATCCTCCAACATTGAAAGAAATCTGCCAATCGCTGTGTTGTTTCCAGACATGGGCACGATTACAGATCTACGATTACGATTATGAAGCAGGACGATTACGATTACAATTACGATTACACATGTACATGTGTAATCGTAATTGTAATCGTAATCATCCTGCTTCATAATCGTAATCGTAGATCTGTAATCGTGCCCATGGCTGGTTGTTTCAGTGGAAGAAAGCAGATAGTGGTATTTTTATGAAGGAGGCTATTTTTATGCTATAACCACAGATATTACCATGTAGTAGTCAGTTACAAGTTCACAGATTGATATACCTTTATTGCTGTTGTAAGCATTGAGCATAGTGGGATACTGAGGAGAATTTTATTATTAAAATTGCAGAACCCTGAAGTATGGTCCTGACGCACTGGACAGGTTTTCACCGTGTTTTTGACCCCTAGTATACAAAAAAAAGTTTAAACCATTCGTAATTAGCATTTACAAATCTATATTATTAAGCTGACATGGAATAGCTTCACACTGACCTCTATTAACTGCGTAGAGCACATAAACAGAGGCATTGGTGGGTACAGTTTTGGAATCTGTCAGTACAGGCGGAGTAGGCCCAGGACAGTACGGGCAAACGGTTTAATTTGGCTAAAATAACTCTGGTATTTCCTGCTCCTTCTTCAGGTCCAGAGGCAGGATTTCTGGGATCTTTTTATATTCCCAGAGGTAATTTGTCATTGAAATGATTTGATTTGCATTGAAAAACTCTTTGGGCAGCTGTTCAGTTTCCACTGCTGTGGCCCTTCCTCTCACTGCTGTCTCCCTTCCTCTCACTGGTGTCTCCCTTCCTCTCACTGCTGTCTCCCTTCCTCTCACTGCTGTCTCCCTTCCTCTCACTGCTGTGGCCCTTCCTATCACTGCTGTGGCCCTTCCTCTCACTGGTGTCTCCCTTCCTCTCACTGCTGTCTCCCTTCCTCTCACTGCTGTCTCCCTTCCTATCACTGCTGTCTCCCTTCCTATCACTGGTGTCTCCCTTCCTCTCACTGGTGTCTTCCTTCCTCTCACTGCTGTCTCCCTTCCTATCACTGCTGTCTCCCTTCCTATCACTGCTGTCTCCCTTCCTATCACTGGTGTCTCCCTTCCTATCACTGCTGTCTCCCTTCCTATCACTGCTGTCTCCCTTACTATCACTGCTGTCTCCCTTCCTCTCACTCGTGTCTCCCTCCCTCTCCCTGCTGTCCCCCTTCCTCTCACTGCTGTCTCCCTTCCATTCACTGGTGTCTCCCTTCCTATCACTGCTGTCTCCCTTCCTATCACTGCTGTCTCCCTTCCTCTCACTGCTGTCTCCCTTCCTCTCACTGCTGTCTCCCTTCCTATCACTGGTGTCTCCCTTCCTATCACTGCTGTCTCCCTTCCTATCACTGCTGTCTCCCTTCCTCTCACTGGTGTCTCCCTTCCTCTCACTGCTGTCTCCCTTCCTCTCACTGCTGTCTCCCTTCCTATCACTGCTGTCTCCTGTTGTGTTCTGGCCTTTGGCCAGGACGGCATTTATGGTTTTAACAGTTTCATGTTTCAAGATTTCATAGTTCATAGTTTCATGTTCCATAGTCATGTTCATAGTCATAGTTTTAACAGTTTCTTGTATCAGGTTTTTGCATTTCATGTTTTACATTCCATGTCCATGTTTTTGTTTTTGCCAGGTCTGCCATGCCACTCCACCGCTTGTCTGCGTTCCGCCCCGTGCCTTCGTTGTTGCACATTTCAGAGCTCTGGGTTGGCTTTGGTATTTCCCTCTTCCTTCTGTGCTGTGCTGATTCGGGGCTCTCTAAGCTTAATTGGCAATTAACTGTTTTTAAGTTACTAACATTCACTAACATTCACTGGGTGGTGTAATTCTTAGATAGGCACATTACTAATACTACTAATTTAGACAGGGAGTTTATTGTCATGATTCCTGTTTACTATTTCAAGATCTTGCTGTGCTTTTCTGTTCTTAACATTCATGCTTGCTTCCAAACTGCATACTAAATTGGTACTTAAGCTGAGCACGCTCATTCTCTTAATGAGCAGGTCATGTCATCCAATCTCTGTCCATGTCTTGATCTTGCCATGCCTCTTGTTTCTGCTTCTCCAGGTGTTGCCCCTCATGTGTCCTTGATTTTCAAGCCTTTATCTGGATGCGGTGGAAGTTAGCTGGCAGACAGTGTCTCAAGTTCTTGTTGTCAAGTTCCCTTGCATATCTAGTTTCAAGTCTTGTTCTAGCCTCTTGTCTTGTGTATATATTTAGTCTTGTTATTTATTTTTCTTGATCTTCTTGCCTGGAGTTTCCAGTGCCTTTTGTTTTTTGTCATTTGCATTCTTTGTTTATAGCTCTGTGTAGCATATCTTAGTTTGTTTTTTGCAACCCTTTGGGCCAAGTTTTTTGTTGGCCCTCGTGCCTGTTTTGTTTTGTTTAAAATAAAATCCTCATTCCCTTTTCCCGCATCTGGTGTCAACTGATTCCATATCAGTCTCCCTTCCTATCACTGGTGTCTCCCTTCCTCTCACTGCTGTGGCCCTTCCTCTCACTGCTGTCTCTCTCTTCACCTACAATTTCCTGCCCCCCTTGGAAGAGCCACCACATGCACAAGCACATATGAGTGCAGCGATGGACCTTTTTGAAACCGCTGCATTGACAGGACCACTTCCTTCTGAGCTCGTCAAACGGAACTCGGGTTCTGCCAAAATAGCTCCATGCCTCCCTTTTGCCACTGAAAAGTAAACACAGTGACCTGAACAGCCATGCTGCTCATAAAAAACGGGACACACTGTGCATGCTCCTTCCTCTCTGGTAAGCTCATGCAAACTGCAGCATTCTTTTTCCTCCTCTTGCGAGATTAGGCCCTCGTCCACCACACGTTGCAGGGAATGCACTTGCAATGTGGCTGGTTCTTTATAAGGGGGGCAAAAGGTGCACAAGTGTTCAGACTCAACACCTGGTTTTCCCTTAATATTTGCCAAGGCCATGAAGTCTCTGCAAACATCCACCTCCCAACCTATTGACATTGTTATGGATTTGCATATGTGTACGGGAGTTCTTTGCCCTTTGTTGTTTTTAGCGGTGAGAAAAAATCCTCTCTGCACATCCACACAAAAAATAGGTTCGGTGTTGAGGACATGGCAGTTACGTTCATGCCTTCTCACATTAGCACTACTTTCAGACAAACAAATTTGGCATTTAAAAGTGCTTGTGGAAGCTTTGGCCACACTGACTTCAGCATTGGCTTCTCCAGCTTTGACTGAAATAGGAAAATAAATAGTTAACCAATTTATTTATACTATGACATATAAGATTCATTTATTTAAAAAATTATAAACTATACTCTGTAATACACAAAAGCAGAATTTGTAGGACAATACTTAAGGCTTTTTGTTTAATTCTGGAAAAATTGTTCAGTATATTGCTCAAGCAAGGAAAAACAGGCAGCTGCTTTAAATAACATGTTCACTTTATATTTAAACTGGGAGTCTAAATGAAATCATCAATAAAATACTTTTAAACAGACTTTTTGCACACTGTATTTATACCACAATTGAGAATTATGTCTAGTGATCAATGTTGATATTCCAGTTGACTTGCTACAAGCTCACTCCTAGAAGAAAAGTTGTTTTGGACAAAGTAATGAAACAGGACCTGTCTTACTCCTTGGGCTTCTGAGTCAGAATGCACTCTGAAAGTGAAGTCAGATTTTTCTTTGTACTGTGCACATTCATACATACAGCACCCTCAATAATTATTGGCACCCCTGGTTAAGATTAATTTTATTGTAGAAACATACTCTCACACTGAAAATTGTAGAATAATGTAACCTTCAACTCAAGTGAATTTTAAGGGGAAAAAAATCCCTGACTAAGAAAATTTTTTTTCATAAAATCGCTTGTTCCACAATTATAGGCACCTATGACAATTCCTAGGAATTAAATGTAATTGAAGTATTTCTGTCATTTCTACAGTAGTTTACAAAGTTGATCAGAGTATCTTGGAACATTTAATTAGTAAATCATCACTTCCTGTTTCCCTGGGGTATAAATATGACATGACACAGAGGCCATTTCTTTTATCCACTCTTCAACATGGGAAAGACAAAGGAACACACCGTTCAAGTAAGGCAGATGTGTGTCAACCTTCACAAGTCAGGCAATGGCTACAAGAAAATAGCCACTCGCCTGCACCTGCCCATATCTACTGTCAGAGGAATCATTAAGAAGTTTAAAACAACTGGAACAGTGGTAAACAAGCCTGGACGAGGACGCAAGGTTATTTTGCCATCACGCACAGTGAGGAGGATGGTAAGAGAAATAAAAAGTTCTCCAAAGCTCACTGTTAAAGAATTGCAACAAATGGTAGTATCTTGGGGTCACAAAGTCACCAAAACAACCATCAGGCGCCATCTACATGCCACAAGTTGTTTGGGAGGCATGCACGGAAAAAACCTTTTCTCACTCACAATCATAAACGCAAATGTCTGGAGTTCGCTAAGCGGTACAAGGACTTCAGTTGGGACCGTGTGCTTTGGTCAGATGAGACCAAGATAGAGCTTTTTGGCAACATACACTCTAAGTGGGTCTGGCGGAACACAAAAGATGAGTATGCAGAAAAGCACCTCATGCCCACTTTGAAGTATGGGGGAGGATCGGTGATGCTGTGGGCCTGTTTCTCTTCCAGAGGCACTGGGAACCTTGTTAGGGTGCATGGCATAATGAACGCTTTGAAATACCAGGACATTTTAAATCAAAATCTGGTGGCCTCTGCCCAAAAGCTGAAGATGGGTCGTCACTGGGTGTTTCAGCAAGATAATGACCATGAACATGTGGCCAAATCTACACAGAAATGGTTCACCAGACACAGAATCAAGCTCCTCCCATGACCATCTCAGTCCCCAGATCTCAACCCCATTGAAAACCTGTGGAGTGAGCTGAAGAGGAGAGTGCAGAGGAGAGGACCCAGGTCACTGGATGATTTAGAGAGATTGTGCAAAGAGGAATGGTCGAAGATCCCTCTTTCTGTATTCTCCCATCTTGTAAAACATTGTAGGAGAAGATTAGGTGCTGTTTTGTTGGCAAAAGGAGGTTGTACAAAGTATTAACATCAGGGGTGGTAGTAAATGTGGCACACATGATTTGATGTAAAAGAATTATTTCTTAATGTGGGACTTTTTTTTCTCACTGAATAAATGCAATTGAATTAAAGGCTGGATTTTCCTCTTCTTTTCATTGTGGTCCTATATTATTTAGAAAAAAACTGAATTTATTAGAAGCTAAAGAAGACATCTTAACCAGGGGTGCCAATAATTATGGAGGGCGCTGTAATGCAATTTATTATGTGGGGACAGATAATTTGGCTCAGTTATAAAATGTAGAATAATAGGTAAATAACAAAGGCAGCGCCTGTGGAGGAATGAAGAGAGTAATTTACTCCCTTTGAGAATGAGATTAAAAATAGTTAAATAAGTGGGCAAAAAGGACTAAAAAAAGAAAGTGGCCAGAAGGGGGAATTTGTTGCTGCAGGATGTGAAAAAATGATAATGGGTATAAGAACAAAAATTATACATCAGCGGACAAATCGGCAAACGGGCTGAAAAAATGAAATAAAATAAGTTGGCACTTCTGGAACTGTTTAGAGAAAAGGGTAAAGCTAAACATTCAGAGTCAGGATACACATTCTGCACAGGAAAGTGAAGCTGCGTCTCAGTCAAAGCTGTCAGTAAAGTTTACTGACAATCAATTATTTAACCCAGCGCCATATGCCCCCCCACAGACAATCAATTATTTAACCCAGCGCCGTAAGCCCCCCCCCACTGACAATCAATTATTTAACGCAGCGCCGTATGCCCCCCCCCACTGACAATCAATTATTTAACCCAGCGCCTTATGCCCCCCCCACTGACAATCAATTATTTAACCCAGCGCCGTATGCCCCCCACACTGACAATCAATTATTTAACCCAGCGCCGTATGCCCCCCCCCACTGACAATCAATTATTTAACCCAGCGCCGTATGCCCCCCCCCACTGACAATCAATTATTTAACCCAGCGCCGTATGCCCCCCCCACTGACAATCAATTATTTAACCCACCGCCGTATGCCCCCCCCACTGACAAACAATTATTTAACCCACCGCCGTATGTCCCCCCACCTGACAATGAATTACTTAACCCACCGCCGTATGTCCCCGCCACTGACAATCAATTATTTAACCCACCGCCGTATGCCCCCCCCGACAATCAATTATTTAACCCAGCGCCGTATTCCCCCCCCACTGACAATCAATTATTTAACCCACCGCCATCTGCCCCCCCAACTGACAATGAATTACTTAACCCACCGCCGTATGTCCCCGCCACTGACAATCAATTATTTAACCCACCGTCGTATGCATCCCCCCCTGAAAATCAATTATTTAACCCATCGCCATATGTCCCCCGCACTGACAATCAATTATTTAACCCACCGCCGTATTCCCCCCCACTGACAATCAATCATTTAACCCACCGCCGTATGCCCCCCCCCGACAATCAATTATTTAACCCAGCGCCGTATTCCCCCCCCACTGACAATCAATTATTTAACCCAGCGCCGTATTCCCCCCACACTGACAATCAATTATTTAACAAAGCGCCGTATGCCCCCCCCACTGACAATCAATTATTTAACCCAGCGCCGTATGCCCCCCCCACTGACAATCAATTATTTAACCCAGCCCCGTATGCCCCCCCCAGTGACAATCAATTATTTAACCCACCGCCGTATGTCCCCCCATCTGACAATGAATTACTTAACCCACCGCCGTATGTCCCCGCCACTGACAATCAATTATTTAACCCACCGCCGTATGCCCCCCCCCGACAATCAATTATTTAACCCAGCGCCGTATTACCCCCCCCACTGACAATCAATTATTTAACCCACCGCCATCTGCCCCCCCAACTGACAATGAATTACTTAACCCACCGCCGTATGTCCCCGCCACTGACAATCAATTATTTAACCCACCGTCGTATGCATCCCCCCCTGAAAATCAATTATTTAACCCACCGCCATATGTCCCCCGCACCGACAATCAATTATTTAACCCACCGCCGTATTCCCCCCCCACTGACAATCAATTATTTAACCCACCGCCGTATGCCCCCCCCGACAATCAATTATTTAACCCAGCGCCGTATTCCCCCCCCACTGACAATCAGTTATTTAACCCATCGCCGTATGTACCCCCACTGACAATCAATTATTTAACCCAACGCCGTATGTACCCCCACTGAAAATCCATTATTTAACCCACCGCCGTATGTCCCCCCCCCCCACTGACAATCAATTATTTAACCCACCGCCGTATGGCCCCCCACTGACAATCAATTATTTAACCCACCGCCATATGCCCCCTCCCACTGACAATCAATTATTTAACCCACCGCGGTATGCCCCCCCCACTGACAATCAATTATTTAACCCACCGCCGCATGTCCCCCCCCCACTGACAATCAATTACTTAACCCACCGCCGTATGCCCCCCCACTGAAAATCAATGATTTAACCCACCGCCGTATGCCCCCCCACTTACAATCAATTATTTAACCCCCCGCCGCATGCCCCCCCCAGTTACAATCAATTATTTAACCCACCGCCGTATGCCCCCCCACTGACAGTCAATTATTTAACCCACCGCAGTTTTCTCCCCCCCACTGACAATCAATTATTTAACCCACCACCGTATGCCCCCCAACTGACAATCAATTATTTAACCCAGCGCCGTATGCCCCCCCCCACTGACAATCAATTATTTAACCCACCACCGTATGCCCCCCAACTGACAATCATTTATTTAACCCACCGCAATATGCCCCCCACTGACAATCAATTATTTAACCCACCGCCGTATGCCCCCCCCCACTGACAATCAATTATTTAACCCACCACCGTATGCCCCCCAACTGACAATCAATTATTTAACCCACCGCAATATGCCCCCCACTGACAATCAATTATTTAACCCACCGCCGTATGCCCCCCCACTGACAATCAATTATTTAACCCACCACCGTATGCCCCCCAACTGACAATCAATTATTTAACCCAGCGCCGTATGCCCCCCCCACTGACAATCAATTATTTAACCCACCACCGTATGCCCCCCAACTGACAATCAATTATTTAACCCACCGCAATATGCCCCCCACTGACAATCAATTATTTAACCCACCGCCGTATGCCCCCCCCACTGACAATCAATTATTTAACCCACCGCCGTATGCCCCCCCACTGACAATCAATTATTAAACCCACCGCCGTATGTCCCCCCCACTGACAATCAATTATTTAACCCACCGCCGTATGCCCCCCCCCACTGACAATCAATTATTTCACCCACTGCCATATGCCCCCCCACTGACAATCAATTATTTAACCCACCGCTGTATGCCCCCCCCCCCACTGACAATCAATTATTTAACCCACCGCCATATGCCCCCCCACTGACAATCAATTATTTAACCCACCGCCGTATGCCCCCCCCCACTGACAATCAATTATTTAACCCACTGCCATATGCCCCCCCCACTGACAATCAATTATTTAACCCACCGCCGTATGCCCCCCCCCACTGACAATCAATTATTTAACCCACTGCCATATGCCCCCCCACTGACAATCAGTTATTTCACCCACTGCCGTATGCCCCCTGTACTGACAATCAATTATTTAACCCACCGCTGTATGTCCCCCCAACTGACAATCAATTATTTAACCCACCGCCGTATGCCCCCCCCACTGACAATCAGTTATTTCACCCACTGCCGTATGCCCCCCCTACTGACAATCAATTATTTAACCCACCGCTGTATGCCCCCCGCACTGACAATCAATTATTTAACCCACCCCCTTATGCCCCCCCACTGACAATCAATTATTTAACCCACCGCCGTATGTCCCCCCAACTGACAATCAATTATTTAACCCACCGCCGTATGCCCCCCCCACTGACAATCAGTTATTTCACCCACTGCTGTATGCCCCCCCTACTGACAATCAATTATTTAACCCACCGCTGTATGCCCCCCGCACTGACAATCAATTATTTAACCCACCGCCGTATGCCCCCCCCACTGACAATCAGTTATTTCACCCACTGCCGTATGCCCCCCCTACTGACAATCAATTATTTAACCCACCCCCTTATGCCCCCCCACTGACAATCAATTATTTAACCCACCGCCGTATGCCCCCCCACTGACAATCAATTATTTAACCCTCCGCCATATGTCCCCCGCACTGACAATCAATTATTTAACCCACCGCCTTTTGCCCCCCCCCGAAAATCAATTATTTAACCCAGCGCCGTATGCCCCCCGCACTGACAATCAATTATTTAACCCACCGACGTATGCCCCCCCACTGACAATCAATTATTTAACCCACCGCCGTATGCCCCCCCACTGACAATCAATTATTTAACCCACCGACGTATGCCCCCCCACTGACAATCAATTATTTAACCCACCGCCGTATGCCCCCCCACTGACAATCAATTATTTAACCCACTGTCGTATGCCCCCCCCACTGAAAATCAATTATTTAACCCACTGTCGTATGCCCCCCCACTGACAATCAATTATTTAACCCACCGACGTATGCCCCCCCACTGACAATCAATTATTTAACCCACCGCCGTATGCCCCCCCACTGACAATCAATTATTTAACCCACTGTCGTATGCCCCCCCCACTGAAAATCAATTATTTAACCCACCGCCTTATGTCCCCCCTCTTACAATCAATTATTCAACGCACCGCTGTATGCCCCCCGCACTGACATTCAATTATTAAACCCACCGCCGTATGCCCCCCCACTGACAATCAATTATTTAACCCACCGCCGTATGTCCCCCCACTGACAATCAATTATTTAACCCACCGCCGTATGCCCCCCCTGCTGACAATCAATTATTTTACCCACCGCCGTATGCCCCCCCACTGACAATCAATTATTTAACCCACCGCCGTATGTCCCCCCCACTGACAATCAATTATTTAACCCACCGCCGTATGCCCCCCCACTGACAATCAATTATTTAACCCACCGCCGTATGTCCCCCCACTGACAATCAATTATTTAACCCACTGTCGTATGCCCCCCCCACTGACAATCAATTATTTAACCCACCGCCGTATGTCCCCCCACTGACAATCAATTATTTAACCCACCGCCGTATGCCCCCCGTGCTGACAATCAATTATTTAACCCACTGCTGTGTAAAACCCCAAGAAAGCAGCAACCAAAAGGCGGACGTTGCCGGGTTGAAGGCCTCACGTGTTCTCTTGGTCTAACTTTAATTAGAGCATTCTTCTGGCTGGTGTGAATCACAATATAATGGATATTTTTCACCGTCCAAGGACGGGGCATGAAAACGCAATGGTTACGATTTATCTGACTCCATAGAACAAATAGGATACAAAATTTTGCAATATCCTCGTTAAGAATCTGACTCCAAATTAGAATTAGAATTGATAATTTAGGGAACACCTGCGTGAATCTCGAGACAAATCTTCCATCAAATACGGCAGTGCAAACCACCATTGCTCAGTAAATACGTCCCCAGGGTTAATTAAACGCAACTGTCCTGGAATCAATTCGACAATACTTCCATTGGTTAAACGGGACTATCCTGATAGCAGCATCCATGCTTAAACAATATAGCACTGAGCGTGAACGTATCAAGAACCCAGATTATATATATACCCAAGGGCTCCTTAGAAAGATCAACCAGACACCGGCATATAAGGGTATCTTTAATGGCTAAACCTTAAGAGCCGGTATTCCGTAAATCCTTAAGGGGTAGAACATAATCCCAAATCTAACTTAGAAGTATTGTTACCTACACATCTTGGTAGGAATTTCCCCTTAAGTCCCGGTCGCAACAAGGCTAGAATATTCGAGTGTTACAAATCAAAGAAAATCACGCAAGCTGAAAAAGGAATAACAATAATTTAATTCACCAGGTAGGCACAACTTGAATCAAACAAATCAATGATAAGCCAATTACCGTTACATATAATTAAGAAGGATTTAGAGTATTTTCATACCTGGAAAAGATGAATGACCACTCGGAGCTTAAGTCCCCCACGTGGTCGGGGAGAACTCACATGTTTCCCCGCTCCGGAACAAGGCAACACGTGACCTCTCCCACTTACCTACGCGATTCAGACGTTGACAGAGAAGGACAGGATAGGAAGAAGAGAGACAGGAGAAAGAAGAAGAGCGCCCCCATAGGATCTCGTACCTTTAAAGGCTCCAAACCACGCCTCCGAACAAGGTGGAGGAGAGGGTGGCCGAATCAGAGTTTTACTGGCCTAGGTGATAAGACTAGTTTGCAGAGAGGAGACTAGGGTAGTTGCCCGAATGAATCTTGTAAACAAGATGTACCATAATTCCAAGGGAAATGAAACAAGTTCCATTCAACTCCTTGGACTCCCCCGAGAATAAGGAGACCAAACATGATATATATGTGTGCTAAAATGATGCAGTTGTCATGGAAAAGCCTTAAGATGGAATATTATAGCCCAATTGTGTTATCAATATATGAGAGGTTCCTTTTAGAATACTGAACAGAAATAGATTATGAATTTGATAGAGGTTTAGATCGTTTTAAGCAGCTTAAAAGTAACTGATCCTGACTTTAATTGAGAAGTGGTCTGTGAGTCTCAGAGGGCCAGAGCAAATGGCTCCAAACCCCCTGCTGGGCAGAACAAAGGAGATTCGAGGCAGGCAACAGAGCATCCAGGTCGTAAAAGCTTGCTGTTAAATCAACCAAATTTTACACATGGAATGTGCCTGTGTTCCAACAATATGAATTGACACATATGTTTTGAGTAAAATCCGGCCAAATCAAACTTTCAGGTTCTACAGCCGTATGCCCCCCGCACTGACAATCAATTATTTAACCCATCGCCGTATGGCCCCCCACTGACAATCAATTATTTAACCCATCGCCGTATGCCCCCCCCACTGACAATCAATTATTTAACCCACCGCCATCTGCCCCCCAACTGACGCTCAATTATTTAATCCACCGCTGTATGCCCCCCCCCCACTGACAATCAATTATTTAACCCACCGCCGTCTGCCCCCCCAACTGACACTCAATTATTTAACCCACCGCTGTATGCCCCCCCCCACTGACAATCAATTATTTAACCCACCGCCGTCTGCCCCCCCAACTGACACTCAATTATTTAACCCACCGCCGTATGCACCCCGCACTGACAATCAATTATTTAACCCATCGCCGTATGCCCCCCCCCACTGACAATCAATTATTTAACCCACCGCCGTCTGCCCCTCCAACTGACACTCAATTATTTAACCCAACGCCGTCTGCTCCCCCAACTGACAATCAATTATTTAACCCACCGCCGTCTGCCCCCCCAACTGACACTCAATTATTTAACCCACCGCCGTATGCACCCCGCACTGACAATCAATTATTTAACCCATCGCCGTATGCCCCCCCCCACTGACAATCAATTATTTAACCCACCGCCGTCTGCCCCTCCAACTGACAATCAATTATTTAACCCACCGCCGTCTGCCCCCCCAACTGACACTAAATTATTTAACCCACCGCCGTATGCACCCCGGACTGACAATCAATTATTTACCCCACTGCCGTATGCCCCCCACTTACAATCAATTATTCAACCCACCGCCGTCTGCCCCCCCGCACTGACAATCAATTATTCAACCCACCGCCGTCTGCCCCCCCCCAACTGACAATCAATTATTTAACCCACCGCCGTCTGCCCCCCCAACTGACAATCAATTACTAAACCCACCGCCGTATGCCCCCCCACTGACAATCAATTATTTAACCCACCGCCAAATGCACCCCGCACTGACAATCAATTATTTAACCCACCGCCGTCTGCCCCCCCACTGACAATCAATTATTTAACCCACCGCCATATGCCCCCCCACTGACAATCAATTATTTAACCCACCGCCGTCTGCCCCCCCACTGACAATCAATTATTTAACCCAGTGCCGTATGCCCCCCCCACTGACAATCAATTATTTAACCCACCGCCGTCTGCCCCCCCAACTGACAATCAATTATTTAACCTACCGCCGTCTGCCCCCCCAACTGACAATCAATTACTAAACCCACCTCCGTATGCCCCCCCACTGACAATCAATTATTTAACCCAGTGCCGTATGCCCCCCGCACTGACAATCAATTATTTAACCCACCGCCATCTGCCCCCCCACTGACAATCAATTATTTAACCCACCGCCGTATGCCCCCCCACTGACAATCAATTATTTAACCCACCGCCGTATGCACCCCGCACTGACAATCAATTATTTAACCCACCGCCATCTGCCCCCCCACTGACAATCAATTATTTAACCCACCGCCGTCTGCCCCCCCACTGACAATCAATTATTTAACCCAGTGCCGTATGCCCCCCCCACTGACAATCAATTATTTAACCCACCGCCGTATGCCCCCCCCACTGACAATCAATTATTTAACCCACCGCCGTATGCCCCCCCCACTGACAATCAATTATTTAACCCACCGCCGTATGGCCCCCCACTGACAATCAATTATTTAACCCACCGCCGTCTGCCCCCCCACTGACAATCAATTATTTAACCCAGTGCCGTATGCCCCCCCCACTGACAATCAATTATTTAACCCACCGCCGTATGGCCCCCCCACTGACAATCAATTATTTAACCCACCGCCGTATGCCCCCCCCACTGACAATCAATTATTTAACCCACCGCCGTCTGCCCCCCCACTGACAATCAATTATTTAACCCACCGCCGTATGCCCCCCCACTGACAATCAATTATTTAACCCACCGCCGTATGCCCCCCCCACTGACAATCAATTATTTAACCCACCGTCGTATGGCCCCCCACTGACAATCAATTATTTACGCACCGCCGTATGTCCCCCCCCCACTGACAATCAATTATTTAACCCACCGCCGTATGCCCCCCCCACTGACAATCAAATATTTAACCCACCGTCCTATGCCCCCCCCACTGACAATCAATTATTTAACCCACCGCCGTATGCCCCCCCACTGACAATCAATTATTTAACCCACCGCCGTATAACCCCCCCCCCCCCCCCCCGTCACTGACAGTCAATTATTTAACCCAGCGCCATATTAGGAATTGCTTATTGGTTGGGGGATTTATAAGACTAAATTAAAGAGCAAGTTTAGAGTACCTGGGCAAAATATGTAGAGGCCCAAATACCCCAGGCTACAGGGCTAGAAACTGAACTGCACTGCATTGGGTGGTAAACAAAAGCAGGAGTTTAGCCACGTTAACAGTTATTCCTAATGAAACCGAATAAAAGTCCCTATTTCTTGACTAAATAAACATATGGAGGGCTGACTGCAATAAACAGTTATGTCCAATACATAACATCTGGACATAACTGTTTATTGCAGTCAGCCCTCAATATGCCCTTCTTGAATGATCAGTAACTATAAACAGAGGGAAATTTAGAGGAAGTAACAACTGAACGTCAATGTCACAAACATGGATAAGTGTTTCTAATGTTGTGGCTAATCGAATTGCTCTGAGTAAAAAGTGAGGATCAGGGAAAATAATTAAGACAAAAAAGTAATACACTGCAGAGCCCTTTAAAATAAAGTGATTACATGTATTGAGAGCTTCACATTAAAAACAACAGAATGGACATTAGTGAGGTTAAAACATTAGATTGGAAAAAAACAAAAATGCACCATCAGATGCAGGACAAGGCCCAGTATTTAAATGCCCCCGCAGAGAAAACCACCAGTAATATCCGCTATGAGCGTGAAGTAATTACACCATTTGAATTAGTTAAATATTTGTAAAATTCGAAAGAACTAGAAACTCTAAGCAGCTTTCTGTGAATAATTAGACTGTGTGAGATTGGTGCGCTAGAAACACATCTCTGAAAATAAAATTAAGGAAAAGTAATACTGAAAAACAAGAAGAAGAACACATAGTATTCAGAATTTGCAAAAGTACTTTTAGACACTTTATATGGTAAATGACTGTGTGCCACATTTAACAGGGTTTTCTGTTCCAAGTTTTGAAAAATTTCAATAGCTATTTTGAAGGTAATAAATAAGGGCAAAATGATCAGAAAGGTTGCGGCGAATATAAAATTTAGTATGAAATTTAATCGTTCATATTAGATTTATTTTAGAAAAAAAATCAAGTGAACTATTGTTGGATTTCAGACTGGATGACTGGATGGGTTTTAAAACAAAACATGCGCAGAAACAAAACAATTACAGCGAATGGATCCTTGGGGCAGATAATGGAACACAGATGGGTGAACACAGATGGATGAAAACCGATGGGTGAACACAGATAGGTGAACACAGATGGGTGAAAACAGATGGGTGAACACAGGTAAGGGAACACAGATGGGTGAACACAGAAGGGTGAACACAGATGTGTGAAAACAGATGGGTGAACACAGATGGGTAAACACAGATAGGTGAACACAGATGGAAGAACACAGATGGGTGAACACAGATGAAAGAGCACAGATGGGTGAACACAGATAGGTGAACACAGAAGGGTGAACACAGATGGATGAATACAGATAAGGGAACACAGATAGGTGAACACAGATGGGTGAACACAGTTGGGTGAACACAGATAAGGGAACACAGATGGGTGAACACAGAAAAGGCAACACAGATTGGTGAACACAGATAAGAGAACAAAGATGGGTGAACACAGATAAGGGAACACAGATAGGTAAACACAGACAAAGGAACACAGATGGGTGAACACAGATAAGGGATAACAGATGGGTGAACACAGATAATGGAACACAGATAGGTGAACACAGATGGGTGAACACAGATAAGGGAACACAGACAGGTGAACACAGATGGGTGAACACAGATAAGGGAACACAGATGGGTGAACACAGATAAGGGAACACAGATGGGGGAACACAGAAAAGGCAACACAGATTGGTGAACACAGAAAAGGGAACACAGATTGGTGAACACAGTTGGGTGAACACAGATAAGGGAAGACAGATGGGTAAAGACAGAAAAGGGAACACAGATTGGTGAACACAGAAAAGGGAAAACAGTTGGTGAGCACATATAAGGGAACACAAATGGGTGAACACAGATAAGGGAACACAGATAGGTAAACACAGACAAAGGAACACAGATAAGTGAACACAGATGGGTGAACACAGATAAAGGAACACAGATGGGTGAACACAGATAATGGAACACAGATGGGTGAACACAGATAAGGGAACAAAGAAAGGTGAACACAGATGGGTGAAGACAGATTAGGGAACACAGATGGGTGAACACAGATAATGGAACACAGATCAGTGAACACAGATAGATGAACACAGATGGGTGAACACAGATAAGGGAACACAAATAGGTAAAAACAGATAAGGGAACACAGATGGGTAAACACAGATAAGGGAACACAGATAGGTGAACACAGATAAGGGAACACAGATAGGTGAACACAGATGGATGAATACAGATAAAGGAACACAGATTGGTGAACACAGATAAGGGAACACAGATGGGTGAACACAGATAAGGGAACACAGATAGTTGAACACAGATAAGGGAACACAGATAGGTGAACACAGATGGATGAACACAGATAATGTAACACAGATAGGTGAACACAGATAAGGGAACACAGATAAGGGAACACAGATAGGTGAACACAGATAAGGGAACACAGATAGGTAAACACAGACAAAGGAACACAGATAAGAGAACAGAAATGGAGGAAGACAGAGATGGGAACAGAGATGGGTGAACACAGACAATGGAACACAGATAGGTGAACACAGATTGGTGAACACAGATAAGGGAACAAAGAAAGGTGAACACAGATGGGTGAACACAGATAAGGGAACACAGATGGGTGAACACAGATGGATGAACACTGATAATGGAACCCAGATAGGTGAACACAGATAAGGGAACACAGATGGGGAAATACAGATAAGGGAACACAGATAGGTGAACACAGATTAAGGGAACACAGATAAGGGAACACAGATAGGTGAACACAGATAAGGGAACACAGATAATGGAACACAGATAGGTGAACACAGTTGGGTGAACACAGATAAGGGAACACAGATGGGTGAACACAGAAAAGGCAACACAACTTGGTGAACACAGAAAAGGGAACACAGATTGGTGAACACAGATAAGGGAACACAGATGGGTGAATACAGATAAGGGAACATAGATGGGTGAACACAGATAAGGGAACACAGACAGGTAAACACAGACAAAGGAAAACAGATGGGTGAACATAGATAAGTGAACACAGATGGGTGAACACAGATAAGGGAACACAGATAGGTGAACACAGATGGGTGAACACAGATAAGGGAACATGGATCAGTCAACACAGATGGGTGAACACAGATAAGGAAACACAGATAGGTGAACGCAGATAAGTGAACACAGATGGGTGAACACAGATAAGGGAACTCATATAGGTGAACACAGATAGGTGAACACAGATGGATGAATACAGATAAGGGAACACAGATAGGTGAACACAGATAAGGGAACACAGATGGGTGAACACAGATAAGGGAACACAGATAGGTGAACACAGATAAGGGAACACAGATAGGTGAACACAGATGGATGAACACAGATAATGGAACACAGAGAGGTGAACACAGATAAGGGAACACAGATAGGTGAACACAGATAAGGGAACACAGATAGGTGAACACAAATAAGGGAACACAGATGGGTGAACACAGATAGGTGAACACAGATGGATGAACACTGATAATGGAACACAGATTGGTGAACACAGATGGCTGAACACAGATAAGGGGACACAGATAGGTGAACACAGATAAGGGAACACAGATAGGTGAACACAGATGGTTTAACACAGATAGGTGAACACAGATAAGGGAACACAGATGGGTAGAAAGATAATGGGACAAAGATCAGTGAACACAGATAGATGAACACAGATGGGTGAACACAGATAAGGGAACACAGATACGTGAACACAGATAAGGAAACACAGATGGGTGAACACAGATAAGGGAACACAGATGGGTGAACACAGATAAGGGAACACAGATAGGTGAACACAGATAAGGAAACACAGATAGGTAAACACAGACAAAGGAACACAGATAAGTGAACACAGATGGGTGAACACAGATAAGGGAACACAGATGGGTGAACACAGATAATGGAACACAGATAGGTGAACACAGATTGGTTAACACAGATAAGGGAACAAAGAAAGGTGAACACAGATGGGTGAACACAGATAAGGGAACACAGATGGGTGAACACAGATAATGGAACACAGATAGGTGAACACAGATAAGGGAACACAGATAGGTGAACACAGATGGATGAACACTGATAATGGAACACAGATAGGTGAACACAGATAAGGGAACACAGATGGGGAAATACAGATAAGGGAACACAGATAGGTGAACACAGATTAAGGGAACACAGATAAGGGAACACAGATAGGTGAACACAGACAAGGGAACACAGATAATGGAACACAGATAGGTGAACACAGTTGGGTGAACACAGATAAGGGAACACAGATGGGTGAACACAGAAAAGGCAAAACAACTTGGTGAACACAGAAAAGGGAACAGAGATTGGTGAACACAGATAAGGGAACACAGATGGGTGAATACAGATAAGGGAACATAGATGGATGAACACAGATAAGGGAACACAGACAGGTAAACACAGACAAAGGAAAACAGATGGGTGAACATAGATAAGTGAACACAGATGGGTGAACACAGATAAGGGAACACAGATAGGTGAACACAGATGGGTGAACACAGATAAGGGAACATGGATCAGTCAACACAGATGGGTGAACACAGATAAGGAAACACAGATAGGTGAACGCAGATAAATGAACACAGATGGGTGAACACAGATAAGGGAACTCATATAGGTGAACACAGATAGGTGAACACAGATGGATGAATACAGATAAGGGAACACAGATAGGTGAACACAGATAAGGGAACACAGATGGGTGAACACAGATAAGGGAACACAGATAGGTGAACACAGATAAGGGAACACAGATAGGTGAACACAGATGGATGAACACAGATAATGGAACACAGAGAGGTGAACACAGATAAGGGAACACAGATAGGTGAACACAGATAAGATAACACAGATAGGTGAACACAAATAAGGGAACACAGATGGGTGAACACAGATAGGTGAACACAGATGGATGAACACTGATAATGGAACACAGATTGGTGAACACAGATGGGTGAACACAGATAGGTGAACACAGATAAGGGAACACAGATAGGTGAACACAGATGGTTTAACACAGATAGGTGAACACAGATAAGGGAACACAGATGGGTAGAAAGATAATGGGACAAAGATCAGTGAACACAGATAGATGAACACAGATGGGTGAACACAGATAAGGGAACACAGATACGTGAACACAGATAAGGGAACACAGATGGGTGAACACAGATGGATGAATACAGATAAAGGAACACAGATAGGTGAACACAGATAAGGGAACACAGATAGGTGAACACAGATAAGGGAACACAGATGGGTGAACAGAGATAAGGGAACACAGATAGTTGAACACAGATAAGGGAACACAGATAGGTGAACACAGATGGATGAATACAGATAAAGGAACACAGATAGGTGAACACAGATAAGGGAACACAGATGGGTGAACAGAGATAAGGGAACACAGATGGGTGAACACAGATAAGGGAACACAGATAGGTAAACACAGACAATGGAACACAGATAAGTGAACACAGATGGGTGAACACAGATAAGGGAACACAGATGGGTGAACACAGATAATGGAACACAGATAGGTGAACACAGATAAGGGAACAAAAAAAAGGTGAACACAGATGGGTGAACACAGATAAGGGAACACAGATGGGTGAACACAGATAATGGAACACAGAAAGGTGAACACAGATGAGGGAACTCATATAGGTGAACAAAGAAGGGTGAAGACAGAAAGGTGGACACAGATGGATGAATACAGATAAGGGAACACAGATAGGTGAACACAGATAAGGGAACACAGATGGGTGAACACAGATAAGGGAACACAGATGGGTGAACACAGATAATGGGACACAGATAGGAGAACACAGATAAGGGAACACAGATGGGTAGACAGATAATAGGACACAGAAAGGTGAAGACAGATAAGTGAACACCGATAGGTGAACACAGATGGGTGAACACAAAAAAGGGAACACAGATGGGTGAACACAGATAATGGGACACTGATAGGTGAACAAAGATGGGTGAACACAGATAGGTGAACACAGATAATGGAACACAGATAGGTGAACAAAGATGGGTGAACACAGATAGGTGAACACAGATGGGTGAACACAGATAAGGGAACACAGATAGGTGAACACAGATGGGTGAACACAGATAATGGAACACAGATAGGTGAACACAGATGGGTGAACACAGATAAGGGAACATAGATAGGTGAACACAGAAAAGGGAACACAGATCGGTGAACACAGATAAGGGAACACAGATGGGTGAACACAGATGGGTGAACACAAATAAGGGAACACAGATGGGTGAACACAGATAGGGGAACACAGATGGGTGAACACAGATAAGGGAACACAGATGGGTGAACACAGATAAGGGAACACAGGTGAACACAGAAAAGGGAACACAGATAGGTGAACACAGATGGGTGACCACAGATAGGTCACAGAGATGGGTGAACACAGGAAGGTGAACACAGATAGTTGAACACAGATAAGTGAACACAGATAGTTGAAGACAAACAAGGGAACACAGATGGGTGAACACAGATAATGGGACACAGATAGGAGAACACATATAAGGGAACACAGATGGGTAGACAGATAAGGGAACACCGATAGGTGAACACAGATGGGTGAACACAGATAGGTGAACACAAAAAAGGGAACACAGATGGCTGAACACAGATAATGGGACACTGAAAGGTGAACACAGATAGGTGAACAAAGATGGATGAACACAGATAGGTGAACACAGATGGGTGAACACAGATAAGGGAACACAGTGAGGTGAACAGAGATGGGTGAACACAGATAATGGAACACAGATAGGTGAACAAAGATGGGTGAACACAGATAGGTGAACACAGATGGGTTAACACAGATAAGGGAAAACAGATAGGGGAACACAGATGGGTGAACACAGATAATGGAACACAGATAGGTGAACACAGATGTGTGAACACAGATAAGGGAACACAGATAGGTGAACACAGAAAAGGGAACACAGATTGGTGAACACAGATCAGGGAACACAGAGAGGTGAACATGGATGGGTGAACACAGATAAAAGAAGACAGAAAGGGGAACACAGATGGGTGAACACAGATAATGGAACACAGATTGGTGAACAAAGATGGGTGAACACAGGTAGGTGAACACAGATGGGTGAAAACAGATAAGGGAACACAGAAAGGTGAACACAGATGGAGGAACACAGATAAGGGAACACAGATGGGTGAACACAGATAAGGGAACACAGATCAGTGAACACAGATGGGTGAACACAGATAGGTGAACACAGAAGGGTGAACACAGATAGGTGAACACAGATAGGTGAACACAGATAAGGGAACACAGATGGGTGAACAGAGATAAGGGAACACAGATAGTTGAACACAGATAAGGGAACACAGATAGGTGAACACAGATGGATGAATACAGATAAAGGAACACAGATAGGTGAACACAGATAAGGGAACACAGATGGGTGAACAGAGATAAGGGAACACAGATGGGTGAACACAGATAAGGGAACACAGATAGGTAAACACAGACAATGGAACACAGATAAGTGAACACAGATGGGTGAACACAGATAAGGGAACACAGATGGGTGAACACAGATAATGGAACACAGATAGGTGAACACAGATAAGGGAACAAAAAAAAGGTGAACACAGATGGGTGAACACAGATAAGGGAACACAGATGGGTGAACACAGATAATGGAACACAGAAAGGTGAACACAGATGAGGGAACTCATATAGGTGAACAAAGAAGGGTGAACACAGATAGGTGTACACAGATGGATGAATACAGATAAGGGAACACAGATAGGTGAACACAGATAAGGGAACACAGATGGGGGAACACAGATAAGGGAACACAGATGGGTGAACACAGATAATGGGACACAGATAGGAGAACACAGATAAGGGAACACAGATGGGTAGACAGATAATAGGACACAGAAAGGTGAAGACAGATAAGTGAACACCGATAGGTGAACACAGATGGGTGAACACAAAAAAGGGAACACAGATGGGTGAACACAGATAATGGGACACTGATAGGTGAACAAAGATGGGTGAACACAGATAGGTGAACACAGATAATGGAACACAGATAGGTGAACAAAGATGGGTGAACACAGATAGATGAACACAGATGGATGAACACAGATAAGGAAACACAGATAGGTGAACACAGATGGGTGAACACAGATAATGGAACACAGATAGGTGAACACAGATGGGTGAACACAGATAAGGGAACATAGATAGGTGAACACAGAAAAGGGAACACAGATCGGTGAACACAGATAAGGGAACACAGATGGGTGAACACAGATGGGTGAACACAAATAAGGGAACACAGATGGGTGAACACAGATAGGGGAACACAGATGGGTGAACACAGATAAGGGAACACAGATGGGTGAACACAGATAAGGGAACACAGGGGAACACAGAAAACGGAACACAGATAGGTGAACACAGATGGGTGACCACAGATAGGTCACAGAGATGGGTGAACACAGGAAGGTGAACACAGATAGTTGAACACAGATAAGTGAACACAGATAGTTGAAGACAAACAAGGGAACACAGATGGGTGAACACAGATAATGGGACACAGATAGGAGAACACATATAAGGGAACACAGATGGGTAGACAGATAAGGGAACACCGATAGGTGAACACAGATGGGTGAACACAGATAGGTGAACACAAAAAAGGGAACACAGATGGCTGAACACAGATAATGGGACACTGAAAGGTGAACACAGATAGGTGAACAAAGATGGATGAAGACAGAAAGGTGAACACAGATGGGTGAACACAGATAAGGGAACACAGTTAGGTGAACACAGATGGGTGAACACAGATAATGGAACACAGATAGGTGAACAAAGATGGGTGAACACAGATAGGTGAACACAGATGGGTTAACACAGATAAGGGAAAACAGATAGGGGAACACAGATGGGTGAACACAGATAATGGAACACAGATAGGTGAACACAGATGTGTGAACACAGATAAGGGAACACAGATAGGTGAACACAGAAAAGGGAACACAGATTGGTGAACACAGATCAGGGAACACAGATAGGTGAACATGGATGGGTGAACACAGATAAAAGAACACAGAAAGGTGAACACAGATGGGTGAACACAGATAATGGAACACAGATTGGTGAACAAAGATGGGTGAACACAGGTAGGTGAACACAGATGGGTGAAAACAGATAAGGGAACACAGAAAGGTGAACACAGATGGGTGAACACAGATAAGGGAACACAGATGGGTGAACACAGATAAGGGAACACAGATCAGTGAACACAGATGGGTGAACACAGATAGGTGAACACAGAAGGGTGAACACAGATAGGTGAACACAGATAGGTGAACACAGAGAGGTGGACACAGATGGATGAATACAGATAAAGGAACACAGATAGGTGAACACAGATAAGGGAACACAGATGGGTGAACACAGATAAGGGAACACAGATGGGTGAACACAGATAAGGGAACACAGATAGTTGAACACAGATAAGGGAACACAGATAGGTGAACACAGATCAATGAACACAGATAATGTAACACAGATAGGTGAACACAGATAAGGGAACACAAATGGGTGAACACAGATAAGGGAACACAGATAGGTAAACACAGACAAAAGAACACAGATAAGTGAACACAGATGGGTGAACACAGATAAGGGAACACACATGGGTGAACACAGATAAGGGAACACAGATAGGTGAACACAGATTGGTGAACACAGATAAGGGAACAAAGAAAGGTGAACACAGATGGGTGAACACAGATAAAGGAGAACAGATGGGTGAACACAGATAATGGAACACAGATAGGTGAACACAGATAAGGGAACACCGATAGGTGAACACAGATGGATGAACACTGATAATGGAACACAGATAGGTGAACACAGATAAGGGAACACAGATGGGGAAATCCAGATAAGGGAACACAGATAGGTGAACACAGATAAGGGAACACAGATAAGGGAACACAGATAGGTCAACACAGATAAGGGAACACAGATAGGTGAACACAGTTGGGTGAACACAGATAAGAGAACACAGATGGGTGAACACAGAAAAGGCAACACAGATTGGTGAACACAGAAAAGGGAACACAGTTTGGTGAACACAGATAAGGCAACACATATGGGTGAACACAGATAAGGGAACACAAACATGTAAACACAGACAAAGGAAAACAGATGGGTGAACATAGATAAGTGAACACAGATGGGTGAACACAGATAAGGGAACACAGATGGGTGAACACAGATAAGGGAACAAAGAAAGGTGAACACAGATGGGTGAACACAGATAAGGGAAGACAGATGGGTGAACACAGATAAGGGAACACAGATGGGTGAACACAGATAATGGAACACGGATCAGTGAACACAGATAGGTGAACACAGATGGGTGAACACAGATAAGGGAACACAAATAGGTGAACACAGATAGGTGAACACAGATAAGGGAACACAGATGGGTGAACACAGATAATGGAACACGGATCAGTGAACACAGATAGGTGAACACAGATGGATGAACACAGATAATGGAACACAGATAGGTGAACACAGAAGGGTGAACACAGATAGGTGAACACAGATGGATGAATACAGATAAAGGGACACAGATAGGTGAACACAGATAAGGGAACACAGATGGGTGAACACAGATAAGGGAACACAGATAAGGGAACACAGATAGGTGAACACATATGGATGAACACAGATAATGGAACACAGATAGGTGAACACAGATGAGGGAACACAGATGGGTGAACACAGATAATGAAACACAGATAGGTGAACACAGATAAGGGAACACAGATAGGTGAACACAGATGGGTGAACAGAGATGGGTGAACACAGATAAGGGAACACAGATAGGTGAACACAGATGGGTGAACACAGATAATGAAACACAGATAGGTGAACACAGATGGGTGAACACAGATAGGTGAGCACAGAAAAGGGAACACAGATTGGTGAACACAGAAAAGGGAACACAGATTGGTCAACACAGATAAGGGAACACAGATAGGTGAACACAGATGGGTGAACACAGATAAGGGAACACAGACAGGTGAACACAGATAAGGGAACACAGATAGGTGAACAGAGATGGGTGAACACAGATAGGTGAACACAGATGGGTGAACACAGATAGGTGACCAGAGATAAGGGAACACAGATAATAAAACACAGATAGGTGAACACAGATGGATGAATACAGATAAGGGAACACAGATGGGTGAACACAGATAAGGGAAGACAGATAGGTGAACACAGATAAGGGAACACAGATAGGTGAACACAGATAAGGGAACACAGATCAGTGAACACAGATAGGTGAACAAAGATGGGTGAACACAGATAGGTGAACACAGATAAGGGAACACAGATAGGAGAACACAGATGGATGAATACAGATAATGGAACACATATGGGTGAACACAGAAAAGGCAACAAAGATAGGTGAACACAGATGGGAGAAGACAGAAAAGGGAACACAGATTCGTGAACACAGATAAGGGAACACAGATAGGTGAACACAGAAAAGGGTACGCAGATGAGGAACACAGATAAGGCAACACAGATGGGTGAACACAGATAGGTAAACACAGATAAGGGAACACAGATGGGTGAACACAGATAAGGGAACACAGATAGGTGAACACAGATAGGTGAACACAGATAAGGGAACACAGATGGGTGAACACAGATAAGGGAACACAGATGGGTGAACACAGATAAGGGAACACAGATAGTTGAACACAGATAAGGGAACACAGATAGGTGAACACAGATCAATGAACACAGATAATGTAACACAGATAGGTGAACACAGATAAGGGAACACAGATGGGTGAACACAGATAAGGGAACACAGATAGGTAAACACAGACAAAAGAAGACAGATAAGTGAACACAGATGGGTGAACACAGATAAGGGAACACAGGTGAACACAGAAAAGGGAACATAGATAGGTGAACACAGATGGGTGACCACAGATAGGTCACAGAGATGGGTGAACACAGGAAGGTGAACACAGATAGTTGAACACAGATAAGTGAACACAGATAGTTGAAGACAAACAAGGGGACACAGATGGGTGAACACAGATAATGGGACACAGATAGGAGAACACATATAAGGGAACACAGATGGGTAGACAGATAAGGGAACACCGATAGGTGAACACAGATGGGTGAACACAGATAGGTGAACACAAAAAAGGGAACACAGATGGCTGAACACAGATAATGGGACACTGAAAGGTGAACACAGATAGGTGAACAAAGATGGATGAACACAGATAGGTGAACACAGATGGGTGAACACAGATAAGGGAACACAGTTAGGTGAACACAGATGGGTGAACACAGATAATGGAACAGAGATAGGTGAACAAAGATGGGTGAAGACAGATAGGTGAACACAGATGGGTTAACACAGATAAGGGAAAACAGATAGGGGAACACAGATGGGTGAACACAGATAATGGAACACAGATAGGTGAACACAGATGTGTGAACACAGATAAGGGAACACAGATAGGTGAACACAGAAAAGGGAACACAGATTGGTGAACACAGATCAGGGAACACAGATAGGTGAACATGGATGGGTGAACACAGATAAAAGAACACAGAAAGGTGAACACAGATGGGTGAACACAGATAATGGAACACAGATTGGTGAACAAAGATGGGTGAACACAGGTAGGTGAACACAGATGGGTGAAAACAGATAAGGGAACACAGAAAGGTGAACACAGATGGGTGAACACAGATAAGGGAACACAGATGGGTGAACACAGATAAGGGAACACAGATCAGTGAACACAGATGGGTGAACACAGATAGGTGAACACAGAAGGGTGAACACAGATAGGTGAACACAGATAGGTGAACACAGAGAGGTGAACACAGATGGATGAATACAGATAAAGGAACACAGATAGGTGAACACAGATAAGGGAACACAGATGGGTGAACACAGATAAGGGAACACAGATGGGTGAACACAGATAAGGGAACACAGATAGTTGAACACAGATAAGGGAACACAGATAGGTGAACACAGATCAATGAACACAGATAATGTAACACAGATAGGTGAACACAGATAAGGGAACACAGATGGGTGAACACAGATAAGGGAACACAGATAGGTAAACACAGACAAAAGAACACAGATAAGTGAACACAGATGGGTGAACACAAATAAAGGAACACAGATGGGTGAACACAGATAATGGAACACAGATAGGTGAACACAGATTGGTGAACACAGATAAGGGAACAAAGAAAGGTGAACACAGATGGGTGAACACAGATAAAGGAACACAGATGGGTGAACACAGATAATGGAACACAGATAGGTGAACACAGATAAGGGAACACCGATAGGTGAACACAGATGGATGAACACTGATAATGGAACACAGATAGGTGAACACAGATAAGGGAACACAGATGGGGAAATACAGATAAGGGAACACAGATAGGTCAACACATATAAGGGAACACAGATAAGGGAACACAGATAGGTGAACACAGATAATGGAACACAGATAGGTGAACACAGTTGGGTGAACACAGATAAGAGAACACAGATGGGTGAACACAGAAAAGGCAACACAGATTGGTGAACACAGAAAAGGGAACACAGTTTGGTGAACACAGATAAGGCAACACATATGGGTGAACACAGATAAGGGAACACAAACATGTAAACACAGACAAAGGAAAACAGATGGGTGAACATAGATAAGTGAACACAGATGGGTGAACACAGATAAGGGAACACAGATGGGTGAACACAGATAAGGGAACAAAGAAAGGTGAACACAGATGGGTGAACACAGATAAGGGAAGACAGATGGGTGAACACAGATAAGGGAACACAGATGGGTGAACACAGATAATGGAACACGGATCAGTGAACACAGATAGGTGAACACAGATGGGTGAACACAGATAAGGGAACACAAATAGGTGAACACAGATAGGTGAACACAGATAAGGGAACACAGATGGGTGAACACAGATAATGGAACACGGATCAGTGAACACAGATAGGTGAACACAGATGGATGAACACAGATAATGGAACACAGATAGGTGAACACAGAAGGGTGAACACAGATAGGTGAACACAGATGGATGAATACAGATAAAGGAACACAGATAGGTGAACACAGATAAGGGAACACAGATGGGTGAACACAGATAAGGGAACACAGATAAGGGAACACAGATAGGTGAACACAGATGGATGAACACAGATAATGGAACACAGATAGGTGAACACAGATGAGGGAACACAGATGGGTGAACACAGATAATGAAACACAGATAGGTGAACACAGATAAGGGAACACAGATAGGTGAACACAGATGGGTGAACAGAGATGGGTGAACACAGATAAGGGAACACAGATAGGTGAACACAGATGGGTGAACACAGATAATGAAACACAGATAGGTGAACACAGATGGGTGAACACAGATAGGTGAGCACAGAAAAGGGAACACAGATTGGTGAACACAGAAAAGGGAACACAGATTGGTCAACACAGATAAGGGAACACAGATAGGTGAACACAGATGGGTGAACACAGATAAGGGAACACAGACAGGTGAACACAGATAAGGGAACACAGATAGGTGAACAGAGATGGGTGAACACAGATAGGTGAACACAGATGGGTGAACACAGATAGGTGACCAGAGATAAGGGAACACAGATAATGGAACACAGATAGGTGAACACAGATGGATGAATACAGATAAGGGAACACAGATGGGTGAACACAGATAAGGGAAGACAGATAGGTGAACACAGATAAGGGAACACAGATAGGTGAACACAGATAAGGGAACACAGATCAGTGAACACAGATAGGTGAACAAAGATGGGTGAACACAGATAGGTGAACACAGATAAGGGAACACAGATAGGAGAACACAGATGGATGAATACAGATAATGGAACACATATGGGTGAACACAGAAAAGGCAACAAAGATAGGTGAACACAGATGGGTGAAGACAGAAAAGGGAACACAGATAGGGGAACACAGAAAAGGGTACGCAGATGAGGAACACAGATAAGGCAACACAGATGGGTGAACACAGATAGGTAAACACAGATAAGGGAACACAGATGGATGAACACAGATAAGGGAACAAAGATAGGTGAACACTAATGGGTAAACACAGATAAGGGAACACAGATGGGTTAACACAGATAATGGAACACAGATCAGTGAACACAGATAAGGGAACACAGATGGGTGAACACAGATAGGTAAACACAGATAAGGGAACACAGATAGGTGAACACAAATAAGGGAATACAGATGGGTGAACACAGATAATGGGACACAGATGGGTGAACACAGATGGGTGAACACAAATAATGGGACACAGATAGGAGAACACAGATAAGGGAACACAAATATGTGAACACAGATGGGTGAACACAGATAATGGAACACAGATGGGTGAACACAGATAAGGGAACACAAATAGGTGAACACAGAAAAGGGAACACGGTTTGGTGAACACAGAAAAAGGAACACAGATAGGTGAACACAGATGGGTGAACACAGATAATGGAACACATATTGGTGAACACAGATAAGGGAACACAGATAGGGGAACACAGATGGGTGAACACAGATAAGGAAACACAGATGGGTGAACACAGATAAGGGAACACAGATAGGTGAACAGAGATGGGTAAAGACAGATAGGTGAACACAGATGGGTGAACACAGATAGGTGACCAGAGATAAGGTAACACAGATAATGGAACACAGGTAGGTGAACACTGATGGATGAATACAGATAAGGGAACACAGATGGGTGAACACAGAGAAGGGAACACAGATAGGTGAACACAGATAAGGGAACACAGATAGATGAACACAGATGGGTGAACACAGATAAGGGAACACAGATAGGTGAACACAGAAAAGGGAACACAGATAGGTAAACACAGATAAGGGAACACAGATGGCTAGACACAGATAAGGGAACACAGATAGGTGAACAGAGATGGTTGAACACAGATAAGGGAACACAGATGGGTGAACACAGATTGGTGAACACAGATAAGGGAACACAGATAGGTGAACACAGAAAAGGGAACACAGATTGGTGAACACAGAAAAGGAAACACAGATTGGTGAACAGAGATAAAGGAACACAGATAGGTGAACAGAGATGGAAGAACACAGATGGATGAACACAGATAAGTAAACACAGATAAGGGAACACAGATAGATGAACACAGATGGGTGAACACAGATATGTGAACGCAAAAAAGGGAACACAGATGGGTGAACACAGATAAGGGAACACAAATGGGTGAACACAGATAAGGGAATACAGATGGGTGAACACAAATAATTGGACACAGATAGGTGAACAGAGATGGGTGAACACAGATAATGGAACACAGATAAGTAAACACAGATGGGTGAACACAGATAAGAGAACACAGATTGGTGAACACAAATAAGGGAACACAGATGGGTGAACACAGATAAGGGAACACAGATAGGTGAACAGAGATGGGTGAACACAGATAGGTGAACAAAGATGGGTGAACACAGATAGGTGAACACAGATAGGTGAACTCAGATAAGGGAACACAGATAGGTGAACACAGAAAAGGGAACACAGATTGGTGAACACAGATCAGGGAACACAGATAGGTGAACACGGATGGGTGAACACAGATAAAGGAACACAGATAGGTGAACAGAGATGGGTGAACACAGATGGGTGAACACAGATAAGGGAACACAGAAAGGTGAACACAGATGGGTGAACACAGGTAGGTGAACACAGATGGGTGAACACAGATAAGGGAACACAGAAAGGTGAACAAGGATAGGTGAACACAGTTGGGTGAACACAGATAAGGGAACACAGATGGGTGAACACAGAAAAGGCAACACAGATTGGTGAACACAGAAAAGGGAACACAGATTGGTGATCACAGATAAGGGAACACAGATGGGTGAACACAGATAAGGGAACACAGATAGGAAAACACAGACAAAGGAACACAGATGGGTGAACACAGATAAGTGAACACAGATGGGTGAACACATAAGGGAACACAGATGGGTGAACACAGATAATGGAACACAGATGGGTGAACACAGATAAGGGAACAAAGAAAGGTGAACACAGATAAGGGAACACAGATGGGTGAACACAGATAAGGGAACACAGATAGGTGAACACAGATGGGTGAACACAGATAAGGGAACAAAGATGGGTGAACACAGATAATGGAACACGGATCAGTGAACACAGATAGGTGAACACAGATGGGTGAACACAGATAGGTGAACACAGATAAGCGAACACAGATGGGTGAACACAGATAACGGAACTCATATAGGTGAACACAGAAGGGTGAACACAGATAGGTGAACACAGATGGATGAAGACAGACAAGGGAACACAGATAGGTGAACACAGATAAGAGAACGCAGATGGGTGAACACAGATAAGGGAACACAGATAGGTGAACACAGATAAGGGAACACAGATAGGTGAACACAGATGGATGAACACAGATAATGGAACACAGATAGGTGAACTCAGATAAGGGAACACAGATGGGTGAACACAGATAAGGGAACACAGATGGGTGAACACAGTTAATCGGACACAGATAGGAGAAAACAGATAAGGGAACACAGATGGGTAGACAGATAATGGGACACAGAAAGGTGAAGACAGAAAAGGGAACACCCATCGGTGAACACAGATAGGTGAACACAAAAAAGGGAACACAGATGGGTGAACACAGATAATGGGACACTGATAGGTGAACACAGATAGGTGAACAAAGATGGGTGAACACAGATAGGTGAATACAGATGGGTGAACACAGATAAGGGAACACAGAAAGGTGAACACAGATGGGTGAACACAGATAATGGAACACAGATAGGTGAACAAAGATGGGTGAACACAGATAGGTGAACACAGATGGGTGAACACAGATAGGTGAACACAGATGGGTGAACACAGATAAGGGAACACAGATAGGTGAACACAGATAATGGAACACAGATAGGTGAACACAGATGGGTGAACACAGATAAGGGAACACAGATAGGTGAACACAGAAAAGGGAACACAGATCGGTGAACACAGATAAGGGAACACAGATGGGTGAACACAGATAAGGGAACACAGATAGGGGAACACAGATGGGTGAACACAGATAAGGGAACACAGATGGGTGAACACAGCTAAGGGAACACAGATGGGTGAACACAGATAAGGGAACACAGATAGGTGAACACAGATGGTTTAACACAGATAGGTGAACACAGATAAGGGAACACAGGTGAACACAGATTAGGGAACACAGATAGGTGAACACAGATGGGTGACCACAGATAGGTGACAGAGATGGGTGAACACAGGAAGGTGAACACAGATTGTTGAACACAGATAGGCGAACACAGATAGTTGAAGACAAACAAGGGAACACAGATGGGTGAACACAGATAATGGGACACAGATAGGAGAACACATATAAGGGAACCCAGATGGGAAGACAGATAATGGGACACAGATAGGTGAACACAAAAAAGGGAACACAGATGGATGAACACAGATAATGGGACACTGAAAGGTGAACACAGATAGGTGAACAAAGATGGGTGAACACAGATAAGGGAACACAGATAGGTGAACACAGATGGGTGAACACAGATCATAGAACACAGAAAGGTGAACAAAGATGGATGAACACACATAGGTAAACACAGATGGGTGAACACAGATATGTGAACGCAAAAAAGGGAACACAGATGGGTGAACACAGATAAGGGAACACAAATGGGTGAACACAGATAAGGGAATACAGATGGGTGAACACAAATAATTGGACACAGATAGGTGAACAGAGATGGGTGAACACAGATAATGGAACACAGATAAGTAAACACAGATGGGTGAACACAGATAAGAGAACACAGATTGGTGAACACAAATAAGGGAACACAGATGGGTGAACACAGATAAGGGAACACAGATAGGTGAACAGAGATGGGTGAACACAGATAGGTGAACAAAGATGGGTGAACACAGATAGGTGAACACAGATAGGTGAACTCAGATAAGAGAACACAGATAGGTGAACACAGAAAAGGGAACACAGATTGGTGAACACAGATCAGGGAACACAGATAGGTGAACACGGATGGGTGAACACAGATAAAGGAACACAGAGAGGTGAACAGAGATGGGTGAACACAGATGGGTGAACACAGATAAGGGAACACAGAAAGGTGAACACAGATGGGTGAACACAGGTAGGTGAACACAGATGGGTGAACACAGATAAGGGAACACAGAAAGGTGAACACAGATAGGTGAACACAGTTGGGTGAACACAGATAAGGGAACACAGATGGGTGAACACAGAAAAGGCAACACAGATTGGTGAACACAGAAAAGGGAACACAGATTGGTGATCACAGATAAGGGAACACAGATGGGTGAACACAGATAAGGGAACACAGATAGGAAAACACAGACAAAGGAACACAGATGGGTGAACACAGATAAGTGAACACAGATGGGTGAACACATAAGGGAACACAGATGGGTGAACACAGATAATGGAACACAGATGGGTGAACACAGATAAGGGAACAAAGAAAGGTGAACACAGATAAGGGAACACAGATGGGTGAACACAGATAAGGGAACACAGATAGGTGAACACAGATGGGTGAACACAGATAAGGGAACAAAGATGGGTGAACACAGATAATGGAACACGGATCAGTGAACACAGATAGGTGAACACAGATGGGTGAACACAGATAGGTGAACACAGATAAGCGAACACAGATGGGTGAACACAGATAACGGAACTCATATAGGTGAACACAGAAGGGTGAACACAGATAGGTGAACACAGATGGATGAATACAGATAAGGGAACACAGATAGGTGAACACAGATAAGAGAACGCAGATGGGTGAACACAGATAAGGGAACACAGATAGGTGAACACAGATAAGGGAACACAGATAGGTGAACACAGATGGATGAACACAGATAATGGAACACAGATAGGTGAACTCAGATAAGGGAACACAGATGGGTGAACACAGATAAGGGAACACAGATGGGTGAACACAGTTAATCGGACACAGATAGGAGAAAACAGATAAGGGAACACAGATGGGTAGACAGATAATGGTACACAGAAAGGTGAAGACAGATAAGGCAACACCGATAGGTGAACACAGATGGGTGAACACAGATAATGGGACACTGATAGTGGAACTCAGATAGGTGAACAAAGATGGGTGAACACAGATAGTTGAATACAGATGGGTGAACACAGATAGGGGAACACAGAGAGGTGAACACAGATGGGTGAACACAGATAATCGAACACAGATAGGTGAACAAAGATGGGTGAACACAGATAGGTGAACACAGATGGGTGAACACAGATAAGGGAACACAGATAGGTGAACACAGATAATGGAACACAGATAGGTGAACACAGATGGGTGAACACAGATAAGGGAACACAGATAGGTGAACACAGAAAAGGGAACACAGATCGGTGAACACAGATAAGGGAACACAGATGGGTGAACACAGATAAGGGAACACAGATAGGGGAACACAGATGGGTGAACACAGATAAGGGAACACAGATGGGTGAACACAGCTAAGGGAACACAGATGGGTGAACACAGATAAGGGAACACAGATAGGTGAACACAGATGGTTTAACACAGATAGGTGAACACAGATAAGGGAACACAGGTGAACACAGATTAGGGAACACAGATAGGTGAACACAGATGGGTGACCACAGATAGGTGACAGAGATGGGTGAACACAGGAAGGTGAACACAGATTGTTGAACACAGATAGGTGAACACAGATAGTTGAAGACAAACAAGGGAACACAGATGGGTGAACACAGATAATGGGACACATATAGGAGAACACATATAAGGGAACACAGATGGGAAGACAGATAATGGGACACAGATAGGTGAACACAAAAAAGGGAACACAGATGGATGAACACAGATAATGGGACACTGAAAGGTGAACACAGATAGGTGAACAAAGATGGGTGAACACAGATAAGGGAACACAAATAGGTGAACACAGATGGGTGAACACAGATCATGGAACACAGATAGGTGAACAAAGATGGGTGAACACAGATAGCTGAACACAGATGGGTGAACACAGATAAGGGAACACAGATAGGTGAACACAGATGGGTGAACACAGATAATGGAACACAGATAGGTGAACACAGAAAAGGGAACACAGATTGGTGACCACAGAAAAGGGAACACAGATTGGTGAACACAGATAAGGGAACTCATATAGGTGAACACAGAAGGGTGAACACAGATAGGTGAACACAGATGGATGAATACAGATAAGGGAACACAGATAGGTGAACACAGATAAGAGAACACAGATGGGTGAACACAGATAAGGGAACACAGATAGGTGAACACAGATAAGGGAACACAGATAGGTGAACACAGATGGATGAACACAGATAATGGAACACAGATAGGTGAACTCAGATAAGGGAACACAGATGGAGGAACACAGATAAGGGAACACAGATGGGTGAACACAGATAATGGGACACAGATAGGAGAACACAGATAAGTGAACACAGATGGGTAGACAGATAATGGTACACAGAAAGGTGGAGACAGATAAGGGAACACCGATAGGTGAACACAGATGGGTGAACACAGATAGGTGAAGACTAAAAAGGGAACAGAGAGGGGTGAACACAGATAGTGGGACACTGATAGGTGAACACAGATAGGTGAACAAACATGGGTGAAAACAGATAGGTGAATACAGATGAGTGAACACAGATAAGGGAACACAGATAGGTGAACACAGAAGGGTGAACACAGATAATGGAACACAGATAGGTGAACAAAGATGGGTGAACACAGATGGGTGAACACAGATAAGGGAACACAGATATGTGAACACAGATGGGTGAACACAGATAAGGGAACACAGATGGGTGAACACAGATAATGGGACACAGATAGGAGAACACAGATAAGGGAACACAGATGGGTAGACAGATAATGGGACACAGAAAGGTGAAGACAGATAAGGGAACACCGATAGGTGAACACAGATGGGTGAACACAGATCGGTGAACACTAAAAAGGGAACACAGATGGGTGAACACAGATAATGGGACACTGATAGGTGAACACAGATAGGTGAACAAAGATGGGAGAACACAGATAGGTGAATACAGATGGGTGAACACAGATAGGTGAACACAGATAGGTGAACACAGAGAGGTGAACACAGATGGATGAAAACAGATAAAGGAACACAGATAGGTGAACACAGATAAGGGAACACAGATGGGTGAACACAGATAAGGGAACACAGATGGGTGAACACAGATAAGGGAACACAGATAGTTGAACACAGATAAGGGAACACAGATAGGTGAACACAGATCAATGAACACAGATAATGTAACACAGAAAGGTGAACACAGATAAGGGAACACAGATGGGTGAACACAGATAAGGGAACACAGATAGGTAAACACAGACAAAAGACCACAGATAAGTGAACACAGATGGGTGAACACAGATAAGGGAACACAGATGGGTGAACACAGATAATGGAACACAGATAGGTGAACACAGATTGGTGAACATAGATAAGGGAACAAAGAAAGGTGAACACAGATGGGTGAACACAGATAAAGGAACACAGATGGGTGAACACAGATAATGGAACACAGATAGGTGAACACAGATAAGGGAACACCGATAGGTGAACACAGATGGATAAACACTGATAATGGAACACAGATAGGTGAACACAGATAAGGGAACACAGATGGGGAAATACAGATAAGGGAACACAGATAGGTGAACACAGATAAGGGAACAAAGATAAGGGAACACAGATAGGTCAACACAGATAAGCGAACACAAATAGGTGAACACAGTTGGGTGAACACAGATAAGAGAACACAGATGGGTGAACACAGAAAAGGCAACACAGATTGGTGAACACAGAAAAGGGAACACAGTTTGGTGAACACAGATAAGGCAACACATATGGGTGAACACAGATAAGGGAACACAAACATGTAAACACAGACAAAGGAAAACAGATGGGTGAACATAGATAAGTGAACACAGATGGGTGAACACAGATAAGGGAACACAGATGGGTGAACACAGATAAGGGAACAAAGAAAGGTGAACACAGATGGGTGAACACAGATAAGGGAAGACAGATGGGTGAACACAGATAAGGGAACACAGATGGGTGAACACAGATAATGCAACACGGATCAGTGAACACAGATAGGTGAACACAGATGGGTGAACACAGATCAGGGAACACAAATAGGTGAACACAGATAGGTGAACACAGATAAGGGAACACAGATGGGTGAACACAGATAATGGAACACGGATCAGTGAACACAGATAGGTGAACACAGATGGATGAACACAGATAATGGAACACAGATAGGTGAACACAGAAAGGTGAACACAGAAGGGTGAACACAGATAGGTGAACACAGATGGATGAATACAGATAAAGGAACACAGATAGGTGAACACAGATAAGGGAACACAGATGGGTGAACACAGATAAGGGAACACAGATAGGTGAACACAGATGGATGAACACAGATAATGGAACACAGATAGGTGAACACAGATGAGGGAACACAGATGGGTGAACACAGATAATGAAACACAGATAGGTGAACACAGATAAGGGAACACAGATAGGTGAACACAGATGGGTGAACAGAGATGGGTGAACACAGATAAGGGAACACAGATAGGTGAACACAGATAATGAAACACAGATAGGTGAACACAGATGGGTGAACACAGATAGGTGAGCACAGAAAAGGGAACACAGATTGGTGAACACAGAAAAGGGAACACAGATTGGTCAACACAGATAAGGGAACACAGAGAGGTGAGCACAGATGGGTGAACACAGATAAGTGAACACTGCGAGGTGAACACAGATAAGGGAACACAGATAGGTGAACAGAGATGGGTGAACACAGATAGGTGAACACAGATGGGTGAACACAGATAGGTGACCAGAGATAAGGGAACACAGATAATGGAACACAGATAGGTGAACACAGATGGATGAATACAGATAAGGGAACACAGATGGGTGAACACAGATAAGGGAAGACAGATAGGTGAACACAGATAAGGGAACACAGATAGGTGAACACAGATAAGGGAACACAGATCAGTGAACACAGATAGGTGAACAAAGATGGGTGAACACAGATAGGTGAACACAGATAAGGGAACACAGATAGGAGATTACAGATGGATGAATACAGATAATGGAACACATATGGGTGAACACAGATAAGGCAACAAAGATAGGTGAACACAGATGGGTGAAGACAGAAAAGGGAACACAGATTCGTGAACACAGATAAGGGAACACAGATAGGTGAACACAGAAAAGGGTACGCAGATGAGGAACACAGATAAGGCAACACAGATGGGTGAACACAGATAGGTAAACACAGATAAGGGAACACAGATGGGTGAACACAGATAAGGGAACACAGATAGGTGAACACTGATGGGTGAACACAGATAAGGGAACACAGATGGGTTAACACAGATAATGGAACACAGATCAGTGAACACAGATAAGGGAACACAGATGGGTGAACACAGATAGGTAAACACAGATAAGGGAACACAGATAAGTGAACACAAATAAGGGAATACAGATGGGTGAACACAGATAGGTGAACACAGATAATGGGACACAGATGGGTGAACACAGATGGGTGAACACAAATAATGGGACACAGATAGGAGAACACAGATAAGGGAACACAAATATGTGAACACAGATGGGTGAACACAGATAATGGAACACAGATGGGTGAACACGGATAAGGGAACACAAATAGGTGAACACAGAAAAGGGAACACGGTTTGGTGAACACAGAGAAAGGAACACAGATAGGTGAACACAGATGGGTGAACACAGATAATGGAACACATATGGGTGAACACAGATAAGGGAACACAGATAGGGGAACACAGATGGGTGAACACAGATAAGGAAACACAGATGGGTGAACACAGATAAGGGAACACAGATAGGTGAACAGAGATGGGTAAAGACAGATAGGTGAACACAGATGGGTGAACACAGATAGGTGACCAGAGATAAGGTAACACAGATAATGGAACACAGGTAGGTGAACACTGATGGATGAATACAGATAAGGGAACACAGATGGGTGACACAGATAAGGGAACACAGATTCGTGAACACAGATAAGGGAACACAGATAGGTGAACACAGAAAAGGGTACGCAGATGAGGAACACAGATAAGGCAACACAGATGGGTGAACACAGATAGGGAAACACAGATAAGGGAACACAGATAGGTGAACACAGATGGGTGAACACAGATAAGGGAACACAGACAGGTGAACACAGATAAGGGAACACAGATAGGTGAACAGAGATGGGTGAACACAGATAGGTGAACACAGATGGGTGAACACAGATAGGTGACCAGAGATAAGGGAACACAGATAATGGAACACAGATAGGTGAACACAGATGGATGAATACAGATAAGGGAACACAGATGGGTGAACACAGATAAGGGAAGACAGATAGGTGAACACAGATAAGGGAACACAGATAGGTGAACACAGATAAGGGAACACAGATCAGTGAACACAGATAGGTGAACAAAGATGGGTGAACACAGATAGGTGAACAGAGATAAGGGAACACAGATAGGAGAACACAGATGGATGAATACAGATAATGGAACACATATGGGTGAACACAGATAAGGCAACAAAGATAGGTGAACACAGATGGGTGAAGACAGAAAAGGGAACACAGATTCGTGAACACAGATAAGGGAACACAGATAGGTGAACACAGAAAAGGGTACGCAGATGAGGAACACAGATAAGGCAACACAGATGGGTGAACACAGATAGGGAAACACAGAGAGGGGAGCAGAGATGGGTGAACACAGATAAGAGAACACAGATAGGTGAACACTGATGGGTGAACACAGATAAGGGAACACAGATGGGTTAACACAGATAATGGAACACAGATCAGTGAACACAGATAAGGGAACACAGATGGGTGAACACAGATAGGTAAACACAGATAAGGGAACACAGATAGGTGAACACAAATAAGGGAATACAGATGGGTGAACACAGATAGGTGAACACAGATAATGGGACACAGATGGGTGAACACAGATGGGTGAACACAAATAATGGGACACAGATAGGAGAACACAGATAAGGGAACACAAATATGTGAACACAGATAGGTGAAGACAGATAATGGAACACAGATGGGTGAACACGGATAAGGGAACACAAATAGGTGAACACAGAAAAGGGAACACGGTTTGGTGAACACAGAAAAAGGAACACAGATAGGTGAACACAGATGGGTGAACACAGATAATGGAACACATATGGGTGAACACAGATAAGGGAACACAGATAGGGGAACACAGATGGGTGAACACAGATAAGGAAACACAGATGGGTGAACACAGATAAGGGAACACAGATAGGTGAACAGAGATGGGTAAAGACAGATAGGTGAACACAGATGGGTGAACACAGATAGGTGACCAGAGATAAGGTAACACAGATAATGGAACACAGGTAGGTGAACACTGATGGATGAATACAGATAAGGGAACACAGATGGGTGACACAGATAAGGGAACACAGATAGGTGAACACAGATAAGGGAACACAGATAGATGAACACAGATGGGTGAACACAGATAAGGGAACACAGATAGGTGAACACAGAAAAGGGAACACAGATAGGTAATGTAATGTGAATATAGGCCACTAGATGGCAGTATTTACCTTTTTTTTGTTAAGCTCAGACTGGAGTCATGTTTGGACATGTTTCCAGACATGTCTGGGGCAAGTCCCCGAAAAAAAAAAAAAGAGGTCTAAAAGTGGGTGGGGTCTGCAAAAGAGTATATAAGGAAAAGAATTGAGACAGTAAAGTAGTAGGAGAAATTGCAAGAAGATGACCAGACCTGCCATTCTGTTCAAGACCTGTGACGTTTCTTTTGTGGATTTCTTTGACTGTGTTTGAGCATTTTCTTCATCCAGGACATCACCAAGCCACCCCACTAAAAAGGGACTGTAATTATTTCTGTTTTTTCTTATTTATCAATCTTGGTCTTTAGTTGTAGGTTGTTATTAGTCTTTGTCTTCGTTAAAAATTAAATGTGTTTTAGTTGTTAAAACTGTGTTTGTCATCCCTTGCTGTTGCTGTTGTGTTATAAATGTAATAACAAATTGGGGCCATAACAAATTGGGGGCTCAAGGTCCGGGATAGACCATTGTGTGAGTAATTTATTGAAAATCTAACATTCCAAATTGTGAAATTGTTTTTGTGAATTTTCCTAGATATATATTGACAACAGCAATGGATGATTTCTTGGCATCACCAACCGTAGGGGTTTTGAAGTCTTTTAAAAAGACAGAACTGCTAGAAATTTGCAGACAGTTGGAGCTGACAGAGGTAAAACCAGCCATGCGAAAAGCAAGACTGGCTAGAGAGATAGTTGAATATTACATTGATGAAAATGTGTTTGCACCAGGAGATCTGGAACAGTTTCCAGTGGAAAATCCAAATATAGAAATGGAACTTAAATTAAAAATGCTAGAGATTGAAAGGGAGGAAAGAGAAAAAGAAAGGGAGGAAAAAGAGAAAGAAAGGGAAGAAAGAGAAAGAGAAAGGGAGGAAAAAGAAAAACAAAGAGAATTTGAGAGGGAAGAAAAAGAAAAACAAAGGCAGTTTGAGTTAGAAAAATTTGCAAGAGAAGAAAAACAAAGAGAATTTGAGTTAGAAAAATTTGCAAGACAGAGAGATTTTGAATTAGAGAAATTCGATAGAGAAGAAAGACTCCAAATGGAGCAACTAAAAATAAAAATTGCAACTGAAAATAAATTTCGGGCTAGCCAGGAGGTAAAACTGGTGCCTCCATTTTCGGAAAAGGATGTTGACAACTATTTCCAATGTTTTGAAAAGGTAGCAAAGAGTTGCCAGTGGCCAAAGGAACACTGGCCTCTGATGTTGCAAACTGTCCTCAAGGGTAAAGCTCAACAAGCCTATTCGGCTTTGTCTGCAGATGATTCTTCTGATTATGAGGTTGTCAAAAAGGTTATTTTGAGAGCTTATGAGTTGGTTCCAGAGGCTTACCGACAGAAATTCAGAGGTCTGAAGAAATCTGAAAATCAGACTTATGTTGAATTTGCTAATGAGAAGCAGGTTTGCTTTGAGCGCTGGTGTACTTCTATGGAGGTCAAGGATGATTTCAACTCACTAAAAGAGATGGTGTTAGTTGAAGAATTCAAGAACTGTGTTAAGGATGATGTTAAGACCTACCTTAATGAGAAGCAAGCACTGAACTTGCAATCAGCTGCCAAATTTGCAGATGAATATGTTCTCACTCATAAGTCCAAATTTCAGTCTAGCAGTAACAATAAATGGTCCCAATTTCAGAAAAAGGGTTACGGTGATACCCAAGATTCCTCACCCAAAGACAAAGACAAATCTGGTGATGGTGCTCAGAAATCCAGAAATAGGTCTGATCAAAGTGTGAAAGCTGACAGTGACAAAAGTGGTCTAGTTTGCAGTTATTGCAAGAAATCTGGTCATATTAAAACTAACTGTTGGTTCCTTAAAGCTAAGAAAGAAAAAGAAAAGGATACCAAACCAAATGCCTTTGTGAAAACAAGGTTAGAAACCCCTGTAGTAGATAACCAATCTGCTAAATTGCCTGCTTCTTGTGGGGCTAAAAAGCCTAATACAGCTGACTTTGTGAGGGAGGAATTTCTTCCATTTGTGTCAGAGGGATTTGTGGCTCTGAATGAGCATACTACTCCTGTCCCCATATATATCCTAAGGGATACCGGAGCTTCTCAGTCACTTTTGTTGATGGACTCCTTGGAGTTACGTGATGAGACCGCTTCAGGGGATTTCATACTTGTACAAGGTATTGAAGGGAGGACTGTATCTGTACCCCTGCGCTCTATATTCTTGAAGTCAGATTTAGTTACAGGACAGGTAAAGGTGGGACTTATGTCAAGTCTACCTATAAAGGGTGTTTCTCTGTTGCTAGGCAATGACCTGGCTGGGGGCAAAGTAGTTCCCCCTGTACATCTTACTTCACAGCCGAGCACTGAAAATGGGGATGAGGACCCATCTCTGTATCCTTCTTGCGCAGTGACTCGTGCTATGGCCAAGAAGGCTAAAGAAGATGATGTTGTGGTGCCGTCCAGTACATTGAATAGTCAGGACTCAGGTGGTTCGCCTCATGACTCTGATTGGCCTACTATGGTTTCTCCGTTTGAGGACTTATCAGATACTTTTATCAGTTCTCTATTCAGCCAGCCGGATGGGTCTGGTGATTCTGATGTGTCTGGAGACTTGTCTCTGTCCAGAAAGCGGTTGATTGAGGAGCAAACTAATGATCCTGAAATTGGTGTACTAAAGAGGAGAGCCCTTCCTGAAAAAGAAATAGATGCAGTTCCAGTTGGGTATTATCTCAAGGATGGTGTGCTGATGCGGAAGTGGCGCCCTCCTGATATCCCTGCCAATGCAGATTGGGCAGTGGTCAGGCAAATTGTTGTTCCGAAGGTCTATAGGAATGAGATCTTAACAATGGCTCATAGTTTACCTTTAGGAGGTCATCTTGGTGTTAACAAGACTGTTGATAAGATCATGAAACACTTCTTTTGGCCTGGGCTTCGGAAAGACGTTTCCAACTTTTGCAAAACCTGTCACACTTGTCAGGTAGTTGGAAAACACCAGTTAGACCCACCTGTAGCTCCATTGCAGCCTATCCCAGCATTTGGGGAGCCATTCTCTAGGGTCATTGTTGATTGCGTTGGTCCATTACCCAAGACTAGATCTGGAAATCAGTACTTGTTGACAATCATGTGTGCATCTACCAGATTCCCTGAAGCCATACCTCTACGTAACATCAAGGCAGCTGCAATCTCGAAGGCTTTGATAAAGTTCTTCACGTTGTTTGGCCTTCCCAGGGAAATTCAGTCAGACCAGGGTAGCAATTTCACTTCAGGATTGTTTCAGCAGGTTGTGTATGAACTAGGTGCAAAGCAGATTCTTTCTAGTGCCTATCATCCAGAAAGTCAGGGTGCCTTAGAGCGGTTTCATTCCACTCTCAAGACAATGATGAGGACTTATTGTTATGACCATGAGAAAGACTGGGATGAAGGGGTTCATTTGCTGTTGTTTGCAGCTAGAGAAGCAGTGCAGGAGTCTACTGGATTCAGTCCATTTGAGCTAGTGTTTGGTCATGAAGTGAGAGGACCTTTGCTATTATTGAGTGAACAATGGCAAGAGGAAGAGCCGCAAATCAGTCTGTTAGACTATGTTAGCAAGTTCAAGGAAAGATTGCGTGCAGCTTGTGACCTTGCCAAAGAGAACTTGAAATCAAGTCAGGGAAAAATGAAAACTTGGTATGATCATAAGGCTAGAAGCCGTGAGTTTAAACCAGGAGAAATGGTCCTTGTGTTGTTTCCCTTGCAGTCCAATCCATTGCAGGCTAGATTTCATGGTCCTTATGAAATTCTGACAAAACTCAATGATCTCAATTACATTGTGAAGACTCCAGATAGGAGAAAACCAAAACAATTGTGTCATATTAACATGCTAAAGCCTTATCATGACAGAAATGCTAGGGTTGCAGCTGTCACTTCAGATTCTCCAATGGTCGAAACGTGTGAAGTTGAGGGGGAGTTTCAAGATGATGAACCAAGAATTAAAGCTGAAGTTCTTTCATGTAAATTGTCAAACACTGAAGTGTTGCAAAATCTTGATGTAAAACTCCAGCACTTAGAACCCTCACAGAGAGATCAGTTTGAAAGGTTGATCAAGAAATATGAGGATTTGTTTCCTGATGTTCCAAAGAGAGTTACTATAGCCTCTCATGATGTAGATGTTGGTGATGCCAAATCAATAAAACAGCATCCATACCGGATGAATCCTGAAAAGAGAAAGATTGCTGAGAAAGAGGTTGAGTACATGTTAAAACATGATATTATCAGACCCTCCAACTCCGATTGGAGTTCACCCTGTGTGCTAGTTCCAAAACCTGATGGAAGTACTAGATTCTGTACAGATTATCGCAAAGTCAATGCTGTAACTAGAACTGATGTATTTCCAATACCTAGGATTGATGATTGTATTGATAGTGTAGGGCAAGCAAAGTTTCTGACCAAGATTGATTTATTGAAGGGTTATTGGTGTGTGCCTTTAACTGAGAGGGCCAAGAGCATCTCTGCTTTTGCCACACCATCTGGATTGTACCAGTATGAAGTCCTACCCTTTGGCATGAAAAATGCCCCAGCCACGTTCCAAAGGATGATACAGTCTACAATCGCCGGATTGCCACACACGGGTGCGTACATCGATGACCTGATCACATGGAGTGACTCCTGGGAAGAACATCTAAAAGATGTAGAGACGTTGTTCCAGCGCCTGACCCAGGCTAACCTGACTGTTAACCTGAGCAAGAGTGACTTTGGTTGTGCTACTGTCACCTATCTTGGCTACGTCATAGGCCAGGGTAAGGTGGCACCCATAAATGCTAAAGTCCAAGCCATCATGGACTTTCCAGTTCCTGACAACAAAAAAGCTTTGCGCCGCTTCCTTGGAATGATCGGGTACTACCGCAAGTTCTGCAAGAACTTTGCTGAGATTGCTCTCAGTCTAACTAACCAACTGAAGAAAGGCGTAAAGTTCACCTGGGATGATGCATGCCAGAGAGCCTTCGATCACCTGAAGTCTCTGCTGTGTCACTTCCCCGTGCTCAAATCTCCTGACTTCAACAAACCGTTCTCCATCGCGGTCGATGCTAGCGACCAAGCTTGTGGATCTGTGCTCCTACAGAGAAGTGACTCTGATGACATTGAGCATCCCGTGGCATACTTCTCCAGGAAGTTCAATCGCCACCAAAGGAACTATTCCACAATAGAGAAGGAACTGTTGGCTCTGGTCCTTTCTTTACAACACTTTGAGGTTTATGTTTGTACAGGACAAAAGCCAATGATTGTGTACACTGACCACAATCCGTTAACGTTTTTGAGTAAGATGAAAAACAAGAATCGGAGATTGTTGAATTGGAGTTTGATTTTACAGGAGTTTGACTTGGAAATTAAGCATGTGAAGGGTACAGACAATGTAATTGCTGATTGCTTATCCCGTGTTTGAATGTGTATATATATATCATGTGTTTGAATATTGTATGATATGTATATATAGACAAGTGTTCACTTAACCATTTTGTATTGAAAAGAAAAATTTTGCCTTTGTGAGTCAAAATTTTTCCCTTTTGGAATGGAGGTGTAATGTGAATATAGGCCACTAGATGGCAGTATTTACCTTTTTTTTGTTAAGCTCAGACTGGAGTCATGTTTGGACATGTTTCCAGACATGTCTGGGGCAAGTCCCCGAAAAAAAAAAAAAGAGGTCTAAAAGTGGGTGGGGTCTGCAAAAGAGTATATAAGGAAAAGAATTGAGACAGTAAAGTAGTAGGAGAAATTGCAAGAAGATGACCAGACCTGCCATTCTGTTCAAGACCTGTGACGTTTCTTTTGTGGATTTCTTTGACTGTGTTTGAGCATTTTCTTCATCCAGGACATCACCAAGCCACCCCACTAAAAAGGGACTGTAATTATTTCTGTTTTTTCTTATTTATCAATCTTGGTCTTTAGTTGTAGGTTGTTATTAGTCTTTGTCTTCGTTAAAAATTAAATGTGTTTTAGTTGTTAAAACTGTGTTTGTCATCCCTTGCTGTTGCTGTTGTGTTATAAATGTAATAACAAATTGGGGCCATAACAGTAAACACAGATAAGGGAACACAGATGGCTGAACACAGATAAGGGAACACAGATAGGTGAACAGAGATGGTTGAACACAGATAAGGGAACACAGATGGGTGAACACAGATTGGTGAACACAGATAAGGGAACACAGATAGGTGAACACAGAAAAGGGAACACAGATTGGTGAACACAGAAAAGGGAACACAAATTGGTGAACAGAGATAAAGGACCACAGATAGGTGAACAGAGATGGGTGAACACAGATGGATGAACACAGATAAGTAAACACAGATAAGGGAACACAGATAGATGAACACAGATGGGTGAACACAGATATGTGAACGCAAAAAAGGGAACACAGATGGGTGAACACAGATAAGGGAACACAAATGGGTGAACACAGATAAGGGAATACAGATGGGTGAACACAAATAATTGGACACAGATAGGTGAACAGAGATGGGTGAACACAGATAATGGAACACAGATAAGTAAACACAGATGGGTGAACACAGATAAGAGAACACAGATTGGTGAACACAAATAAGGGAACACAGATGGGTGAACACAGATAAGGGAACACAGATAGGTGAACAGAGATGGGTGAACACAGATAGGTGAACAAAGATGGGTGAACACAGATAGGTGAACACAGATAGGTGAACTCAGATAAGGGAACACAGATAGGTGAACACAGAAAAGGGAACACAGATTGGTGAACACAGATCAGGGAACACAGATAGGTGAACACGGATGGGTGAACACAGGTAAAGGAACACAGATAGGTGAACAGAGAAGGGTGTACACAGATGGGTGAACACAGATAAAGGGACACAGAAAGGTGAACACAGATGGGTGAACACAGGTAGGTGAACACAGATGGGTGAACACAGATAAGGGAACACAGAAAGGTGAACACAGATAGGTGAACACAGTTGGGTGAACACAGATAAGGGAACACAGATGGGTGAACACAGAAAAGGCAACACAGATTGGTGAACACAGAAAAGGGAACACAGATTGGTGAACACAGATAAGGGAACACAGATGGGTGAACACAGATAAGGGAACACAGATAGGAAAACACAGACAAAGGAACACAGATGGGTGAACACAGATAAGTGAACACAGATGGGTGAACACATAAGGGAACACAGATGGGTGAACACAGATAATGGAACACAGATGGGTGAACACAGATAAGGGAACAAAGAAAGGTGAACACAGACAAGGGAACACAGATGGGTGAACTCAGATAAGGGAACACAGATAGGTGAACACAGATGGGTGAACGCAGATAAGGGAACAAAGATGGGTCAACACAGATAATGGAACACGGATCAGTGAACACAGATAGGTGAACACAGATGGGTGAACACAGATAGGTGAACACAGATAAGCGAACACAGATGGGTGAACACAGAGAACGGAACTCATATAGGTGAACAGAGAAGGGTGAACACAGATGGATGAATACAGATAAGGGAACACAGATAGGTGAACACAGATAAGAGAACGCAGATGGGTGAACACAGATAAGGGAACACAGATAGGTGAACACAGATAAGGGAACACAGATAGGTGAACACAGATGGATGAACACAGATAATGGAACACAGATAGGTGAACTCAGATAAGGGAACACAGATGGGTGAACACAGATAAGGGAACACAGATGGGTGAACACAGTTAATCGGACACAGATAGGAGAAAACAGATAAGGGAACACAGATGGGTAGACAGATAATGGGACACAGAAAGGTGAAGACAGATAAGGGAACACCCATCGGTGAACACAGATAGGTGAACACAAAAAAGGGAACACAGATGGGTGAACACAGATAATGGGACACTGATAGGTGAACACAGATAGGTGAACAAAGATGGGTGAACACAGATAGGTGAATACAGATGGGTGAACACAGATAAGGGAACACAGAAAGGTGAACACAGATGGGTGAACACAGATAATGGAACACAGGTTGGTGAACAAAGATGGGTGAACACAGATAGGTGAACACAGATGGGTGAACACAGATAGGTGAACACAGATGGGTGAACACAGATAAGGGAACACAGATAGGTGAACACAGATAATGGAACACAGATAGGTGAACACAGATGGGTGAACACAGATAAGGGAACACATAGGTGAACACAGAAAAGGGAACACAGATCGGTGAACACAGATAAGGGAACACAGATGGGTGAACACAGATAAGGGAACACAGATAGGGGAACACAGATGGGTGAACACAGATAAGGGAACACAGATGGGTGAACACAGCTAAGGGAACACAGATGGGTGAACACAGATAAGGGAACACAGATAGGTGAACACAGATGGTTTAACACAGATAGGTGAACACAGATAAGGGAACACAGGTGAACACAGATTAGGGAACACAGATAGGTGAACACAGATGGGTGACCACAGATAGGTGACAGAGATGGGTGAACACAGGAAGGTGAACACAGATTGTTGAACACAGATAGGCGAACACAGATAGTTGAAGACAAACAAGGGAACACAGATGGGTGAACACAGATAATGGGACACAGATAGGAGAACACATATAAGGGAACACAGATGGGAAGACAGATAATGGGACACAGATAGGTGAACACAAAAAAGGGAACACAGATGGATGAACACAGATAATGGGACACTGAAAGGTGAACACAGATAGGTGAACAAAGATGGGTGAACACAGATAAGGGAACACAGATAGGTGAACACAGATGGGTGAACACAGATCATGGAACACAGATAGGTGAACAAAGATGGGTGAACACAGATAGCTGAACACAGATGGGTGAACACAGATAAGGGAACACAGATAGGTGAACACAGATGGGTGAACACAGATAATGGAACACAGATAGGTGAACACAGAAAAGGGAACACAGATTGGTGACCACAGAAAAGGGAACACAGATTGGTGAACACAGATAAGGGAACTCATATAGGTGAACACAGAAGGGTGAACACAGATAGGTGAACACAGATGGATGAATACAGATAAGGGAACACAGATAGGTGAACACAGATAAGAGAACACAGATGGGTGAACACAGATAAGGGAACACAGATAGGTGAACACAGATAAGGGAACACAGATAGGTGAACACAGATGGATGAACACAGATAATGGAACACAGATAGGTGAACTCAGATAAGGGAACACAGATGGGGGAACACAGATAAGAGAACACACATGGGTGAACACAGATAATGGGACACAGATAGGAGAACACAGATAAGGGAACACAGATGGGTAGACAGATAATGGGACACAGAAAGGTGAAGACAGATAAGGGAACATCGATAGGTGAACACAGATGGGTGAACACAGATAGGTGAACACTAAAAAGGGAACACAGATGGGTGAACACAGATAGTGGGACACTGATAGGTGAACACAGATAGGTGAACAAAGATGGGTGAACACAGATAGGTGAATACAGATGGGTGAACACAGATAAGGGAACACAGATAGGTGAACACAGATGAGTGAACACAGATAATGGAACACAGATAGGTGAACAAAGATGGGTGAACACAGATGGGTGAACACAGATAAGGGAACACAGATATGTGAACACAGATGGGTGAACACAGATAAGGGAACACAGATGGGTGAACACAGATAATGGGACACAGATAGGAGAACACAGATAAGGGAACACAGATGGGTAGACAGATAATGGGACACAGAAAGGTGAAGACAGATAAGGGAACACCGATAGGTGAACACAGATGGGTGAACACAGATCGGTGAACACTAAAAAGGGAACACAGATGGGTGAACACAGATAATGGGACACTGATAGGTGAACACAGATAGGTGAACAAAGATGGGTGAACACAGATAGGTGAATACAGATGGGTGAACACAGATAAGGGAACACAGATAGGTGAACACAGATGGGTGAACATAAATAGGTGAACACAGAAAAGGGAACACACATCGGTGAACACAGATAAGGGAACACAGATGGGTGAACACAGATAGGGGAACACAGATGGGTGAACACAGATAAGGGAACACAGATGGGTGAACACAGATAAGGGAACACAGATTGGTGAACACAGATGGTTTAACACAGATAGGTGAACACAGATAAGGGAACACAGATGAACACAGATAAGGGAACACAGATAGGTGAACACAGATGGGTGAACACAGATTAGGGAACACAGGTGAACACAGATAAGGGAACACAGATAGGTGACAGAGATGTGTGAACACAGGAACGTGAACACAGATTGTTGAACACAGATAGGTGAACACAGATCGTTGAAGACAAACAAGGGAACCCAGATGGGTGAACACAGATAATGGGACACAGATAGGAGAACACATATAAGAGAACACACATGGGTAGACGGATTTTGGGACACAGATAGGTGAAGACAGATAAGGGAACACAGATGGGTGAACACAGATAGGTGAACGCAAAAAAGGGAACACAGATGGCTGAACACAGATAAGGGAACACAGATAGGTGAACACAGATAGGTGAACAAAGATGGGTGAACACAGATAGGTGAACACAGTTGGGTGAACACAGATAAGGGAACACAGATAGGTGAACACAGATGAGGGAACACAGATAATGGAACACAGATAGGTGAACAAAGATGGGTGAACACAGATAGCTGAACACAGATGGGTGAACACAGATAAGGGAACACAGATAGGTGAACACAGATGTGTGAACACAGATAAGGGAACACAGATAGGTGAACACAGAAAAGGGAACACAGATTGGTGAACACAGAAAAGGGAACACAGATTGGTGAACACAGAAAAGGGAACACAGATTGGTGAACACAGATCAGGGAACACAGATAGGTGAACACGGATGGGTGAACACAGATAAAGGAACACAGATAGGTGAACAAAGATGGGTGAACACAGATGGGTGAACACAGATAAGGGAACACAGATAGGTGAACACAGCTGGGTGAACCCAGATAAGGGAACACAGGTGAACACAGATAAGGGAACACAGATAGGTGACAGAGATGGGTGAACACAGATAGGTGAACACAGATCGTTGAAGACAAACAAGGGAACCCAGATGGGTGAACACAGATAATGGGACAAAGATAGGAGAACACATATAAGGGAACACAGATGGGTAGACAGATTATGGGACACAGATAGGTGAAGACAGATAGGGGAACACAGATGGGTGAACACAGATAAGGGAACACAGATAGGTGAAAACAGATGGGTGAACACAGAAAAGGGAACACAGATGGCTGAACACAGATAGGTGAACAGAAAGGGGTGAACATAGATAATGGAACACAGATGGGTGAACACAGTTGGGTGAACACAGATAAGGGAACACAGATAGGTGAACACAGATGAGGGAACACAGATAATGGAACACAGATAGGTGAACAAAGATGGGTGAACACAGATAGCTGAACACAGATGGGTGAACACAGATAAGGGAACACAGATAGGTGAACACAGATGTGTGCACACAGCAAAGGGAACTCAGATAGGTGAACACAGAAAAGGGAACCCAGATAGGGGAACACAGATGGGTGAACACAGATAAGGGAACACAGATGGGTGAACACAGATAAGGGAACACAGATTGGTGAACACAGATGGTTTAACACAGATAGGTGAACACAGATAAGGGAACACAGGTGAACACAGATAAGGGAACACAGATAGGTGAACACAGATGGGTGAACACAGATAAGGGAACACAGGTGAACACAGATAAGGGAACACAGATAGGTGACAGAGATGGGTGAACACAGGAACGTGAACACAGATTGTTGAACACAGATAGGTGAACACAGATCGTTGAAGACAAACAAGGGAACCCAGATGGGTGAACACAGATAATGGGACACAGATAGGAGAACACATATAAGGGAACACAGATGGGTAGACGGATTATGGGACACAGATAGGTGAAGACAGATAAGGGAACACAGATGGGTGAACACAGATAGGTGAACGCAAAAAAGGGAACACAGATGGCTGAACACAGATAAGGGAACACAGATAGGTGAACACAGATAGGTGAACAAAGATGGGTGAACACAGATAATGGAACACAGATAGGTGAACACAGATGAGGGAACACAGATAATGGAACACAGATAGGTGAACACAGATGGGTGAACACAGATAGCTGAACACAGATGGGTGAACACAGATAAGGGAACACAGATAGGTGAACACAGATGTGTGAACACAGATAAGGGAACACAGATAGGTGAACACAGAAAAGGGAACACAGATTGGTGAACACAGAAAAGGGAACACAGATTGGTGAACACAGATCAGGGAACACAGATAGGTTAACACGCATGGGTGAACACAGATAAAGGTACACAGATAGGTAAACAAAGATGGGTGAACACAGATGAGTGAACACAGATAAGGGAACACAGAAAGGTGAACACAGATGGGTGAACACAGATGGGTGAACACAGATTGGTGAAAAAAGATGGGGGAACACTGATAGGTGAACACAGATGGGTGAACACAGATAAGGGAACACAGATGGGTGAACACAGATAAGGGAACACAGAAAGGTGAACACAGAGGGGGGAACACAGATAATGGAACACAGATTGGTGAACAAAGATGGGTGAACACTGATAGGTGAACACAGATGGGTGAACACAGATAAGGGAACACAGATGGGTGAACACAGATAATGGAACACAAATAGGTGAACACAGAAAAGGGAACACACATCGGTGAACACAGATAAGGGAACACAGATGGGTGAACACAGATAAGGGAACACAGATAGGGGAACACAGATGGGTGAACACAGATAAGGGAACACAGATGGATGAACACAGATAAGGGAACACAGATTGGTGAACACAGATGGTTTAACACACATAGGTGAACACAGATAAGGGAACACAGGAGAACACAGATAAGGGAACACAGATAGGTGACAGAGATGGGTGAACACAGGAAGGTGAACACAGATTGTTGAACACAGATAGGTGAACACAGATCGTTGAAGACAAACAAGGGAACCCAGATGGGTGAACACAGATAATGGGACAAAGATAGGAGAACACATATAAGGGAACACAGATGGGTAGACAGATTATGGGACACAGATAGGTGAAGACAGATAGGGGAACACAGATGGGTGAACACAGATAAGGGAACACAGATAGGTGAACACAGATGGGTGAACACAGAAAAGGGAACACAGATGGCTGAACACAGATAAGGAAACACAGATAGGTGAACAGAAATGGGTGAACACAGATAATGGAACACAGATGGGTTAACACAGTTGGGTGAACACAGATAAGGGAACACAGATAGGTGAACACAGATGAGGGAACACAGATAATGGAACACAGATAGGTGAACAAAGATGGGTGAACACAGATAGCTGAACACAGATGGGTGAACACAGATAAGGGAACACAGATAGGTGAACACAGATGTGTGAACACAGATAAGGGAACACAGATAGGTGAACACAGAAAAGGGAACACAGATTGGTGAACACAGAAAAAGGAACACAGATTGGTGAACACAGATCAGGGAATACAGATAGGTGAACACGGATGGGTGAACACAGATAAAGGAACACAGATAGGTGAACAAAGATGGGTGAACACAGATGGGTGAACACAGATAAGGGAACACAGAAAGGTGAACACAGATGGGTGAACACAGATAATGGAACACAGATTGGTGAACAAAGATGGGTGAACACAGATGGGTGAACACAGATAAGGGAACACAGATGGGTGAACACAGATAAGGGAACACAGATGGGTGAACACAGATAAGGGAACACAGATCAGTGAACACAGATAGGTGAACAAAGATGGGTGAACACAGATAGGTGAACACAGATAAGGGAACACAGATAGGGGAACACAGATGGATGAATACAGATAAGGGAACACAGATGGGTGAACACAGATAAGGGAACACAGATGGGAGAACACAGATAAGGGAACACAGATAGGTGAACACAGATGGGTGAACACAGATGGGTGAACACAGATAAGGGAACACAGATAGGTGAACACAGAAAAGGGTACGCAGATAGGTAAACACAGATAAGGGAACACAGATGGGTGAACACAGATAGGTAAACACAGATAAGGGAACACAGATGGGTGAACACAGATAAGGGAACACAGATTGGTGAACACAGATAAGGGAACACAGATAGGTGAACACAGAAAAGGGTACGCAGATAGGTAAACACAGATAAGGGAACACAGATGGGTGAACACAGATAGGTAAACACAGATAAGGGAACACAGATGGGTGAACACAGATAAGGGAACACAGATTGGTGAACACTGATGGGTGAACACAGATGGGTGAACACAGATAATATAACACAGATCAGTGAACACAGATAAGGGAACACAGATAGGTAAACACAGATAAGGGAACACAGATAGGTGAACACAGATAAGGGAATATAGATGGGTGAACACAGATAGGTGAACACAGATAATGGGACACAGATAGGTGAACACAGATGGGTGAACACAAATAATGGGACACAGATAGGAGAACACAGATAAGGGAACACAAATACGTGAACATGGATGGGTGCACACAGATAGGTGAACACAGATGGGTGAACACAGATAATGGAACACAGATGGGTGAACACAAATAAAGGAACACAGATAGGTGAAAACAGAAAAGGGAACACAGTATGGTGCACACAGAAATAGGAACACAGATTGGTGAACACAGATAAGGGAACACAGATCGGTGAACACAGATGGGTAAACACAGATAAAGGAACACAGATAGGTGAACAAAGATGGGTGAACACAGATGGGTGAACACAGATAAGGGAACACAGATGGGTGAACACAGATAAGGGAACACAGATGGGTGAACACAAATAATTGGACACAGATAGGTGAACACAGATAGGTGAACAGAGATGGGTGATCACAGATAATGGAACACAGATAGGTGAACACAGATGGGTGAACACAGATAAGGGAACACAGATAGGTGAACACAGATGGGTGAACACAGATAATGAAACACAGATAGGTGAACACAGATTGGTGAACACAGATAGGTGAACACAGAAAAGGGAACACAGATTGGTGAACACAGAAAAGGGAACACCGATTGGTGAACACAGATAAGGGAACACAGATAGGTGAACACAGATGGGTGAACACAGATAAGGGAACACAGACAGGTGAACACAGATAAGGGAACACAGATAGGTGAACAGAGATGGGTGAACACAGATAGGTGAACACAGATGGGTGAACACAGATAGGTGACCAGAGATAATGGAACACAGATAGGTGAACACTGATGGATGAATACAGATAAGGGAACACAGATGGGTTAACACAGATAAGGGAACACAGATAGGTGAACACAGATGGGAGAACACAGATAAGGGAACACAGATAAGTGAACACAGAAAAGGGAACACAGAGTGGTGAACACAGATATGGGAACACAGATGGGTGAACACAGAAAAGGGAACACAGATAGGTAAACACAGATAAGGGAACACAGATGGGTGAACACAGATAAGGGAAGACAGATAGGTGAAGAGAGATGGTTGAACACAGATAAGGGAACACAGATGGGTGAACACAGATAGGTGAACACAGAAAAGGGAACACAGATAGATAAACACCGAAAAGGGAACACAGATGGGTGAACACAGATAATGGAACACAGATAGGTGAACACAGATAAGGGGACACAGATAGGTGGACACAGAAAAGGAAACACAGATTGGTGAAAACAGAAAAGGGAACACAGATTGGTGAACAGGGATAAAGGAACACAGATAGGTGAACAGAGATGGATGAACACAGATAATGGAACACAGATAGGTGAACACAGATAAGTAAACACAGATAAGGGAACACAGATAGGTGAACACAGATATGTGAACACAAAAAAGGGAACACAGATGGGTGAACACAGATAAGGGAACACAGATGGGTGAACACAGATAAGGGAATACAGATGGGTGAACACAAATAATTGGACACAGATAGGTGAACACAGATAGGTGAACAGAGATGGGTGAACACAGATAATGGAACACAGATAAGTAAACAAAGATGGGTGAACACAGATAAGGGAACACAGATGGGTGAACACAAATGGGTGAACACAGATTAGGGAACACGGATAGGTGAACACAGATGGGTGAATACAGATGGGTGAACACAGATAATGAAACACAGATAGGTGAACACAGAAAAGGGAACACAGATTGGTGAACACAGATGGGTGAACCCAGATAAGGGAACACAGATCGGTGAACACAGATGGGTGAACACAGAAAAGGGAACACAGATGGGTGAACACAGATAAGGGAACACAGATAGGTGAACAGAAATGGGTGAACACAGATAATGGAACACAGATGGGTGAACACAGATAGGTGAACAGAGATAAGGTAACACAGATAATGGAACACGATAGGTGAACACAGATGGATGAATACTGATAAGGGAACACAGATGGGTGAACACAGATAAGGGAACACAGATAGGTGAACACAGATAAGGAAACACAGATGGGTGAACACAGAAAAGGGAACACAGATGGGTGAACACAGATAAGGGAACACAGATAGGTGAACACAGATAAGGAAACACAGATGGGTGAACACAGATAAGGGAACCCAGATAGGTGAACACAGATGGGTGAACACAGATAGGTGAACACAGATGGGTGAACACAGATAGGTGAACACAGATAAGGGAACAAAGAAAGGTGAACACAGATGGGTGAACACAGATAAGGGAACACAGATGGGTGAACACAGATAATGGAACACAGATAGGTGAACACAGATAAGGCAACACAGATAGGTGAACACAGATGGATGAACACAGATAATGGAACACTGAAAGGTGAACACAGATAGGTGAACAAAGATGGGTGAACACAGATAGGTGAACACAGATGGGTGAACAAAGATAAGGGAACACAGATAGGTGAACACAGATGGGGGAACACAGATAATGGAACACAGATAGGTGAACAAAGATGGGTGAAAACAGATAGCTGAACACAGATGGGTGAACACAGATAAGGGAACACAGATAGGTGAACACAGATGGGTGAACACAGATAATGGAACACAGATAGGTGAACACAGATAAGGGAACACAGAAAAGGGAACACAGATTGGTGAACACAGAAAAGGGAACACAGATTGGTAAACACAGATCAGGGAACACAGATAGGTGAACACGGATGGGTGAACACAGATAAAGGAACACAGATAGGTGAACAAAGATGGGTGAACACAGATGGGTGAACACAGATAAGGGAACACAGAAAGGTGAACACAGATAAGGGAACACAGACGGGGAAATACAGATAAAAGAACAAAGATAAGGGAACACAGATAGATGAACATAGATAAGGGAACACAGATAGGTGAACACAGATAAAGGAACACAGATAGGTGAACACAGTTGGGTAAACACAGATAAGGGAACACAGATGGGTGAACACAGAAAAGGCAACACAGATTGGTGAACACAGAAACGGGAACACAGATTGGTGAACACAGATAAGGGAACACAGATGGGTGAACACAGATAAGGGAACACAGATAGGTAAACACAGACAAAGGATCACAGATGGGTGAACACAGATAAGGGAACACAGATGGGTGAACACAGATAATGGAACACAGATGGGTGAACACAGATAAGGGAACAAAGAAAGGTGAACACAGATGGGTGAACACAGATAAGGGAACACAGATTGGTGAACACAGATAAGGGAACACAGATAGGTGAACACAGATGGGTGAACACAGATAAGGGAACAAAGATGGGTGAACAGAGATAATGGAACACGGATCAGTGATCACAGATAGGTGAACACAGATGGGTGAACACAGATAAGAGAACTCATATAAGGGAACACAGAAGGGTGAACACAGATAGGAGAACACAGATGGATGAATACAGATAAGGGAACACAGATGGGTGAACACAGATAAGGGAAGACAGATAGGTGAACACAGATAAGGGAACACAGATAGGTGAACACAGATGGGTGAACACAGATTAGTGAACACAGAAAAGGGAACACAGACTGGTGAACACAGATAGGGGAACACAGATGGGTGAACAAAGAAAAAGGAACACAGATAGGTAAACACAGATAAGGGAACACAGATGGGTGAACACAGATAAGGGAAGACAGATAGGTGAACCACAGATAATGGAACACAGATAGGTGAACACAGATGGATGAACACAGATAATGGAACACAGATAGGTGAACTCAGATAAGGGAACCCAGATGGGTGAACACAGATCAGGGAACACAGATGGGTGAACACAGATAAGGGAACACAGATGGGTAGACATATAATGGCACACAGAAAGGTGAAGACAGATAAGGGAACACCGATAGGGGAACAGAGATGGGGGAACACAGAGAGGAGAACAGTAAAAAGGGAACACAGATGGGTGAACACAGATAATGGGAGACTGATAGGTGAACACAGATAGGTGAACAAAGATGGGTGAACACAGATAGGTGAATACAGATGGGTGAACACAGATAAGGGAACACAGATAGGTGAACACAGATGGGTGAACACAGATAATGGAACACAGATAGGTGAACAAAGATGGGTGAACACAGATAGGTGAACACAGATGGGTGAACACAGATAAGGGAACACAGATAGGTGAACACAGATGGGTGAACACAGATGATGGAACACAGATAGGTGAACACAGATGGGTGAACACAGATAAGGGAACACAGATAGGTGAACACAGAAAAGGGAACACAGATCGGTGAACACAGATAAGGGAACACAGATGGGTGAACACAGATAAGGGAACACAGATAGGGGAACACAGATGGGTGAACACAGATAAGGGAACACAGATGGGTGAACACAGATAAGGGAACACAGAGAGGTGAACACAGATGGTTTAACACAGATAGGTGAACACAGATAAGGGAACACAGGTGAACACAGATAAGGGAACACAGATAGGTGAACACAGATGGGTGAACACAGATAGGTAGACAGATAATGGGACACAGAAAGGTGAAGACAGATAAGGGAACACCGATAGGTGAACACAGATGGGTGAACACAGATAGGTGAACACAGATAAGGGAACACAGATAGGTGAACACAGAAAAGGGAACACAGATAAGTGAACAAAGAAAAGGGAACACAGACTGGTGAACACAGATAGGGGAACACAGATGGGTGAACACAGAAAAGGGAACACAGATAGGTAAACACAGATAAGGGAACACAGATGGGTGAACACAGATAAGGGAAGACAGATAGGTGAACACAGATGGGTGAACACAGATAAGGGAACACAGATAGGTGAACACAGAAAAGGGAACACAGATCGGTGAACACAGATAAGGGAACACAGATGGGTGAACACAGAAAAGGGAACACAGATGGGTGAACACAGATAAGGGAAGACAGATAGGTGAACACAGATGGGTGAACACAGATAGGTGACAGAGATGGGTGAACACAGGAAGGTGAACACCAATTGTTGAACACAGATAGGTGAACACAGATAGTTGAAGACAAACAAGGGAACAAAGATGGGTGAACACAAATAATGGGACACAGATAGGAGAACACATATAAGGGAACACAGATGGGTAGACAGATAATGGGACACAGATAGGTGAACACAGATAAGGGAACACAGATAGGTGAACACAGAAAAGGGTACGCAGATAGGTAAACACAGATAAGGCAACACAGATGGGTGAACACAGATGGGTGAACACAGATAAGTGTAAACAGAAAAGGGAACACAGACTGGTGAACACAGATAGGGGAACACAGATGGGTGAACAAAGAAAAAGGAACACAGATAGGTAAACACAGATAAGGGAACACAGATGGGTGAACACAGATAAGGGAAGACAGATAGGTGAACCACAGATAAGGGAACACAGATAGGTGAACACAGATGGATGAACACAGATAATGGAACACAGATAGGTGAACTCAGATAAGGGAACACAGATGGGTGAACACAGATCAGGGAACACAGATGGGTGAACACAGATAAGGGAACACAGATGGGTAGACATATAATGGGACACAGAAAGGTGAAGACAGATAAGGGAACACCGATAGGTGAACACAGATGGGTGAACACAGATAGGTGAACACTAAAAAGGGAACACAGATGGGTGAACACAGATAATGGGACACTGATAGGTGAACACAGATAGGTGAACAAAGATGGGTGAACACAGATAGGTGAATACAGATGGGTGAACACAGATAAGGGAACACAGATAGGTGAACACAGATGGGTGAACACAGATAATGGAACACAGATAGGTGAACAAAGATGGGTGAACACAGATAGGTGAACACAGATGGGTGAACACAGATAAGGGAACACAGATAGGTGAACACAGATGGGTGAACACAGATAATGGAACACAGATAGGTGAACACAGATGGGTGAACACAGATAAGGGAACACAGATAGGTGAACACAGAAAAGGGAACACAGATCGGTGAACACAGATAAGGGAACACAGATGGGTGAACACAGATAAGGGAACACAGATAGGGGAACACAGATGGGTGAACACAGATAAGGGAACACAGATGAGTGAACACAGATAAGGGAACACAGAGAGGTGGACACAGATGGTTTAACACAGATAGGTGAACACAGATAAGGGAACACAGGTGAACACAGATAAGGGAACACAGATAGGTGAACACAGATGGGTGAACACAGATAGGTAGACAGATAATGGGACACAGAAAGGTGAAGACAGATAAGGGAACACCGATAGGTGAACACAGATGGGTGAACACAGATAGGTGAACACAGATAAGGGAACACAGATAGGTGAACACAGAAAAGGGAACACAGATAAGTGAACAAAGAAAAGGGAACACAGACTGGTGAACACAGATAGGGGAACACAGATGGGTGAACACAGAAAAGGGAACACAGATAGGTAAACACAGATAAGGGAACACAGATGGGTGAACACAGATAAGGGAAGACAGATAGGTGAACACAGATGGGTGAACACAGATAAGGGAACACAGATAGGTGAACACAGAAAAGGGAACACAGATCGGTGAACACAGATAAGGGAACACAGATGGGTGAACACAGATAAGGGAACACAAATAGGGGAACACAGATGGGTGAACACAGAAAAGGGAACACAGATGGGTGAACACAGATAAGGGAAGACAGATAGGTGAACACAGATGGGTGAACACAGATAGGTGACAGAGATGGGTGAACACAGGAAGGTGAACACCAATTGTTGAACACAGATAGGTGAACACAGATAGTTGAAGACAAACAAGGGAACAAAGATGGGTGAACACAAATAATGGGACACAGATAGGAGAACACATATAAGGGAACACAGATGGGTAGACAGATAATGGGACACAGATAGGTGAACACAGATAAGGGAACACAGATAGGTGAACACAGAAAAGGGTACGCAGATAGGTAAACACAGATAAGGCAACACAGATGGGTGAACACAGATAGGTAAACACAGATAAGGGAACACAGATGGGTGAACACAGATAAGGGAACACAGATAGGTGTTCACTGATGGGGGAACACAGATAAGGGAACACAGATGGGTGAACACAGATAATGGAACACAGATCAGTGAACACAGATAAGGGAACACAGATAGGTAAACACAGATAAGGGAACACAGATAGGTGAACACAGATAAGGGAATACAGATGGGTGAACACAGATAGGTGAACACAGATAATGGGACACAGATAGGTGAACACAGATGGGTGAACACAAATAATGAGACACGGATAGGAGAACACAGATAAGGGAACACAAATACGAGAACACAGAAGAGTGCACACAGATGGGTGAACACACATGGGTGAACACAGATAATGGAACACAGATGGGTGAACACAGATAAGGGAACACAGATAGGTGAACACAGATGGGTAAACACAGATAAAGGAACAAAGATAGGTGAACACAGATGTGTGAACACAGATAAGGGAACACAGATAGGTGAACACAGAAAAGGGAACACAGTTTGGTGCACACAGAAAAAAGAACACAGATTGGTGAACACAGATAAGGGAACACAGATAGGTGAACACAGATGGGTAAACACAGATAAAGGAACACAGATAGGTGAACAGAGATGGGTGAACACAGATGGGTGAACACAGAAAAGGGAACACAGATGGATGAACACAGATAAGGGAACACAGATGGGTGAACACAAATAATTGGACACAGATAGGTGAACACAGATAGGTGAACTGAGATGGGTGAACACAGATAATGGAACACAGATAGGTGAACACAGATGGGTGAACACAGATAAGGGAACACAGATAGGTGAACACAGATGGGTGAACACAGATAATGAAACACAGATAGGTGAACACAGATGGGTGAACACAGAAAAGGGAACACAGATTGGTGAACACAGAAAAGGGAACACAGATTGGTGAACACAGATAAGGGAACACAGATAGGTGAACACAGATGGGTGAACACAGATAAGGGAACACAGACAGGTGAACCTAGATAAGGGAACACAGATAGGTGAACACAGATGGGTGAAAACAGATAGGTGACCAGAGATAAGGGAACACAGATAATGGAACACAGATAGGTGAACACTGATGGATGAATACAGATAAGGGAACACAGATGGGTGAACACAGATAAGGGAACAGAGATAGGTGAACACAGATAAGGGTACACAGATAAGTGAACACAGAAAAGGGAACACAGACTGGTGAACACAGATAGGGGAACACAGAGGGGTGAACACAGAAAAGGGAACACAGATAGGGAAACACACATAAGGGAACACAGAACGGTGAACACAGATAAGGGAAGACAGATAGGTGAACAGAGATGGTTGAACACAGATAAGGGAACACAGATGGGTGAACACAGATAGGTGAACACAGAAAAGGGAACACAGATAGATAAACACAGAAAAGGGAACACAGATTGGTGAACACAGAAAAGGGAACACAGATTGGTGAACACAGATAAGGGAACACAGATTGGTGAACACAGATAGATAAACACAGAAAAGGGAACACAGATAGGTGAACACAGAAAAGGGAACACAGATTGGTGAACACAGATAGGTGAACACAGAAAAGGGAACACAGATTGGTGAACACAGAAAAGGGAACACAGATTGGTGAACACAGATAAGGGAACACAAATAGGTGAACACAGAAAAGGAAACACAGATTGGTGAACACAGAAAAGGGAACACAGATTGGTGAACACAGATAAAGTAACACAGATAGGTGAACAGAGATGGGTGAATACAAATGGGTGAACACAGATAATGAAACACAGATAGGTGAACACAGATGGGTGAACACCGATAAGGGAACACAGATCGGTGAACACAGAAAAGGGAACACAGATTGGTGAACACAGAAAGGTGAACAAAGAAGGGTGAACACAGATAAGGGAACACAGATAGGTGAACACAGATGGCAGAACACAGAAAAGGGAACCCAGATGGGTGAACACAGATAAGGGAACACAGATAGGTGAACAGAAATGGGTGAACACAGATAATGGAACACAGATAGGTGAACACAGATAGGTGAACAGAGATAAGGTAACACAGATAATGGAACACAGATAGGTGAACACAGATGGATGAATACTGATAAGGGAACACAGATGGGTGAACACAGATAAGGGAACACAGATAGGTGAACACAGATAAGGGAACACAGATGGGTGAACACAGAAAAGGGAACACAGAACGGTAAACACAGAAAAGGGAACAAAGAAAGGTGAACACAGATGGATGAACACAGATAAGGGAACACAGATGGTTGAACACAGATAATGGAACACAGATAGGTGAACACAGATAAGGCAACACAGATAGGTGAACACAGATGGATGAACACAGATAATGGAACACAGATAGGTGAACACAGATAAGGGAACACAGATAGGTGAACACAGATAAGGGAACACAGATGGGGAAATACAGATAAGAGAACACAGATAAGGGAACACAGATAGATGAACACAGATAAGGGAACACAGATAGGTGAACACAGATAAGGGAACACAGTTGGGTGAACACAGATAAGGGAACACAGATGGGTGAACACAGAAAAGGGAACACAGATAGGTAAACACAGATAAGGGAACACAGATGGGTGAACACAGATAAGGGAAGACAGATAGGTGAACACAGATGGCTGAAGACAGAGAAGGGAACACAGATAGGTGAACACAGAAAAAGGAACACAGATCGGTGAACACAGATAAGGGAACACAGATGGGTGAACACAGATAAGGGAACACAGATAGGGGAACACAGATGGGTGAACACAGATAAGGGAATACAGATGGGTGAACACAGATAAGGGAAGACAGATAGGTGAACACAGATTGGTGAACACAGATAGGTGACAGAGATTGGTGAACACAGGAAGGTGAACACCAATTGTTGAACACAGATAGGTGAACACAGATAGTTGAAGACAAACAAGGGAACACAGATGGGTGAACACAAATAATGGGACACAGATAGGAGAACACATATAAGGGAACACAGATGGGTAGACAGATAATGGGACACAGATAGGTGAACACAGATAAGGGAACACAGATAGGTGAACACAGAAAGGGGTACGCAGATAGGTAAACACAGATAAGGCAACACAGATGGGTGAACACAGATAGGTAAACACAGATAAGGGAACACAGATGGGTGAACACAGATAAGGGAACACAGATAGGTGTTCACTGATGGGTGAACACAGATAAGGGAACACAGATGGGTGAACACAGATAATGGAACACAGATCAGTGAACACAGATAAGGGAACACAGATAGGTAAACACAGATAAGGGAACACAGATAGGTGAACACAGATAAGGGAATTCAGATGGGTGAACACAGATAGGTGAACACAGATAATGGGACACAGATAGGTGAACACAGATGGGTGAACACAGATGGGTGAACACAAATAATTGGACACAGATAGGAGAACACAGATAAGGGAACACAAATACGTGAACACAGATGGGTGCACACAGATGGGTGAACACAGATAATGGAACACAGATGGGTGAACACAGATAAGGGAACACAGATAGGTGAACACAGATGGGTAAACACAGATAAAGGAACAAAGATAGGTGAACACAGATGTGTGAACACAGATAAGGGAACACAGATAGGTGAACACAGAAAAGGGAACACAGTTTGGTGCACACAGAAAAAAGAACACAGATTGGTGAACACAGATAAGGGAACACAGATCGGTGAACACAGATGGGTAAACACAGATAAAGGAACACAGATAGATGAACAGAGATGGGTGAACACAGATAAGGGAACACAGATGGATGAACACAGATAAGGGAACACAGATGGGTGAACACAAGTAATTGGACACAGATAGGTGAACACAGATAGGTGAACAGAGATGGGTGAACACAGATAATGGAACACAGATAGGTGAACACAGATGGGTGAACACAGATAAGGGAACACAGATAGGTGAACACAGATGGGTGAACACAGATAATGAAACACAGATAGGTGAACACAGATGGGTGAACACAGAAAAGGGAACACAGATTGGTGAACACAGAAAAGGGAACACAGATTGGTGAACACAGATAAGGGAACACAGATAGGTGAACACAGATGGGTGAACACAGATAAGGGAACACAGACAGGTGAACACAGATAAGGGAACACAGATAGGTGAACACAGATAGGTGAACACAGATGGGTGAACACAGATAGGTGAACACAGATGGGTGAACACAGATAGGTGAACACAGATAAGGGAACGAAGAAAGGTGAACACAGATGGGTGAACACAGATAAGGGAACACAGATGGGTGAACACAGATAATGGAACACAGATAGGTGAACACTGATGGATGAATACAGATAAGGGAACACAGATGGGTGAACACAGATAAGGGAACACAGATAGGTGAACACAGATGGGTGAACACAGATAAGGGTACACAGATAAGTGAACACAGAAAAGGGAACACAGACTGGTGAACACAGATAGGGGAACACAGATGGGTGAACACAGAAAAGGGAACACAGATAGGTAAACACAGATAAGGGAAAACAGATTGGTGAACACAGATAAGGGAAGACAGACAGGTGAACAGAGATGGTTGAACACATATAAGGGAACACAGATGGGTGAACACAGATAGGTGAACACAGAAAAGGGAACACAGATAGATAAACACAGAAAAGGAAACACAGATTGGTGAACACAGAAAAGGGAACACAGATTGGTGAACACAGATAAGGGAACACAGATAGGTGAACACAGAAAAGGGAACACAGATTGGTGAACACAGAAAAGGGAACACAGATTGGTGAACACAGATAAAGGAACACAGATAGGTGAACAGAGATGGGTGAAGACAGATGGGTGAACACAAATAATGAAACACCGATAAGGGAACACAGATAGGTGAACACAGAAAAGGGAACACAGATTGGTGAACACAGAAAGGTGAACACAGAAGGGTGAACACAGATAAGGGAACACAGATAGGTGAACACAGATGGCTGGACACAGAAAAGGGAACACAGATGGGTGAACACAGATCAAGGAACACAGATAGGTGAACAGAAATGGGTTAACACAGATAATGGAACACAGATAGGTGAACACAGATAGGTGAACAGAGATAAGGTAACACAGATAATGGAACACAGATAGGTGAACACAGATGGATGAATACTGATAAGGGAACACAGATGGGTGAACACAGATAAGGGAACACAGATAGGTGAACACAGATAAGGGAACACAGATGGGTGAACACAGAAAAGGGAACACAGATCGGTAAACACGGATAAGGGATCACAGATTGGTGAACACAGATAAGGGAACCCAGATAGGTGAACACAGATGGGTGAACACAGATAGGTGAACACAGATAAGGGAACAAAGAAAGGTGAACACAGATGGATGAACACAGATAAGGGAACACAGATGGTTGAACACAGATAATGGAACACAGATAGGTGAACACAGATAAGGCAACACAGATAGGTGAACACAGATGGATGAACACAGATAATGGAACACAGATAGGTGAACACAGATAAGGGAACACAGATAGGTGAACACAGATAAGGGAACACAGATGGGGAAATACAGATAAGAGCACACAGATAAGGGAACACAGATAGATGAACACAGATAAGGGAACAAAGATAGGTGAACACAGATAAGCGAACACAGTTGGGTGAACACAGATAAGGGAACACAGATGGGTGAACACAGAAAAGGCAACACAGATTGGTGAACACAGAAAAGGGAACACAGATTGGTGAACACAGATAAGGGAACACAGATGGGTGAACGCAGATAAGGGAACACAGATAGGTAAACACAGACAAAGGAACACAGATGGGTGAACACAGATAAGTGAACACAGATGGGTGAACACAGATAAGGGAACACAGATGGGTGAACACAGATAATGGAACAAAAATAGGTGAACACAGATGGGTGAACACAGATATGTGAACACAGAAAAGGGAACACAGATTGGTGAACACAGAAAAGGGAACACAGATTGGTCAACACAGATAAGGGAACACAGATAGGTGAACACAGATGGGTGAACACAGATAAGGGAACAAAGATAGGTGAACAGAGATGGGTGAACACAGATAGGTGAACACAGATGGGTGAACACAGATAGGTGACCAGAGGTAAGGGAACACAGATAGATAAACACAGAAAAGGGAACACAGATTGGTGAACCCAGAAAAGGGAACACAGATTGGTGAACACAGAAAAGGCAACACAGATTGGTGAACACAGAAAAGGGAACACAGATTGCTCAACACAGATAATGGAACACAGATAGGTGAACACTGATGGATGAATACATATAAGGGAACACAGATGGGTGAACACAGATAAGGGAACACAGATAGGTGAACACAGAAAAGGGAACACAGTTTGGTGCACACAGAAAAAGGAACACAGATTGGTGAACACAGATAAGGGAACACAGATAGGTGAACACAGATGGGTAAACACAGATAAAGGAACACAGATAGGTGAACAGAGATGGGTGAACACAGATGGGTGAACACAGATAAGGGAACACAGATGGATGAACACAGATAAGGGAACACAGATGGGTGAACACAAATAATTGGACACAGATAGGTGAACACAGATAGGTGAACAGAGATGGGTGAACACAGATAATGGAACACAGATAGGTGAACACAGATGGGTGAACACAAATAAGGGAACACAGATAGGTGAACACAGATAGGTGAACACAGATAATGAAACACAGATAGGTGAACACAGATGGGTGAACACAGAAAAGGGAACACAGATTGGTGAACACAGAAAAGGGAACACAGATTGGTGAACACAGATAAGGGAACACAGATAGGTGAACACAGATGGGTGAACACAGATAAGGGAACACAGACAGGTGAACACAGATAAGGGAACACAGATAGGTGAACACAGATAGGTGAACACAGATGGGTGAACACAGATAGGTGACCAGAGATGAGGGAACACAGATAATGGAACACAGATAGGTGAACACTGATGGATGAATACAGATAAGGGAACACAGATGGGTGAACACATATAAGGGAACACAGATAGGTGAACACAGATGGGTGAACACAGATAAGGGTACACAGATAAGTGAACACAGAAAAGGGAACACAGACTGGTGGACACAGATAGGGGAACACAGATGGGTCAACACAGAAAAGGGAACACAGATAGGTAAACACAGATAAGGGAACACAGATAGGTGAACACAGATAAGGGAATTCAGATGGGTGAACACAGATAGGTGAACACAGATAATGGGACACAGATAGGTGAACACAGATGGGTGAACACAGATGGGTGAACACAAATAATTGGACACAGATAGGAGAACACAGATAAGGGAACACAAATACGTGAACACAGATGGGTGCACACAGATGGGTGAACACAGATAATGGAACACAGATGGGTGAACACAGATAAGGGAACACAGATAGGTGAACACAGATGGGTAAACACAGATAAAGGAACAAAGATAGGTGAACACAGATGTGTGAACACAGATAAGGGAACACAGATAGGTGAACACAGAAAAGGGAACACAGTTTGGTGCACACAGAAAAAAGAACACAGATTGGTGAACACAGATAAGGGAACACAGATCGGTGAACACAGATGGGTAAACACAGATAAAGGAACACAGATAGGTGAACAGAGATGGGTGAACACAGATAAGGGAACACAGATGGATGAACACAGATAAGGGAACACAGATGGGTGAACACAAGTAATTGGACACAGATAGGTGAACACAGATAGGTGAACAGAGATGGGTGAACACAGATAATGGAACACAGATAGGTGAACACAGATGGGTGAACACAGATAAGGGAACACAGATAAGTGAACACAGATGGGTGAACACAGATAATGAAACACAGATAGGTGAACACAGATGGGTGAACACAGAAAAGGGAACACAGATTGGTGAACACAGAAAAGGGAACACAGATTGGTGAACACAGATGGGTGAACACAGATAGGTGAACACAGATGGGTGAACACAGATAAGGGAACACAGACAGGTGAACACAGATAAGGGAACACAGATAGGTGAACACAGATAGGTGAACACAGATGGGTGAACACAGATAGGTGAACACAGATGGGTGAACACAGATAGGTGAACACAGATAAGGGAACAAAGAAAGGTGAACACAGATGGGTGAACACAGATAAGGGAACACAGATGGGTGAACACAGATAATGAAACACAGATAGGTGAACACTGATGGATGAATACAGATAAGGGAACACAGATGGGTGAACACAGATAAGGGAACACAGATAGGTGAACACAGATGGGTGAACCCAGATAAGGGTACACAGATAAGTGAACACAGAAAAGGGAACACAGACTGGTGAACACAGATAGGGGAACACAGATGGGTGAACACAGAAAAGGGAACACAGATAGGTAAACACAGATAAGGGAAAACAGATTGGTGAAAACAGATAAGGGAAGACAGATAGGTGAACAGAGATGGTTGAACACATATAAGGGAACACAGATGGGTGAACACAGATTGGTGAACACAGATAAGGGAACACAGATAGGTGAACACAGAAAAGGGAACACAGATTGGTGAACACAGAAAAGGGAACACAGATTGGTGAACACAGATAAGGGAACACAAATAGGTGAACACAGAAAAGGAAACACAGATTGGTGAACACAGAAAAGGGAACACAGATTGGTGAACACAGATAAAAGAACACAGATAGGTGAACAGAGATGGGTGAAGACAGATGGGTGAACACAAATAATGAAACACCGATAAGGGAACACAGATAGGTGAACACAGAAAAGGGAACACAGATAGGTGAACACAGATGGCTGGACACAGAAAAGGGAACACAGATGGGTGAACACAGATAAGGGAACACAGATAGGTGAACAGAAATGGGTTAACACAGATAATGGAACACAGATAGGTGAACACAGATAGGTGAACAGAGATAAGGTAACACAGATAATGGAACACAGATAGGTGAACACAGATGGATGAATACTGATAAGGGAACACAGATGGGTGAACACAGATAAGGGAACACAGATAGGTGAACACAGATAAGGGAACACAGATGGGTGAACACAGAAAAGGGAACACAGATCGGTAAACACGGATAAGGGATCACAGATTGGTGAACACAGATAAGGGAACCCAGATAGGTGAACACAGATGGGTGAACACAGATAGGTGAACACAGATAAGGGAACAAAGAAAGGTGAACACAGATGGATGAACACAGATAAGGGAACACAGATGGTTGAACACAGATAATGGAACACAGATAGGTGAACACAGATAAGGCAACACAGATAGGTGAACACAGATGGATGAACACAGATAATGGAACACAGATAGGTGAACACAGATAAGGGAACACAGATAGGTGAACACAGATAAGGGAACACAGATGGGGAAATACAGATAAGAGCACACAGATAAGGGAACACAGATAGATGAACACAGATAAGGGAACAAAGATAGGTGAACACAGATAAGGGAACACAGTTGGGTGAACACAGATAAGGGAACACAGATGGGTGAACACAGAAAAGGCAACACAGAGTGGTGAACACAGAAAAGGGAACACAGATTGGTGAACACAGATAAGGGAACACAGATGGGTGAACGCAGATAAGGGAACACAGATAGGTAAACACAGACAAAGGAACACAGATGGGTGAACACAGATAAGTGAACACAGATGGGTGAACACAGATAAGGGAACACAGATGGGTGAACACAGATAATGGAACAAAAATAGGTGAACACAGAAAAGGGAACACAGATTGGTGAACACAGAAAAGGGAACACAGATTGGTCAACACAGATAAGGGAAAACAGATAGGTGAACACAGATGGGTGAACACAGATAAGGGAACAAAGATAGGTGAACAGAGATGGGTGAACACAGATAGGTGAACACAGATGGGTGAACACAGATAGGTGACCAGAGGTAAGGGAACACAGATAGATAAACACAGAAAAGGGAACACAGATTGGTGAACCCAGAAAAGGGAACACAGATTGGTGAACACAGAAAAGGGAACACAGATTGGTGAACACAGAAAAGGGAACACAGATTGGACAACACAGATAATGGAACACAGATAGGTGAACACTGATGGATGAATACATATAAGGGAACACAGATGGTTGAACACAGATAAGGGAACACAGATAGGTGAAGACAGAAAAGGTAACACAGTTTGGTTCACACAGAAAAAGGAACACAGATTGGTGAAAACAGATAAGGGAACACAGATAGGTGAACACAGATGGGTAAACACAGATAAAGGAACACAGATAGGTGAACAGAGATGGGTGAACACAGATAAGGGAACACAGATGGATGAACACAGATAAGGGAACACAGATGGGTGAACACAAATAATTGGACACAGATAGGTGAACACAGATAGGTGAACAGAGATGGGTGAACACAGATAATGGAACACAGATAGGTGAACACAGATGGGTGAACACAAATAAGGGAACACAGATAGGTGAACACAGATGGGTGAACACAGATAATGAAACACAGATAGGTGAACACAGATGGGTGAACACAGAAAAGGGAACACAGATTGGTGAACACAGAAAAGGGAACACAGATTGGTGAACACAGATAAGGGAACACAGATAGGTGAACACAGATGGGTGAACACAGATGGGTGAACACAGATAAGGGAACACAGACAGGTGAACACAGATAAGGGAACACAGATAGGTGAACACAGATAGGTGAACACAGATGGGTGAACACAGAGAGGTGACCAGAGATAAGGGAACACAGATAATGGAACACAGATAGGTGAACACTGATGGATGAATACAGATAAGGGAACACAGATGGGTGGACACATATAAGGGAACACAGATAGGTGAACACAGATGGGTGAACACAGATAAGCGTACACAGATAAGTGAACACAAAAAAGGGAACACAGACTGGTGAAGACAGATAGGGGAACACAGATGGGTGAACACAGAAAAGGGAACACAAATAGGTAAACACAGATAAGGGAACACAGATGGGTGAACACAGATAAGGGAAGACAGATAGGTGAACAGAGATGGTTGAACACAGATAAGGGAACACAGATGGGTGAACACAGATAGGTGAACACAGAAAAGGGAACACAGATAGATAAACACAGAAAAGGGAACACAGATTGGTGAACACAGAAAAGGGAACACAGATTGGTGAACACAGATAAAGGAACACAGATTGGTGAACACAGATAAGGGAACACAGATAGATAAACACAGAAAAGGGAACACAGATTGGTGAACACAGAAAAGGGAACACAGATTGGTGAACACAGAAAAGGGGACACAGATAGGGGAAGACAGAAAAGGGAACACAGATTGGTGAACACAGAAAAGGGAACACAGATTGGTGAACACTGATAAGGGAACACAAATAGGTGAACACAGAAAAGGAACCACAGATTGGTGAACACAGAAAAGGGAACACAGATTGGTGAACACAGATAAAGGAACACAGATAGGTGAACAGAGATGGGTGAATACAGATGGGTGAACACAGATAATGAAACACAGATAGGAGAACACACATGGGAGAACACCGATAAGGGAACACAGATAGGTGAACACAGAAAAGGGAACACAGATTGGTGAACACAGAAAGGTGAACACAGAAGGGTGAACACAGATAAGGGAACACAGATAGGTGAACACAGATGGCTGAACACAGAAAAGGGAACACAGATGGGTGAACACAGATAGGTGAACAGAAACGGGTGAACACAGATAATGGAACACAGATAGGTGAACACAGATAGGTGAACAGAGATAAGGTAACACAGATAATGGAACACAGATAGGTGAACACAGATGGATGAATACTGATAAGGGAACACAGATGGGTGAACACAGATAAGGGAACACAGATAGGGGAACACAGATTAGGGAACACAGATGGGTGAACACAGAAAAGGGAACACAGATCGGTAAACACAGATAAGGGAACACAGATGGGTGAACACAGATAAGGGAACCCAGATAGGTGAACACAGATGGGTGAACACAGATAGGTGAACACAGATAAGGGAACACAGATGAGGAAATACAGATAAGAGAACACAGATAAGGGAACACAGATAGATGAACACAGATAAGGGAACACAGATAAGGGAACACAGATAGGTGAACACAGATAAGGGAACACAGTTGGGTGAACACAGATAAGGGAACACAGATGGGTGAACACAGAAAAGGCAACACAGATTGGTGGACACAGAAAAGGGAACACAGACTGGGGGACACAGATAAGGGAACACAGATGGTGAACACAGATAAGGGAACACAGATAGGTAAACACAGACAAAGGAACACAGATGGGTGAACACAAATAAGTGAACACAGATGGGTGAACACAGATAAGGGAACCCAGATGGGTGAACACAGATAATGGAACAGAGATAGGTGAACACAGATGGGTGAACACAGATATGTGAACACAGAAAAGGGAACACAGATTGGTGAACACAGAAAAGGGAACACAGATTGGTCAACACAGATAAGGGAACACAGATAGGTGAACACAGATGGGTGAACACAGATAAGGGAACAAAGATAGGTGAACAGAGATGGGTGAACACAGATAGGTGAACACAGATGGGTGAACACAGATAAGGGAACAAAGATAGGTGAACAGAGATGGGTGAACACAGATAGGTAAACACAGATGGGTGAACACAGATAGGTGACCAGAGGTAAGGGAACACAGATAGATAAACACAGAAAAGGGAACACAGATTGGTGAACCCAGAAAAGGGAACACAGATTGGTGAACACAGAAAAGGGAACACAGATTGGTGAACACAGAAAAGGGAACACAGATTGGTCAACACAGATAATGGAACACAGATAGGTGAACACTGATGGATGAATACATATAAGGGAACACAGATGGGTGAACACAGATAAGGGAAGACAGATAGGTGAACACAGATAAGGGAACACAGATAGGTGAACACAGATGGGTGAACACAGATAAGTGGACACAGAAAGGGGAACACAGACTGGTGAACACAGATAGGGGAACACAGATGGGTGAACACAGAAAAGGGAACACAGATAGGTTAACACAGATAAGGGAACACAGATGGGTGAACACAGATAAGGGAAGACAGATAGGTGAACAGAGATGGTTGAACAAAGATAAGGGAACACAGATGGGTGAACACAGATAGGTGAACACAGGAAAGGCAACACAGAGAGATAAACACAGAAAAGGGAACACAGATTGGTGAACACAGAAAAGGGAACACAGATTGGTGAACACAGATAAGGGAACACAGATATGTGAACACAAAATAGGGAACACAGATTGGTGAACACAGAAAAGGGAACACAGATTGATGAACAGAGATAAAAGAACACAGATAGGTGAACAGAGATGGTTGAACACAGACGGATGAACACAGATAATGGAACACAGACAGGTGAACACAGATAAGGGAACACAGATATGTGAACACAAAAAAGGGAACACAGATGGGTGAACACAGATAAGGGAACACAGATGGGTGAACACAGATAAGGGAACACAGATGGGTGAACACAAATAATTGGACACAGATAGGTGAACACAGATAGGTGAACAGAGATGGGTGAACACAGATAATGGAACACAGATAGGTGAACACAGATGGGTGAACACAAATAAGGGAACACAGATAGGTCAACACAGATGGGTGAACACAGATAATGAAACACAGATAGGTGAACACAGATGGGTGAACACAGAAAAGGGAACACAGAGTGGAGAACACAGAAGAGGGAACACAGATTGGTGAACAGAGATAGGTGAACACAGATGGGTGAACACAGATGGGTGAACACAGATAAAGGAACACAGATGGGTGAACACAGATAAGGGAACACAGATACGTGAACACAGATGGTTGAACACAGATGGGTGAACACAGATAGGTGAACACAGAAAAGGGAACACAGATAGATAAACACAGAAAAGGGAACACAGATTGGTGAACACAGAAAAGGGAACACAGATTGGTGAACACAGATAAAGGAACACAGATTGGTGAACACAGATAAGGGAACACAGATAGATAAACACAGAAAAGGGAACACAGATTGGTGAACACAGAAAAGGGAACACAGATTGGTGAACACAGATAAGGGAACACAGATAGGTGAACACAGAAAAGGGAACACAGATTGGTGAACACAGAAAAGGGAACACAGATTGGTGAACACAGATAAGGGAACACAAATAGGTGAACACAGAAAAGGAAACACAGATTGGTGAACACAGAAAAGGGAACACAGATTGGTGAACACAGATAAAGGAACACAGATAGGTGAACAGAGATGGGTGAATACAGATGGGTGAACACAAATAATGGAACACAGATAGGTGAACTCAGATAAGGGAACACAGATGGGTGAACACAGATAATGGAACACAGATAGGTGAACTCAGATAAGGGAACTCATATAGGTGAACACAGAAGGGTGAACACAGATAGGTGAACACAGATGGATGAATACAGATAAGGGAACACAGATAGGGGAACACAGATAAGAGAACACAGATGGGGGAACACAGATAAGGGAACACAGATAGGTGAACACAGATAGGTGAACACAGATGGATGAACACATATAATGGAACACAGATGGGTGAACACAGATAAGGGAACACAGATAGGTAAACACAGACAAAGGAACACAGATGGGTGAACACAGATAAGGGAACACAGATGGGTGAACACAGAAAAGGCAACACAGATTGGTGAACACAGAAAAGGGAACACAGATTGGTGAACACAGATAAGGGAACACAGATGGGTGAACACAGATAAGGGAACACAGATAGGTAAACACAGACAAAGGAACACAGATGGGTGAACACAGATAAGTGAACACAGATGGGTGAACACAGATAAGGAAACACAGATGGGTGAACACAGATAATGGAACACAGATGGGTGAACACAGATAAGGGAACAAAGAAAGGTGAACACAGATGGGTGAACACAGATAAGGGAACACAGATGGGTGAACACAGATAAGGGAACACAGATAGGTGAACACAGATGGGTGAACACAGATAAGGGAACAAAGATGGGTGAACACAGATAATGGAACACGGATCAGTGAACACAGATGGGTGAACACAGATAGGTGAACACAGATAAGCGAAGACAGATGGGTGAACACAGATAAGGGAACTCATATAGGTGAACACAGAAGGGTGAACACAGATAGGTGAACACAGATGGATGAATACAGATAAGGGAACACAGATAGGTGAACACAGATAAGAGAACACAGATGGGTGAACACAGATAAGGGAACACAGATAAGGGAACACAGATAGGTGAACACAGATGGATGAACACATATAATGGAACACAGATAGGTGAACTCAGATAAGGGAACACAGATGGGTGAACACGGATAAGGGAACAAAGATGGGTGAACACATAATGGGACACAGATAGGAGAACACAGATAAGGGAACACAGATGGGTAGACAGATAATGGGACACAGAAAGGTGAAGACAGATAAGGGAACACCGATAGGTGAACACAGATGGGTGAACACAGATAGGTGAACACTAAAAAGAGAACACAGATGGGTGAACACAGATAATGGGACACTGATAGGTGAACACAGATAGGTGAACAAAGATGGGTGAACACAGATAGGTGAATACAGACAGGTGAACACAGATAAGGGAACACAGATGGATGAACACAGATAAGGGAACACAGATAGGTAAACACAGACAAAATAACACAGATGGGTGAACACAGATAAGGGAACACAGATGGGTGAACACAGATAAGGGAACACAGATGGGTGAACACAGATAATGGAACACAGATGGGTGAACACAGATAAGGGAACAAAGAAAGGTGAACACAGATGGGTGAACACAGATAAGGGAACACAGATGGGTGAACACAGATAAGGGAACACAGATGGGTGAACACAGATAATGGAACAAAAATAGGTGAACACAGAAAAGGGAACACAGATTGGTGAACACAGAAAAGGGAACACAGATTGGTCAACACAGATAAGGGAAAACAGATAGGTGAACACAGATGGGTGAACACAGATAAGGGAACAAAGATAGGTGAACAGAGATGGGTGAACACAGATAGATGAACACAGAAGAGGGAACACAGATAGGTGACCAGAGGTAAGGGAACACAGATAGATAAACACAGAAAAGGGAACACAGATTGGTGAACCCAGAAAAGGGAACACAGATTGGTGAACACAGAAAAGGGAACACAGATTGGTGAACACAGAAAAGGGAACACAGATTGGTCAACACAGATAATGGAACACAGATAGGTGAACACTGATGGATGAACACATATAAGGGAACACAGATGGGTGAACACAGAGAAGGGAGCACAGAGAGGTGGACACACAAAAGGGAACACAGTTTGGTGCACACAGAAAAAGGAACACAGATTGGTGAACACAGATAAGGGAACACAGATAGGTGAACACAGATGGGTAAACACAGATAAAGGAACACAGATAGGTGAACAGAGATGGGTGAACACAGATAAGGGAACACAGATGGATGAACACAGATAAGGGAACACAGATGGGTGAACACAAATAATTGGACACAGATAGGTGAACACAGATAGGTGAACAGAGATGGGTGAACACAGATAATGGAACACAGATAGGTGAACACAGATGGGTGAACACAAATAAGGGAACACAGATAGGTGAACACAGATGGGTGAACACAGATAATGAAACACAGATAGGTGAACACAGATGGGTGAACACAGAAAAGGGAACACAGATTGTTGAAGACAGAAAAGGGAACACAGAGTGGAGAACACAGATAAGGGACCACAGACAGGTGAACACAGATGGGTGAACACAGATGGGTGAACACAGATAAGGGAACACAGACAGGTGAACACAGATAAGGGAACACAGATAGGTGAACACAGATAGGTGAACACAGATGGGTGAACACAGAGAGGTGACCAGAGATAAGGGAACACAGATAATGGAACACAGATAGGTGAACACTGATGGATGAATACAGATAAGGGAACACAGATGGGTGAACACATATAAGGGAACACAGATAGGTGAACACAGATGGGTGAACACAGATAAGGGTACACAGATAAGTGAACACAAAAAAGGGAACACAGACTGGTGAACACAGATAGGGGAACACAGATGGGTGAACACAGAAAAGGGAACACAAATAGGTAAACACAGATAAGGGAACACAGATGGGTGAACACAGATAAGGGAAGACAGATAGGTGAACAGAGATGGTTGAACACAGATAAGGGAACACAGATGGGTGAACACAGATAGGTGAACACAGAAAAGGGAACACAGATAGATAAACACAGAAAAGGGAACACAGATTGGTGAACACAGAAAAGGAAACACAGAGTGAGGAACACAGATAAAGGAACACAGATTGGTGAACACAGATAAGGGAACACAGATAGATAAACACAGAAAAGGGAACACAGATTGGTGAACACAGAAAAGGGAACACAGATTGGTGAACACAGATAAGGGAACACAGATAGGTGAACACAGAAAAGGGAACACAGATTGGTGAACACAGAAAAGGGAACACAGATTGGTGAACACTGATAAGGGAACACAAATAGGTGAACACAGAAAAGGAAACACAGATTGGTGAACACAGAAAAGGGAACACAGATTGGTGAACACAGATAAAGGAACACAGATAGGTGAACAGAGATGGGTGAATACAGATGGGTGAACACAGATAATGAAACACAGATAGGTGAACACAGATGGGTGAACACCGATAAGGGAACACAGATAGGTGAACACAGAAAAGGGAACACAGATTGGTGAACACAGAAAGGTGAACACAGAAGGGTGAACACAGATAAGGGAACACAGATAGGTGAACACAGATGGCTGAACACAGAAAAGGGAACACAGATGGGTGAACACAGATAGGTGAACAGAAACGGGTGAACACAGATAATGGAACACAGATAGGGGGACACAGATAGGGGGACAGAGATAAGGTAACACAGATAATGGAACACAGATAGGTGAACACAGATGGATGAATACTGATAAGGGAACACAGATGGGTGAACACAGATAAGGGAACACAGATAGGTGAACACAGATTAGGGAACACAGATGGGTGAACACAGAAAAGGGAACACAGATCGGTAAACACAGATAAGGGAACACAGATGGGTGAACACAGATAAGGGAACCCAGATAGGTGAACACAGATGGGTGAACACAGATAGGTGAACACAGATAAGGGAACACAGATGGGGAAATACAGATAAGAGAACACAGATAAGGGAACACAGATAGATGAACACAGATAAGGGAACACAGATAAGGGAACACAGATAGGTGAACACAGATAAGGGAACACAGTTGGGTGAACACAGATAAGGGAACACAGATGGGTGAACACAGAAAAGGCAACACAGATTGGTGAACACAGAAAAGGGAACACAGATTGGTGAACACAGATAAGGGAACACAGATGGTGAACACAGATAAGGGAACACAGATAGGTAAACACAGACAAAGGAACACAGATGGGTGAACACAAATAAGTGAACACAGATGGGTGAACACAGATAAGGGAACACAGATGGGTGAACACAGATAATGGAACAGAGATAGGTGAACACAGATGGGTGAACACAGATATGTGAACACAGAAAAGGGAACACAGATTGGTGAACACAGAAAAGGGAACACAGATTGGTCAACACAGATAAGGGAACACAGATAGGTGAACACAGATGGGTGAACACAGATAAGGGAACAAAGATAGGTGAACAGAGATGGGTGAACACAGATAGGTGAACACAGATGGGTGAACACAGATAAGGGAACAAAGATAGGTGAACAGAGATGGGTGAACACAGATAGGTAAACACAGATGGGTGAACACAGATAGGTGACCAGAGGTAAGGGAACACAGATAGATAAACACAGAAAAGGGAACACAGATTGGTGAACCCAGAAAAGGGAACACAGATTGGTGAACACAGAAAAGGGAACACAGATTGGTGAACACAGAAAAGGGAACACAGATTGGTCAACACAGATAATGGAACACAGATAGGTGAACACTGATGGATGAATACATATAAGGGAACACAGATGGGTGAACACAGATAAGGGAAGACAGATAGGCGAACACAGATAAGGGAACACAGATAGGTGAACACAGATGGGTGAACACAGATAAGTGGACACAGAAAGGGAAACACAGACTGGTGAACACAGATAGGGGAACACAGATGGGTGAACACAGAAAAGAGAACACAGAGAGGTTAACACAGATAAGGGAACACAGATGGGTGAACACAGATAAGGGAAGACAGATAGGTGAACAGAGATGGTTGAACAAAGATAAGGGAACACAGATGGGTGAACACAGATAGGTGAACACAGAAAAGGGAACACAGATAGATAAACACAGAAAAGGGAACACAGATTGGTGAACACAGAAAAGGGAACACAGATTGGTGAACACAGATAAGGGAACACAGATATGTGAACACAAAATAGGGAACACAGATTGGTGAACACAGAAAAGGGAACACAGATTGATGAACAGAGATAAAAGAACACAGATAGGTGAACAGAGATGGTTGAACACAGACGGATGAACACAGATAATGGAACACAGACAGGTGAACACAGATAAGGGAACACAGATATGTGAACACAAAAAAGGGAACACAGATGGGTGAACACAGATAAGGGAACACAGATGGGTGAACACAGATAAGGGAACACAGATGGGTGAACACAAATAATTGGACACAGATAGGTGAACACAGATAGGTGAACAGAGATGGGTGAACACAGATAATGGAACACAGATAGGTGAACACAGATGGGTGAACACAAATAAGGGAACACAGATAGGTCAACACAGATGGGTGAACACAGATAATGAAACACAGATAGGTGAACACAGATGGGTGAACACAGAAAAGGGAACACAGATTGGAGAACACAGAAAAGGGAACACAGATTGGTGAACACAGATAGGTGAACACAGATGGGTGAACACAGATGGGTGAACACAGATAAGGGAACACAGACAGGTGAACACAGATAAGGGAACACAGATGGGTGAACACAGATAAGGGAACACAGATGGGTGAACACAGATAGGTGAACACAGAAAAGGGAACACAGATAGATAAACACAGAAAAGGGAACACAGATTGGTGAACACAGAAAAGGGAACACAGATTGGTGAACACAGATAAAGGAACACAGATTGGTGAACACAGATAAGGGAACACAGATAGATAAACACAGAAAAGGGAACACAGATTGGTGAACACAGAAAAGGGAACACAGATTGGTGAACACAGATAAGGGAACACAGATAGGTGAACACAGAAAAGGGAACACAGATTGGTGAACACAGAAAAGGGAACACAGATTGGTGAACACAGATAAGGGAACACAAATAGGTGAACACAGAAAAGGAAACACAGATTGGTGAACACAGAAAAGGGAACACAGATTGGTGAACACAGATAAAGGAACACAGATAGGTGAACAGAGATGGGTGAATACAGATGGGTGAACACAAATAATGGAACACAGATAGGTGAACTCAGATAAGGGAACACAGATGAGTGAACACAGATAATGGAACACAGATAGGTGAACTCAGATAAGGGAACTCATATAGGTGAACACAGAAGGGTGAACACAGATAGGTGAACACAGATGGATGAATACAGATAAGGGAACACAGATAGGTGAACACAGATAAGAGAACACAGATGGGTGAACACAGATAAGGGAACACAGATAGGTGAACACAGATAGGTGAACACAGATGGATGAACACATATAATGGAACACAGATGGGTGAACACAGATAAGGGAACACAGATAGGTGAACACAGATAATGGAACACAGATAGGTGAACACAGATAAGGGAACACAGATGGGTGAACACAGAAAAGGCAACACAGATTGGTGAACACAGAAAAGGGAACACAGATTGTTGAACACAGATAAGGGAACACAGATGGGTGAACACAGATAAGGGAACACAGATAGGTAAACACAGACAAAGGAACACAGATGGGTGAACACAGATAAGTGAACACAGATGGGGGAACACAGAGAAGGAAACACAGATGGGTGGACACAGATAATGGAACACAGATGGGTGAATACAGATAAGGGAACAAAAAAAGGTGAACACAGATGGGTGAACACAGATAAGGGAACACAGATGGGTGAACACAGATAAGGGAACACAGATAGGTGAACACAGATGGGTGAACACAGATAAGGGAACAAAGATGGGTGAACACAGATAATGGAACACGGATCAGTGAACACAGATGGGTGAACACAGATAGGTGAACACAGATAAGCGAAGACAGATGGGGGAACACAGATAAGGGAACTCATATAGGTGAACACAGAAGGGTGAACACAGATAGGTGAACACAGATGGATGAATACAGATAAGGGAACACAGATAGGTGAACACAGATAAGAGAACACAGATGGGTGAACACAGATAAGGGAACACAGATAAGGGAACACAGATAGGTGAACACAGATGGATGAACACATATAATGGAACACAGATAGGTGAACTCAGATAAGGGAACACAGATGGGTGAACACGGATAAGGGAACAAAGATGGGTGAACACATAATGGGACACAGATAGGAGAACACAGATAAGGGAACACAGATGGGTAGACAGATAATGGGACACAGAAAGGTGAAGACAGATAAGGGAACACCGATAGGTGAACACAGATGGGTGAACACAGATAGGTGAACACTAAAAAGAGAACACAGATGGGTGAACACAGATAATGGGACACTGATAGGTGAACACAGATAGGTGAACAAAGATGGGTGAACACAGATAGGTGAATACAGACAGGTGAACACAGATAAGGGAACACAGATGGGTGAACACAGATAAGGGAACACAGATAGGTAAACACAGACAAAATAACACAGATGGGTGAACACAGATAAGGGAACACAGATGGGTGAACACAGATAAGGGAACACAGATGGGTGAACACAGATAATGGAACACAGATGGGTGAACACAGATAAGGGAACAAAGAAAGGTGAACACAGATGGGTGAACACAGATAAGGGAACACAGATGGGTGAACACAGATAAGGGAACACAGATAGGTGAACACAGATGGGTGAACACAGATGGATGAACACATATAATGGAACACAGATAGGTGAACACATAATGGGACACAGATAGGAGAACACAGATAAGGGAACACAGATGGGTAGACAGATAATGGGACACAGAAAGGTGAAGACAGATAAGGGAACACCGATAGGTGAACACAGATGGGTGAACACAGATAGGTGAACACTAAAAAGAGAACACAGATGGGTGAACACAGATAATGGGACACTGATAGGTGAACACAGATAGGTGAATACAGACAGGTGAACACAGATAAGGGAACACAGATAGGTGAACACAGATGGGTGACCACAGATAGGAGACAGAGATGGGTGAACACAGGAAGGAGAACACAGATAGTTGAAGACAAACAAGGGAACACAGATGGGTGAACACAGATAATGGGACACAGATAGGAGAACACATATAAGGGAACACAGATGGGTGAACACAGATAAGGGAACACAGATAGGTAAACACAGACAAAGGAACACAGATGGGTGAACACAGATAAGGGAACACAGATGGGTGAACACAGATAATGGAACACAGATGGGTGAACACAGATAAGGGAACAAAGAAAGGTGAACACACATGGGTGAACACAGATAAGGGAACACAGATGGGTGAACAGAGATAAGGGAACACAGATGGGTGAACACAGATAATGGAACACGGATCAGTGAACGCAGATAGGTGAACACAGATGGGTGAACATAGATAGGTGAACACAGATAAGCGAACACAGATGGGTGAACACAGATAAGGGAACTCATATAGGTGAACACAGAAGGGTGAACACAGAAAGGTGAACACAGATGGATGAATACAGATAAGGGAACACAGATAGGTGAACACAGATAAGAGAACACAGATGGGTGAACACAGATAAGGGAACACAGATAGGTGAACACAGATAAGGGAACACAGATAGGTGAACACAGAAGGATGAACACAGATAATGGAACACAGATAGGTGAACTCAGATAAGGGAACACAGATGGGTGAACACAGATAAGGGAACAAAGATGGGTGAACACATAATGGGATACAGATAGGAGAACACAGATAAAGGAACACACATGAGTAGACAGATAATGGGACACAGAAAGGTGAAGACAGATAAGGGAACACCGATAGGTGAACACAGATGGGTGAACACAGATAGGTGAACACTAAAAAGGGAACACAGATGGGTGAACACAGATAAGGGAACACAGATAGGTAAACACAGACAAAGGAACACAGATGGGGGAACACAGATAAGTGAACACAGATGGGTGAACACAGATAATGGAACACAGAAGGGCGAACACAGACAAGGGAAGAAAGGAAGGGGAACACAGATAAGGGAACACAGATGGGTGAACACAGATAAGGGAACACAGATAGGTGAACACAGATGGGTGAACACAGATAAGGGAACAAAGATGGGTGAACACAGATAATGGAACACGGATCAGTGAACACAGATAGGTGAAAACAGATGGGTGAACACAGATAGGTGAACACAGATAAGCGAACACAGATGGGTGAACACAGATAAGGGAACTCATATAGGTAAACACAGAAGGGTGAACACAGATAGGTGAACACAGATGGATGAATACAGATAAGGGAACACAGATAGGTGAACACAGATAAGAGAACACAGATGGGTGAACACAAATAAGGGAACACAGATAGGTGAACACAGATAAGGGAACACAGATAGGTGAACACAGATGGATGAACACAGATAATGGAACACAGATAGGTGAACTCAGATAAGGGAACACAGATGGGTGAACACAGATAAGGGAACACAGATGGGTGAACACAGGTAATGGGACACAGATAGGAGAGCACAGATAACGGGACACAGATGGGTAGACAGATAATAAGACACAGAAAGGTGAAGACAGATAAGGGAACACCGATAGGTGAACACAGATGGGTGAACACAGATAGGTGAACACTAAAAAGGGAACACAGATGGGTGAACACAGATAATGGGACACTGAAAGGTGAACACATATAGGTGAACAAAGATGGGTGAACACAGATAAGGGAACACAGATAGGTGAACACAGATAAGGGAACACAGATAGGTGAACACAGATGGGTGAACACAGATAAGGGAACACAGATCAGTGAACACAGATAGGTGAACAAAGATGGGTGAACACAGATGGGTGAACACAAATAATTGGACACAGATAGGTGAACACAGATAGGTGAACAGAGATGGGTGAACACAGATAATGGAACACAGATAGGTGAACACAGATGGGTGAACACAGATAAGGGAACACAGATAGGTGAACACAGATGGGTGAACACAGATAGGTGAACACAGATGGATGAATACAGATAAGGGAACACAGATAGGTGAACACAGATAAGGGAACACAGATGGGTGAACACAGATAAGGGAACACAGATAAGGGAACACAGATAGGTGAACACAGATGGATGAACACAGATAATGGAACACAGATAGGTGAACACAGATAAGGGAACACAGATGGGTGAACACAGATGGGTGAACACAGATAATGAAACACAGATAGGTGAAAACAGATGGGTGAACACAGATAAGGGAACACAGATAGGTGAACACAGATGGGTGAATAGAGATGGGTGAACACAGATAAGGGAACACAGATAGGTGAACACAGATGGGTGAACAGAGATGGGTGAACACAGATAATGAAACACAGATAGGTGAACACAGATGGGTGAACACAGATAGGTGAGCACAGAAAAGGGAACAGAGATTGGTGAACACAGAAAAGGGAACACAGATTGGGCAACACAGATAAGGGAACACAGATAGGTGAACACAGATGCGTGAACACAGATAAGAGAACAGAGACAGGTGAACACAGATAAGGGAACACAGATAGGTGAACAGAGATGGGTGAACACAGATAGGTGGACACAGATAGGTGACCAGAGATAAGGGAACACAGATAAGGGAACACAGATAGGTGAACACAGATGCATGAATACAGATAAGGGAACACAGATTGGTGAACACAGATAAGGGAAGACAGATAGGTGAACACAGATAGGGGAACACAGATAGGTGAACACAGATGGGTGAACACAGATAAGGGAACACAGATAAGTGAACACAGAAAAGGGAACACAGACTGGTGAACACAGATAGGGGAACACAGATGGGTGAACACAGAAAAGGGAACACAGATAGGTAAACACAGATAAGGGAACACAGATGGGTCAACACAGATAAGGGAAGACAGATAGGTGAACAGAGATGGTTGAACACAGATATGGGAACACAGATGGGTGAACACAGAGAGGTGAACACAGAAAAGGGAACACAGATAGATAAACACAGAAAAGGGAACAAAGAAAGGTGAACACAGATGGGTGAACACAGATAGGTGAACAGAGATAAGGTAACACAGATAATGGAACACAGATGGGTGAATACTGATAAGGGAACACAGATGGGTGAACACAGATAAGGGAGCACAGATGGGTGAACACAGATAAGGGAACCCAGAGAGGTGAACACAGATGGTTGAACACAGAAAAGGGAACACTGATGGGTGAACACAGATAAGGGAACACAGATAGGGGAACACAGATGGGTGAACACAGATAAGGAAACACAGATGGGTGAACACAGATAACGGAACACAGATAGGTGAACAAAGATGGGTAAAAACAGATAGGTGAACACAGATGGGTGAACACAGATAGGTGACCAGAGATAAGGTAACACAGATAATGGAACACAGGTAGGTGAACACTGATGGATGAATACAGATAAGGGAACACAGATGGGTGAACACAGATAAGGGAACACAGATAGGTGAACACAGATAAGGGAACACAGATAGTTGAACACAGATGGGTGAACACAGATAAGGGAACACAGATAGGTGAACACAGAAAAGGGAACACAGATAGGTAAACACAGATAAGGCAACACAGATGGCTGAACACAGATAAGGGAACACAGATAGGTGAACAGAGATGGTTGAACACATATAAGGGAACACAGATTGGTGAACACAGATAAGGGAACACAGATAGGTGAACACAGAAAAGGGAACACAGATTAGTGAACACAGAAAAGGGACCACAGATTGGTGAACAGAGATAAAGGAACACAGATAGGTGAACAGAGATGGGTGAACACAGATGGATGAACACAGATAAGTCAACACAGATAAGGGAACACAGATAGATGAACACAGATGGGTGAACACAGATATGTGAACGCAAAAAAGGGAACACAGATGGGTGAACACAGATAAGGGAACACAAATGGGTGAACACAGATAAGGGAATACAGATGGGTGAGCACAAATAATTGGACACAGATAGGTGAAGAGAGATGGGTGAACACAGATAATGGAACACAGATAAGTAAACACAGATGGGTGAACACAGATAAGGGAACACAGATAGGTGAACACAAATAAGGGAACACAGATGGGTGAACACAGAAAAGGGAACACAGATAGGTGAACAGAGATGGGTGAACACAGATAGGTGAACAAAGATGGGTGAACACAGATAGGTGAAGACAGATAGGTGAACACAGATAAGGGAACACACATAGGTGAACAGAAAAGGGAACACAGATTGGTGAACACAGATCAGGGAACACAGATAGGTGAACACGGATGGGTGAACACAGATAAAGGAACACAGATAGGTGAACAGAGATGGGTGAACACAGATGGGTGAACACAGATAAGGGAACACAGAAAGGTGAACACAGATGGGTGAACACAGGTAGGTGAACACAAATGGGTGAACACAGATAAGGGAACACAGAAAGGTGAACAAAGATAGGTGAACACAGTTGGGTGAACACAGATAAGGGAACACAGATGGGTGAACACAGAAAAGGCAACACAGATTGGTGAACACAGAAAAGGGAACACAGATTGGTGAACACAGATAAAGGAACACAGAAGGGCGAACACAGATAAGGGAACACAGATAGGAAAACACAGACAAAGGAACACAGATGGGTGAACACAGATGGGTGAACACATAAGGGAACACAGATGGGTGAACACAGATAATGGAACACAGATGGGTGAACACAGATAAGGGAACAAAAAAAGGGGAACACAGATAAGGGAACACAGATGGGTGGACACAGATAAGGGAGCACAGATAGGTGAACACAGATGCCTGAACACAGATAACGGAACAAAGATGGGTCAACACAGATAATGGAACACGGATCAGTGAACACAGATAGGCGAACACAGATGGGTGAACACAGATAGGTGAACACAGATAAGCGAACACAGATGGGTGAACACAGATAAGGGAACTCATATAGGTGAACACAGAAGGGTGAACACAGATAGGTGAACACAGATGGATGAATACAGATAAGGGAACACAGATAGGTGAACACAGATAAGAGAACACAGATGGGTGAACACAGATAAGGGAACACAGATAGGTGAACACAGATAAGGGAACACAGATAGGTGAACACAGATGGATGAACACAGATAATGGAACACAGATAGGTGAACTCAGATAAGGGAACACAGATGGGTGAACACAGATAAGGGAACACAGATGGGTGAACACAGATAATCGGACAAAGAAAGGAGAACACAGATAAGGGAACACAGATGGGTAGACAGATAATGGGACACAGAAAGGTGAAGACAGATAAGGGAACATCCATAGGTGAACACAGATAGGTGAACTCAAAAAAGGGAACACAGATGGGTGAACACAGATAATGGGACACTGATAGGTGAACACAGATAGGTGAACAAAGATGGGTGAACACAGATAGGTGAATACAGATGGGTGAACACAAATAAGGGAACACAGATAGGTGAACACAGATGCGTGAACACAGATAATGGAACACAGATAGGTGAACACAGATGGGTGAACACAGATAAGGGAACACAGATAGGTGAACACAGATGGGTGAACACAGATAATGGAACACAGATAGGTGAACAAAGATGGGTGAACACAGATAGCTGAACACAGATGGGTGAACACAGATAAGGGAACACAGATAGGTGAACACAGATAATGGAACACAGATAGGTGAACACAGATGTGTGAACACAGATAAGGGAACACAGATGGGTGAACACAGATAAGGGAACACAGATAGGTAAACACAGATAAGGGAACACAGATGGGTGAACACATATAAGGGAACACAGATAGGTGTTCACTGATGGGTGAACACAGATAAGGGAACACAGATGGATGAACACAGATAATGGAACACAGATAGGTGAACACAGATAAGGGAACACAGATGGGGAAATACAGATAAGAGAACACAGAAAAGGGAACACAGATAGATGAACACAGATAAGGGAACACAGATAGGTGAACACAGATAAGGGAACACAGTTGGGTGAACACAGATAAGGGAACACAGATGGGTGAACACAGAAAAGGCAACACAGATTGGTTAACACAGAAAAGGGAACACAGATTGGTGAACACAGATAAGGGAACACAGATGGGTGAACACAGATAAGGGAACACAGATAGGTAAACACAGACAAAGGAACACAGATGGATGAACACAGATAAGTGAACACAGATGGGTGAACACAGATAAGGGAACACAGATGGGTGAACACAGATAATGGAACAGAGATAGGTGAACACAGATGGGTGAACACAGATATGTGAACACAGAAAAGGGAACGCAGATTGGTGAACACAGAAAAGGGAACACAGATTGGTCAACACAGATAAGGGAACACAGATGGGTGAACACAGATAAGGGAACAAAGATAGGTGAACAGAGATGGGTGAACACAGATTGGTGAACACAGATGGGTGAACACAGATAGGTGACCAGAGGTAAGGGAACACAGATAAATAAACACAGAAAAGGGAACACAGATTGGTGAACCCAGAAAAGGGAACACAGATTGGTGAACACAGAAAAGGGAACACAGATTGGTGAACACAGAAAATGGAACATAGATTGGTCAACACAGATAATGGAACACAGATAGGTGAACACTGATGGATGAATACAGATAAGGGAACACAGATGGGTGAACACAGATAAGGGAAGACAGATAGGTGAACACCGATAAGGGAACACAGATAGGTGAACACAGATGGGTGAACACAGATAAGTGAACACAGACTGGTGAACACAGATAAGGGAACACAGATGGGTGAACACAGAAAAGGGAACACAGATAGGTAAACACAGATAAGGGAACACAGATGGGTGAACACAGATAAGGGAAGACAGATAGGTGAACAGAGACGGTTGAACAAAGATAAGGGAACACAGATGGGTGAACACAGATAGGTGAACACAGAAAAGGGAACACAGATAGATAAACACAGAAAAGGGAACACAGATTGGTGAACACAGAAAAGGGAACACAGATTGATGAACACAGATAAGGGAACACAGATAGGTGAACACAAAATAGGGAACACAGATTGATGAACACAGATAATGGAACACAGATGGGTGAACACAGATAGGTGAACAGAGATAAGGTAACACAGATAATGGAACACAGATAGGTGAACATAGATGGATGAATACTGATAAGGGAACACAGATAAGGGAACACAGATGGGTGAACACAGAAAAGGGAACACAAATAGGTAAACACAGATAAGGGAACACAGATGGGTGAACACAGATAAGGGAACCCAGAGAGGTGAACACAGATGGTTGAACACAGATAAGAGAACACAGATGGCTGAACACAGAAAAGGGAACACTGATAGGTAAACACAGATAAGGGAACACAAATGGGTGAACAAAGATAAGGAAACACAGATAGGTAAACACAGATAAGGGAACACTGATGGGTGAACACAGATAAGGGAACACAGATAGGGGAACACAGATGGGTGAACACAGATAAGGAAACACAGATGGGTGATCACAGATAAGGGAACACAGATGGGTGAACACAGATAAGGGAACACAGATCAGTGAACACAGAAAAGGGAACACAGATTGGTGAACACAGATAAGGGAACACAGATAGGTGAACACCGATAAGGGAACACAGATTGGTGAACACAGAAAAGAAAACACAGATTGGTGAACAGAGATAAAGGAACACAGGTAGGTGAACAGAGATGGGTGAACACAGATGGATGAACACAGATAAGGGAACACAGAAAGGTGAACACAGATGGGTGAACAAAGGTAGGTGAACACAGATGGGTGAACACAGATAAGGGAACACAGAAAGGTGAACACAGATGGGTGAACACAGATACGTGAACACAGATAAGGGAACACAGATGGGTGAACACAGAAAAAGCAACACAGATTGGTGAACACAGAAAAGGGAACACAGATTGGTGAACACAGATAAGGGAACACAGATGGGTGAACACAGATAAGGGAACACAGATAGGTGAACACAAATAAGGGAACACAGATGGGTGAACACAGAAAAGGGAACACAGATAGGTGAACAGAGATGGGTGAACACAGATAGGTGAACAAAGATGGGTGAACACAGATAGGTGAAGACAGATAGGTGAACACAGATAAGGGAACACAGATAGGTGAACAGAAAAGGGAACACAGATTGGTGAACACAGATCAGGGAACACAGATAGGTGAACACGGATGGGTGAACACAGATAAAGGAACACAGATAGGTGAACAGAGATGGGGGAACACAGATAAGGGGACACAGAAAGGTGAACACAGATGGGGGAACACAGGTAGGTGAACACAAATGGGTGAACACAGATAAGGGAACACAGAAAGGTGAACAAAGATAGGTGAACACAGTTGGGTGAACACAGATAAGAGAACACAGATGGGTGAACACAGAAAAGGCAACACAGATTGGTGAACACAGAAAAGGGAACACAGATTGGTGAACACAGATAAGGGAACACAGATGGGTGAACACAGATAAGGGAACACAGATAGGAAAACACAGACAAAGGAACACAGATGGGTGAACACAGATGGGTGAACACATAAGGGAACACAGATGGGTGAACACAGATAATGGAACACAGATGGATGAACACAGATAAGGGAACAAAAAAAGGTGAACACAGATAAGGGAACACAGATGGGTGAACACAGATAAGGGAACACAGATAGGTGAACACAGATGGGTGAACACAGATAAGGGAACAAAGATGGGTGAACACAGATAATGGAACACGGATCAGTGAACACAGATAGGCGAACACAGATGGGTGAACACAGATAGGTGAACACAGATAAGCGAACACAGATGGGTGAACACAGATAAGGGAACTCATATAGGTGAACACAGAAGGGTGAACACAGATAGGTGAACACAGATGGATGAATACAGATAAGGGAACACAGATAGGTGAACACAGATAAGAGAACACAGATGGGTGAACACAGATAAGGGAACACAGATAGGTGAACACAGATAAGGGAACACAGATAGGTGAACACAGATGGATGAACACAGATAATGGAACACAGATAGGTGAACTCAGATAAGGGAACACAGATGGGTGAACACAGATAAGGGAACACAGATGGGTGAACACAGATAATCGGACACAGAAAGGAGAACACAGATAAGGGAACACAGATGGGTAGACAGATAATGGGACACAGAAAGGTGAAGACAGATAAGGGAACATCCATCGGTGAACACAGATAGGTGAACTCAAAAAAGGGAACACAGATGGGTGAACACAGATAATGGGACACTGATAGGCGAACACAGATAGGTGAACAAAGATGGGAGAACACAGATAGGTGAATACAGATGGGTGAACACAGATAAGGGAACACAGATAGGTGAACACAGATGGGTGAACACAGATAATGGAACACAGATAGGTGAACACAGATGGGTGAACACAGATAAGGGAACACAGATAGGTGAACACAGATGGGTGAACACAGATAATGGAACACAGATAGGTGAACAAAGATGGGTGAACACAGATAGCTGAACACAGATGGGTGAACACAGATAAGGGAACACAGATAGGTGAACACAGATAATGGAACACAGATAGGTGAACACAGATGTGTGAACACAGATAAGGGAACACAGATGGGTGAACACAGATAAGGGAACACAGATAGGTAAACACAGATAAGGGAACACAGATGAGTGAACACATATAAGGGAACACAGATAGGTGTTCACTGATGGGTGAACACAGATAAGGGAAGACAGATGGATGAACACAGATAATGGAACACAGATAGGTGAACACAGATAAGGGAACACAGATAGGTGAACACAGATAAGGGAACACAGATAGGTGAACACAGATAAGGGAACACAGTTGGGTGAACACAGATAAGGGAACACAGATGGGTGAACACAGAAAAGGCAACACAGATTGGTGAACACAGAAAAGGGAACACAGATTGGTGAACACAGATAAGGGAACACAGATGGGTGAACACAGATAAGGGAACACAGATAGGTAAACACAGACAAAGGAACACAGATGGATGAACACAGATAAGTGAACACAGATGGGTGAACACAGATAAGTGAACACAGATGGGTGAACACAGATAATGGAACAGAGATAGGTGAACACACATGGGTGAACACAGATATGTGAACACAGAAAAGGGAACACAGATTGGTGAACACAGAAAAGGGAACACAGATTGGTCAACACAGATAAGGGAACACAGATGGGTGAACACAGATAAGGGAACAAAGATAGGTGAACAGAGATGGGTGAACACAGATAGGTGAACACAGACGGGTGAACACAGATAGGTGACCAGAGGTAAGGGAACACAGATAAATAAACACAGAAAAGGGAACACAGATTGGTGAACCCAGAAAAGGGAACACAGATTGGTGAACACAGAAAAGGGAACACAGATTGGTGAACACAGAAAATGGAACACAGATAGGTGAACACTGATGGATGAATACAGATAAGGGAACACAGATGGGTGAACACAGATAAGGGAAGACAGATAGGTGAACACAGATAAGGGAACACAGATAGGTGAACACAGATGGGTGAACACAGATAAGTGAACACAGAAAGGGGAACACAGACTGGTGAACACAGATAAGGGAACACAGATGGGTGAACACAGAAAAGGGAACACAGATAGGTAAACACAGATAAGGGAACACAGATGGGTGAACACAGATAAGGGAAGACAGATAGGTGAACAGAGATGGTTGAACAAAGATAAGGGAACACAGATGGGTGAACACAGATAGGTGAACACAGAAAAGGGAACACAGATAGATAAACACAGAAAAGGGAACACAGATTGGTGAACACAGAAAAGGGAACACAGATTGATGAACACAGATAAGGGAACACAGATAGGTGAACACAAAATAGGGAACACAGATTGGTGAACACAGAAAAGGGAACACAGATTGATGAACAGAGATAAAAGAACACAGATAGGTGAACAGAGATGGGTGAACACAGATAATGGAACACAGACAGGTGAACACAGATAAGTAAACACAGATACGGAAACACAGATAGGTGAACACAGATATGTGAACCCAAAAAAGGGAACACAAATAGGTGAACACAGATGGGTGAACACAGATATGTGAACACAAAAAAGGGAACACAGATGAGTGAACACAAATAATTGGACACAGATAGGTGAACACAGATAGGTGAACAGAGATGGGTGAAGAGAGATAATGGAACACAGATAGGTAAACACAGATGGGTGAACACAGATAAGGGAACACAGATAGGGGAACACAGATGGGTGAACACAGATTAGGGAACACGGATAGGTGAACACAGATGGGTGAATACAGATGGGTGAACACAGATAATGAAACACAGATAGGTGAACACAGATGGGTGAACACAGATAAGGGAACACAGATAGGTGAACACAGAAATGGGAACACAGATTGGTGAACACAGAAAAGGGAACACAGATAGGTGAACACAGATGGGTGAACACAGATAAGGGAACACAGATAGGTGAACACAGATGGGTGAACACAGAAAAGGGAACACAGATGGGTGAACACAGATAAGGGAACACAGATAGGTGAACAGAACTGGGTGAACACAGATAATGGAACACAGATGGGTGAACACAGATAGGTGAACAGAGATAAGGTAACACAGATAATGGAACACAGATAGGTGAACATAGATGGATGAATACTGATAAGGGAACACAGATAAAGGAACGCAGATGGGTGAACACAGAAAAGGGAACACAAATAGGTAAACACAGATAAGGGAACACAGATGGGTGAACACAGATAAGGGAACCCAGAGAGGTGAACACAGATGGTTGAACACAGATAAGAGAACACAGATGGCTGAACACAGAAAAGGGAACACTGATAGGTAAACACAGATAAGGGAACACAAATGGGTGAACAAAGATAAGGAAACATAGATAGGTAAACACAGATAAGGGAACACTGATGGGTGAACACAGATAAGGGAACACAGATAGGGGAACACAGATGGGTGAACACAGATAAGGAAACACAGATGGGTGAACACAGATAAGGGAACACAGATGGGTGAACACAGATAAGTGAACACAGATCAGTGAACACAGAAAAGGGAACACAGATTGGTGAACACAGATAAGGGAACACAGATAGGTGAACACAGATAAGGGAACACAGATTGGTGAACACAGAAAAGAAAACACAGATTGGTGAACAGAGATAAAGGAACACAGGTAGGTGAACAGAGATGGGTGAACACAGATGGATGAACACAGATAAGGGAACACAGAAAGGTGAACACAGATGGGTGAACAAAGGTAGGTGAACACAGATGGGTGAACACAGATAAGGGAACACAGAAAGGTGAACACAGATGGGTGAACACAGATACGTGAACACAGATAAGGGAACACAGATGGGTGAACACAGAAAAGGCAACACAGATTGGTGAACACAGAAAAGGGAACACAGATTGGTGAACACAGATAAGGGAACACAGATGGGTGAACACAGATAAGGGAACACAGATAGGTAAACACAGACAAAGGAACACAGATGGGTGAACACAGATAAGTGAACACAGATGGGTGAACACAGATAAGGAAACACAGATGGGTGAACACAGATAATGGAACACAGATGGGTGAACACAGATAAGGGAACAAAGAAAGGTGAACACAGATGGGTGAACACAGATAAGGGAACACAGATGGGTGAACACAGATAAGGGAACACAGATGGGTGAACACAGATAAGGGAACACAGATAGGTGAACACAGATGGGTGAACACAGATAAGGAAACACAGATGGGTGAACACAGATAATGGAACACAGATGGGTGAACACAGATAAGGGAACACAGATTGGTGAACACAGATCAGGGAACACAGATAGGTGAACACGGATGGGTGAACACAGATAAAGGAACACAGATAGGTGAACAAAGATGGGTGAACACAGATGGGTGAACACAGATAAGGGAACACAGAAAGGTGAACACAGATGGGTGAACAAAGGTAGGTGACCACAGATGGGTGAACACAGATAAGGGAACACAGAAAGGTGAACACAGATGGGTGAACACAGATAAAGGAACACAGATAGGTGAACAAAGATGGGTGAACACAGATGGGTGAACACAGATAAGGGAACACAGAAAGGTGAACACAGATGGGTGAACAAAGGTAGGTGAACACAGATGGGTGAACACAGATAAGGGAACACAGAAAGGTGAACACAGATGGGTGAACACAGATAGGTGAACACAGATAAGGGAACACAGATGGGTGAACACAGAAAAGGCAAAACAGATTGGTGAACACAGAAAAGGGAACACAGATTGGTGAACACAGATAAGGGAACACAGATGGGTGAACACAGATAAGGGAACACAGATAGGTAAACACAGACAAAGGAACACAGATGGGTGAACACAGATAAGTGAACACAGATGGGTGAACACAGATAAGGAAACACAGATGGGTGAACACAGATAATGGAACACAGATGGGTGAACACAGATAAGGGAACAAAGAAAGGTGAACACAGATGGGTGAACACAGATAAGGGAACACAGATGGGTGAACACAGATAAGGGAACACAGATGGGTGAACACAGATAAGGGAACACAGATAGGTGAACACAGATGGGTGAACACAGTTAAGGGAACAAAGATGGGTGAACACAGATAATGGAACACGGATCAGTGAACACAGATAGGTGAACACAGATGGGTGAACACAGATAGGTGAACACAGATAAGCGAACACAGATGGCTGAACACAGATAAGGGAACTCATATAGGTGAACACAGAAGGGTGAACACAGATAGGTGAACACAGATGGATGAATACAGATAAGGGAACACAGATAGGTGAACACAGATAAGAGAACACAGATGGGTGAACACAGATAAGGGAACACAGATAGGTGAACACAGATGGATGAACACATATAATGGAACACAGATAGGTGAACTCAGATAAGGGAACACAGATGGGTGAACACAGATAAGGGAACAAAGATGGGTGAACACATAATGGGACACAGATAGGAGAACACAGATAAGGGAACACAGATGGGTAGACAGACAATGGGACACAGAAAGGTGAAGACAGATAAGGGAACACCGATAGGTGAACACAGATGGGTGAACACAGATAGGTGAACACTATAAAGAGAACACAGATGGGTGAACACAGATAATGGGACACTGATAGGTGAACACAGATAGGTGAACAAAGATGGGTGAACACAGATAGGTGAATACAGACAGGTGAACACAGATAGGTGAACACAGATGGGTGACCACAGATAGGTGACAGAGATGGGTGAACACCGGAAGGTGTACACAGATTGTTGAACACAGATAGGTGAACACAGATAGTTGAAGACAAACAAGGGAACACAGATGGGTGAACACAGATAATGGGACACAGATAGGTGAACAGAGATGGGTGAACACAGATAAGGGAACACAGAAAGGTGAACAGAGATGGGGGAACACAGATAAGGGAACACAGAAAGGTGAACACAGATGGGTGAACACAGGTAGGTGAACACAAATGGGTGAACACAGATAAGGGAACACAGAAAGGTGAACAAAGATAGGTGAACACAGTTGGGTGAACACAGATAAGAGAACACACATGAGTGAACACAGAAAAGAGAACACAGAGTGAGGAACACAGGAAAGGGAACACAGATTGGTGAACACAGATAAGGGAACACAGATGGGTGAACACAGATAAGGGAACACAGATAGGAAAACACAGACAAAGGAACACAGATGGGTGAACACAGATGGGTGAACACATAAGGGAACACAGATGGGTGAACACAGATAATGGAACACAGATGGATGAACACAGATAAGGGAACAAAAAAAGGTGAACACAGATAAGGGAACACAGATGGGTGAACACAGATAAGGGAACACAGATAGGTGAACACAGATGGGTGAACACAGATAAGGGAACAAAGATGGGTGAACACAGATAATGGAACACGGATCAGTGAACACAGATAGGCGAACACAGATGGGTGAACACAGATAGGTGAACACAGATAAGCGAACACAGATGGGTGAACACAGATAAGGGAACTCATATAGGTGAACACAGAAGGGTGAACACAGATAGGTGAACACAGATGGATGAATACAGATAAGGGAACACAGATAGGTGAACACAGATAAGAGAACACAGATGGGTGAACACAGATAAGGGAACACAGATAGGTGAACACAGATAAGGGAACACAGATAGGTGAACACAGATGGATGAACACAGATAATGGAACACAGATAGGTGAACTCAGATAAGGGAACACAGATGGGTGAACACAGATAAGGGAACACAGATGGGTGAACACAGATAATCGGACACAGAAAGGAGAACACAGATAAGGGAACACAGATGGGTAGACAGATAATGGGACACAGAAAGGTGAAGACAGATAAGGGAACATCCATCGGTGAACACAGATAGGTGAACTCAAAAAAGGGAACACAGATGGGTGAACACAGATAATGGGACACTGATAGGTGAACACAGATAGGTGAACAAAGATGGGTGAACACAGATAGGTGAATACAGATGGGTGAACACAGATAAGGGAACACAGATAGGTGAACACAGATGGGTGAACACAGATAATGGAACACAGATAGGTGAACACAGATGGGTGAACACAGATAAGGGAACACAGATAGGTGAACACAGATGGGTGAACACAGATAATGGAACACAGATAGGTGAACAAAGATTGGTGAACACAGATAGCTGAACACAGATGGGTGAACACAGATAAGGGAACACAGATAGGTGAACACAGATAATGGAACACAGATAGGTGAACACAGATGTGTGAACACAGATAAGGGAACACAGATGGGTGAACACAGATAAGGGAACACAGATAGGTAAACACAGATAAGGGAACACAGATGGGTGAACACATATAAGGGAACACAGATAGGTGTTCACTGATGGGTGAACACAGATAAGGGAACACAGATGGATGAACACAGATAATGGAACACAGATAGGTGAACACAGATAAGGGAACACAGATAGGGGAACACAGATAAGGGAACACAGATAGGGGAACACAGATAAGGGAACAGAGTTGGGTGAAGAGAGAGAAGGGAACACAGAGGGGGGAAGACAGAAAAAGCAACACAAATTGGTGAACACAGAAAAGGGAACACAGATTGGTGAACACAGATAAGGGAACACAGATGGGTGAACACAGATAAGGGAACACAGATAGGTAAACACAGACAAAGGAACACAGATGGATGAACACAGATAAGTGAACACAGATGGGTGAACACAGATAAGGGAACACAGATGGGTGAACACAGATAATGGAACAGAGATAGGTGAACACAGATGGGGGAAGAGAGATATGTGAACACAGAAAAGGGAAGACAGATTGGTGAACACAGAAAAGGGAACACAGATTGGTCAACACAGATAAGGGAACACAGATGGGTGAACACAGATAAGGGAACAAAGATAGGTGAACAGAGATGGGTGAACACAGATAGGTGAACACAGATGGGTGAACACAGATAGGTGACCAGAGGTAAGGGAACACAGATAAATAAACACAGAAAAGGGAACACAGATTGGTGAACCCAGAAAAGGGAACACAGATTGGTGAACACAGAAAAGGGAACACAGATTGGTGAACACAGAAAATGGAACACAGATAGGTGAACACTGATGGATGAATACAGATAAGGGAACACAGATGGGTGAACACAGATAAGGGAAGACAGATAGGTGAACACAGATAAGGGAACACAGATAGGTGAACACAGATGGGTGAACACAGATAAGTGAACACAGAAAGGGGAACACAGACTGGTGAACACAGATAAGGGAACACAGATGGGTGAACACAGAAAAGGGAACACAGATAGGTAAACACAGATAAGGGAACACAGATGGGTGAACACAGATAAGGGAAGACAGATACGTGAACAGAGAGAGGTGAACAAAGATAAGGGAACACAGAAGGGTGAACACAGATAGGTGAACACAGAAAAGGGAACACAGATAGATAAACACAGAAAAGGGAACACAGATTGGTGAACACAGAAAAGGGAACACAGATTGATGAACACAGATAAGGGAACACAGATAGGTGAACACAAAATAGGGAACACAGATTGGTGAACACAGAAAAGGGAACACAGATTGATGAACAGAGATAAAAGAACACAGATAGGTGAACAGAGATGGGTGAACACAGATAATGGAACACAGACAGGTGAACACAGATAAGTAAACACAGATAAGGGAACACAGATAGGTGAACACAGATATGTGAACGCAAAAAAGGGAACACAGATGGGTGAACACAGATAAGGGAACACAGATGGGGGAACACAGATAAGGGAATACAGATGGGTGAAGACAAATAAGTGGACACAGATAGGTGAACACAGATAGGTGAACAGAGATGGGTGAACACAGATAATGGAACACAGATAAGTAAACAAAGATGGGTGAACACAGATAAGGGAACACAGATAGGGGAACACAGATGGGTGAACACAGATTAGGGAACACGGATAGGTGAACACAGATGGGTGAATACAGATGGGTGAACACAGATAATGAAACACACATAGGTGAACACAGATGGGTGAACACAGATAAGGGAACACAGATAGGTGAACACAGAAATGGGAACACAGATTGGTGAACACAGAAAAGGGAACACAGATAGGTGAACACAGATGGGTGAACACAGATAAGGGAACACAGATAGGTGAACACAGATGGGTGAACACAGAAAAGGGAACACAGATGGGTGAACACAGATAAGGGAACACAGATAGGTGAACAGAACTGGGTGAACACAGATAATGGAACACAGATGGGTGAACACAGATAGGTGAACAGAGATAAGGTAACACAGATAATGGAACACAGATAGGTGAACATAGATGGATGAATACTGATAAGGGAACACAGATAAGGGAACACAGATGGGTGAACACAGAAAAGGGAACACAAATAGGAAAACACAGATAAGAGAACACAGATGGGAGAACACAGATAAGGGAACCCAGAGAGGTGAACACAGATGGTTGAACACAGATAAGAGAACACAGATGGCTGAACACAGAAAAGGGAACACTGATAGGTAAACACAGATAAGGGAACACAAATGGGTGAACAAAGATAAGGAAACATAGATAGGTAAACACAGATAAGGGAACACTGATGGGTGAACACAGATAAGGGAACACAGATAGGGGAACACAGATGGGTGAACACAGATAAGGAAACACAGATTGGTGAACACAGATAAGGGAACACAGATGGGTGAACACAGATAAGGGAACACAGATCAGTGAACACAGAAAAGGGAACACAGATTGGTGAACACAGATAAGGGAACACAGATAGGTGAACACAGATAAGGGAACACAGATTGGTGAACACAGAAAAGAAAACACAGATTGGTGAACAGAGATAAAGGAACACAGGTAGGTGAACAGAGATGGGTGAACACAGATGGATGAACACAGATAAGGGAACACAGAAAGGTGAACACAGATGGGTGAACAAAGGTAGGTGAACACAGATGGGTGAACACAGATAAGGGAACACAGAAAGGTGAACACAGATGGGTGAACACAGATACGTGAACACAGATAAGGGAACACAGATGGGTGAACACAGAAAAGGCAACACAGATTGGTGAACACAGAAAAGGGAACACAGATTGGTGAACACAGATAAGGGAACACAGATGGGTGAACACAGATAAGGGAACACAGATAGGTAAACACAGACAAAGGAACACAGATGGGTGAACACAGATAAGTGAACACAGATGGGTGAACACAGATAAGGAAACACAGATGGGTGAACACAGATAATGGAACACAGATGGGTGAACACAGATAAGGGAACAAAGAAAGGTGAACACAGATGGGTGAACACAGATAAGGGAACACAGATGGGTGAACACAGATAAGGGAACACAGATGGGTGAACACAGATAAGGGAACACAGATAGGTGAACACAGATGGGGGAACACAGATAAGGAAACACAGATGGGTGAACACAGATAATGGAACACAGATGGGTGAACACAGATAAGGGAACACAGATTGGTGAACACAGATCAGGGAACACAGATAGGTGAACACGGATGGGTGAACACAGATAAAGGAACACAGATAGGTGAACAAAGATGGGTGAACACAGATGGGTGAACACAGATAAGGGAACACAGAAAGGTGAACACAGATGGGTGAACAAAGGTAGGTGACCACAGATGGGTGAACACAGATAAGGGAACACAGAAAGGTGAACACAGATGGGTGAACACAGATAAAGGAACACAGATAGGTGAACAAAGATGGGTGAACACAGATGGGTGAACACAGATAAGGGAACACAGAAAGGTGAACACAGATGGGTGAACAAAGGTAGGTGAACACAGATGGGTGAACACAGATAAGGGAACACAGAAAGGTGAACACAGATGGGTGAACACAGATAGGTGAACACAGATAAGGGAACACAGATGGGTGAACACAGAAAAGGCAAAACAGATTGGTGAACACAGAAAAGGGAACACAGATTGGTGAACACAGATAAGGGAACACAGATGGGTGAACACAGATAAGGGAACACAGATAGGTAAACACAGACAAAGGAACACAGATGGGTGAACACAGATAAGTGAACACAGATGGGTGAACACAGATGAGGAAACACAGATGGGTGAACACAGATAATGGAACACAGATGGGTGAACACAGATAAGGGAACAAAGAAAGGTGAACACAGATGGGTGAACACAGATAAGGGAACACAGATGGGTGAACACAGATAAGGGAACACAGATGGGTGAACACAGATAAGGGAACACAGATAGGTGAACACAGATGGGTGAACACAGTTAAGGGAACAAAGATGGGTGAACACAGATAATGGAACACGGATCAGTGAACACAGATAGGTGAACACAGATGGGTGAACACAGATAGGTGAACACAGATAAGCGAACACAGATGGCTGAACACAGATAAGGGAACTCATATAGGTGAACACAGAAGGGTGAACACAGATAGGTGAACACAGATGGATGAATACAGATAAGGGAACACAGGTAGGTGAACACAGGTAAGAGAACACAGATGGGTGAACACAGATAAGGGAACACAGATAGGTGAACACAGATGGATGACCACATATAATGGAACACAGATAGGTCAACCCAGATAAGGGAACACAGATGGGTGAACACAGATAAGGGAACAAAGATGGGTGAACCCATAATGGGCCACAGATAGGAGAACACAGATAAGGGAACACAGATGGGTAGACAGACAATGGGACACAGAAAGGTGAAGACAGATAAGGGAACACCGATAGGTGAACACAGATGGGTGAACACAGATAGGTGAACACTATAAAGAGAACACAGATGGGTGAACACAGATAATGGGACACTGATAGGTGAACAGAGATAGGTGAACAAACATGGGGGAACACAGATAGGTGAATACAGACAGGTGAACACAGATAGGTGAACACAGATGGGTGACCACAGATAGGTGACAGAGATGGGTGAACACCGGAAGGTGTACACAGATTGTTGAACACAGATAGGTGAACACAGATAGTTGAAGACAAACAAGGGAACACAGATGGGTGAACACAGATAATGGGACACAGATAGGAGAACACATATAAGGGAACACAGATGGGTGAACACAGATAAGGGAACACAGATAGGTAAACACAGACAAAGGAACACAGATGGGTGAACACAGATAAGGGAACACAGATGGGTGAACACAGAAAAGGGAACACAGACTGGTGAACACAGACAAGGGAACAAAGAAAGGTGAACACAGATGGGTGAACACAGATAAGGGAACACAGACAAGGGAACACAGATAGGTGAACACAGATAGGTGAACACAGATAACGGAACACAGATGGGTGAACACAGATAATGGAACACGGATCAGTGAACACAGATAGGTGAATACAGATGGGTGAACACAGATAGGTGAACACAGATAAGCAAACACAGATGGGTGAACACAGATAAGGGAACTCATATAGGTGAACAGAGAATGGTGAACACAGATGGATGAATACAGATAAGGGAACACAGATAGGTGAACACAGATAAGGGAACACAGATAGGTGAACACAGATGGATGAACACAGAAAATGGAACACAGATAGGTGAACTCAGATAAGGGAACACAGATGGGTGAACACAGATAAGGGAACACAGATGGGTGAACACAGATAATGGGACACAGATAGGAGAACTCAGATAAGGGAACACAGATGGGTAGACAGATAATGGGACACAGAAAGGTGAAGACAGATAAGGGAACACCGATAGGTGAACACAGATGGGTGAACACAGATAGGTGAACACTAAAAAGAGAACACAGATGGGTGAACACAGATAATGGGACACTGATAGGTGAACACAGATAGGTGAACAAAAATGGGTGAACACAGATAGGTGAATACAGACAGGTGAACACAGATAAGGGAACACAGGTAGGTGAACACAGATGGGTGACCACAGATAGGTGACAGAGATGGGTGAACACAGGAAGGTGAACACAGATTGTTGAACACAGATAGGTGAACACAGAAAGTTGAAGAAAAACAAGGGAACACAGATGGGTGAACACTGATAATGGGACGCAGATAGGAGAACACAGATAAGGGAACACAGATAGGTAAACACAGACAAAGGAACACAGATGGGTGAACAAAGATAAGGGAACAAAGATGGGTGAACACAGATAAGGGAACAAAGAAAGGTGAACACAGATGGGTGAACACAGATATGGGAACACTGATGGGTGAACACAGAAAAGGGAACACAGATTGGTGAACACAGAAAAAGGAACACAGATTGGTGAACACAGATCAGGGAATACAGATAGGTGAACACGGATGGGTGAACACAGATAAAGGAACACAGATAGGTGAACAAAGATGGGTGAACACAGATGGGTGAACACAGATAAGGGAACACAGAAAGGTGAACACAGATGGGTGAACACAGATAATTGAACACAGATTGGTGAACACAGATGGGTGAACACAGATAAGGGAACACAGAAAGGTGAACACAGATGGGTGAACACAGATGAGGGAACACAGATGGGTGAACACAGATAAGGGAACACAGATCAGTGAACACAGATAGGTGAACACAGATGGGTGAACACAGATAGGTGAACACAGATGGATGAACACAGATAAAGGAACACAGATAGGTGAACTCAGATAAGGGAACACAGATGGGAGAACACAGATAAGGGAACACAGATGGGAGAACACAGATAAGGGAACACAGATAGGTGAACACAGATGGGTGAACACAGATAGGTGAACACAGATAAGGGAACACAGATAGGTGAACACAGAAAAGGGTACGCAGATAGGTAAACACAGATAAGGGAACACAGATGGGTGAACACAGATAGGTAAACACAGATAAGAGAACACAGATGGGTGAACACAGATAAGGAAACACAGATTGGGGAACACAGATAAGGGAACACAGATAGGTGAACACAGAAAAGGGTACGCAGATAGGTAAACACAGATAAGGGAACACAGATGGGTGAACACAGATAGGTAAACACAGATAAGGGAACACAGATGGGTGAACACAGATAAGGGAACACAGATAAGGGAACACAGATGGGTGAACACAGATAAGGGAACACAGATAGGTGAACACAGATGGGTGAACACAGATAAGGGAACAAAGATGGGTGAACACAGATAATGGAACACGGATCAGTGAACACAGATAGGTGAACACAGATGGGTGAACACAGATAGGTGAACACAGATAAGCGAACACAGATGGGTGAACACAGATAAGGGAACTCATATAGGTGAACACAGAAGGGTGAACACAGATAGGTGAACACAGATGGATGAATACAGATAAGGGAACACAGATAGGTGAACACAGATAAGAGAACACAGATAGGTGAACACAGATAAGGGAACACAGATAGGTGAACACAGATGGATGAACACAGATAATGGAACACAGATAGGTAAACTCAGATAAGGGAACACAGATGGGTGAACACAGATAAGGGAACAAAGATGGGTGAGCACATAATGGGACACAGATAGGAGAACAGAGGGAAGGGAACACAGATGGGTAGAGAGATAATGGGACACAGAAAGGTGAAGACAGATAAGGGAACACCGATAGGTGAACACAGATGGGTGAACACAGATAGGTGAACACTAAAAAGAGAACACAGATGGGTGAACACAGATAATGGGACACTGATAGGTGAACACAGATAGGTGAACAAAGATGGGTGAACACAGATAGGTGAATACAGACAGGTGAACACAGATAAGGGAACACAGATAGGTGAACACAGATGGGTGACCACAGATAGGAGACAGAGATGGGTGAACACAGGAAGGTGAACACAGATTGTTGAACACAGATAGTTGAAGACAAACAAGGGAACACAGATGGGTGAACACAGATAATGGGACACAGATAGGAGAACACATATAAGGGAACACAGATGGGTGAACACAGATAAGGGAACACAGATAGGTAAACACAGACAAAGGAACACAGATGGGTGAACACAGATAATGGAACACAGATGGGTGAACACAGATAAGGGAACAAAGAAAGGTGAACACAGATGGGTGAACACAGATAAGCGAACACAGATGGGTGAACACAGATAAGGGAACACAGATAGGTGAACACAGATGGGTGAACACAGATAAGGGAACAAAAATGGGGGAACACAGATAATGGAACACGGATCAGTGAACACAGATAGGTGAACACAGATGGGTGAACACAGATAGGTGAACACAGATAAGCGAACACAGATGGGTGAACACAGATAAGGGAAATCATATAGGTGAACACAGAAGGGTGAACACAGAAAGGTGAACACAGATGGATGAATATAGATAAGGGAACACAGATAGGTGAACACAGATAAGAGAACACAGATGGGTGAACACAGATAAGGGAACACAGATAGGTGAACACAGATAAGGGAACACAGATAGGTGAACACAGATGGATGAACACAGATAATGGAACACAGATAGGTGAACTCAGATAAGGGAACACAGATGGGTGAACACAGATAAGGGAACAAAGATGGGTGAACACATAATGGGACACAGATAGGAGAACACAGATAAGGGAACACAAATGGGGAGACAGAGAATGGGACACAGAAAGGTGAAGACAGATGAGGGAACACAGATAGGTGAACACAGATCGGTGAACACAGATAGGTGAACACTAAAAAGGGAACACAGATGGGTGAACACAGATAAGGGAACACAGATAGGTGAACACAGAAAAGGGAACACAGATCGGTGAACACAGATAAGGGAACACAGATGGGTGAACACAGATAAGGGAACACAGATAGGGGAACACAGATGGGTGAACACAGATAAGGGAACACAGATGGGTGAACACAGATAAGGGAAGACAGATAGGTGAACACAGATGGGTGAACACAGATAGGTGACAGAGATGGGTGAACACAGGAAGGTGAACACAGATTGTTGAAAACAGATAGGTGAACACAGATAGTTGAAGACAAACAAGGGAACACAGATGGGTGAACACAGATAATGGGACACAGATAGGAGGACACATATAAGGGAACACAGATGGGTAGACAGATAATGGGACACAGATAGGTGAAGACAGATAAGGGAACACAGATGGGTGAACACAGATAGGTGAACACAAAAAAGGGAACACAGATGGCTGAACACAGATAATGGGACACTGAAAGGTGAACACAGATAGGTGAACAAAGATGGGTGAACACAGATAGGTGAACACAAATAAGGGAACACAGATAGGTGAACACAGATGGGTGAACACAGATAATGGAACACTGATTGGTGAACAAAGATGGGTGAACACAGATAGCTGAACACAGATGGGTGAACACAGATAAGGGAAAACAGATAGGTGAACACAGATGGGTGAACACAGATAATGGAACACAGATAGGTGAACACAGATAGGTGAACACAGAAAAGGGAGCACAGATTGGTGAACACAGAAAAGGGAACACAGATTGGTGAACACAGATCAGGGAACACAGATAGGTGAACACGGATGGGTGAACACAGATAAAGGAACACAGATAGGTGAACAAAGATGGGTGAACACAGATAGGTGAACACAGATGGGTGAACACAGATAAGGGAACACAGAAAGGTGAACACAGATGGGTGAACACAGATAATGGAACACAGATTGGTGAACAAAGATGGGTGAACACTGGTAGGTGAACACTGATGGGTAAACACAGATAAGGGAACACAGATGGGTGAACACAGATAAGGGAACACAGATGGGAGAACACAGATAAGGGAACACAGATCAGTGAACACAGATAGGTGAACAAAGATGGGTGAACACAGATAGGTGAACACAGATAAGGGAACACAGATAGGGGAACACTGATGGATGAATACAGATAAGGGAACACAGATGGGTGAACACAGATAAGGGAACACAGATAGGTGAACACAGATAAGGCAACAAAGATAGGTGAACACAGATGGGTGAAGACAAAAAAAGGGAACACAGATAGGTGAACAAAGATTGGTGAACACAGATAGGTGAATACAGACAGGTGAACACAGATAAGGGAACACAGATAGGTGAACACAGATGGGTGACCACAGATAGGTGACAGAGATGGGTGAACACAGGAAGGTGAACACAGATTGTTGAAAACAGATAGGTGAACACAGATAGTTGAAGACAAACAAGGGAACACAGATGGGTGAACACAGATAATGGGACACAGATAGGAGAACACAGATAAGGGAACACAGATGGGTAGACAGATAATGGGACACAGAAAGGTGAAGACAGATAAGGGAACACCGATAGGTGAACACAGATGGGTGAACACAGATAGGTGAACACTAAAAAGGGAACACAGATGGGTGAACACAGATAAGGGAACACAGATAGGTAAACACAGACAAAGGAACACAGATGGGTGAACACAGATAAGTGAACACAGATGGGTGAACACAGATAATGGAACACAGATGGGCGAACACAGATAAGGGAACAAAGAAAGGTGAACACAGATAAGGGAACACAGATGGGTGAACACAGATAAGGGAACACAGAGAGGTGAGCACACATGGGTAAACACAGATAAGGGAACAAAGATGGGTGAACACAGATAATGGAACACGGATCAGTGAACACAGATAGGTGAAAACAGATGGGTGAACACAGATAGGTGAACACAGATAAGCGAACACAGATGGGTGAACACAGATAAGGGAACTCATATAGGTGAACACAGAAGGGTGAACACAGATAGGTGAACACAGATGGATGAATACAGATAAGGGAACACAGATAGGTGAACACAGATAAGAGAACACAGATGGGTGAACACAAATAAGGGAACACAGATAGGTGAACACAGATAAGGGAACACAGATAGGTGAACACAGATGGATGAATACAGATAATGGAACACAGATAGGTGAACTCAGACAAGGGAACACAGATGGGTGAACACAGATAAGGGAACACAGATGGGTGAACACAGATAATGGGACACAGATAGGAGAACACAGATAAGGGAACACAGATGGGTAGACAGATAATGGGACACAGAAAGGTGAAGACAGATAAGGGAACACCAATAGGTGAACACAGATGGGTGAACACAGATAGGTGAACACTAAAAAGGGAACACAGATGGGTGAACACAGATAATGGGACACTGAAAGGTGAACACATATAGGTGAACAAAGATGGGTGAACACAGATAAGGGAACACAGATAAGGGAACACAGATAGGTGAACACAGATGGGTGAACACAGATAAGGGAACACAGATCAGTGAACACAGATAGGTGAACAAAGATGGGTGAACACAGATGGGTGAACACAAATAATTGGACACAGATAGGTGAACACAGATTGGTGAACAGAGATGGGTGAACACAGATAATGGAACACAGATAGGTGAACACAGATGGGTGAACACAGATAAGGGAACACAGATAGGTGAACACAGATGGGTGAACACAGATAGGTGAACACAGATGGATGAATACAGATAAGGGAACACAGATAGGTGAACACAGATAAGGGAACACAGATGGGTGAACACAGATAAGGGAACACAGATAGGTGAACACAGATGGATGAACACAGATAATGGAACACAGATAGGTGAACACAGATAAGGGAACACAGATGGGTGAACACAGATGGGTGAACACAGATAATGAAACACAGATAGGTGAAAACAGATGGGTGAACACAGATAAGGGAACACAGATAGGTGAACACAGATGGGTGAATAGAGATGGGTGAACACAGATAAGAGAACACAGATAGGTGAACACAGATGGGTGAACAGAGATGGGTGAACACAGATAATGAAACACAGATAGGTGAACACAGATGGGTGAACACAGATAGGTGAGCACAGAAAAGGGAACACGGATTGGTGAACACAAAAAAGGGAACACAGATTGGGCAACACAGATAAGGGAACACAGATAGGTGAACACAGATGCGTGAACACAGATAAGAGAACAGAGACAGGTGAACACAGATAAGGGAACACAGATAGGTGAACAGAGATGGGTGAACACAGATAGGTGGACACAGATAGGTGACCAGAGATAAGGGAACACAGATAATGGAACACAGATAGGTGAACACAGATGGATGAATACAGATAAGGGAACACAGATTGGTGAACACAGATAAGGGAAGACAGATAGGTGAACACAGATAAGGGAACACAGATAGGTGAACACAGATGGGTGAACACAGATAAGGGAACACAGGTAAGTGAACACAGAAAAGGGAACACAGACTGGTGAACACAGATAGGGGAACACAGATGGGTGAACACAGAAAAGGGAACACAGATAGGTAAACACAGATAAGGGAACACAGATGGGTGAACACAGATAAGGGAAGACAGATAGGTGAACAGAGATGGTTGAACACAGATATGGGAACACAGATGGGTGAACACAGAGAGGTGAACACAGAAAAGGGAACACAGATAGATAAACAGAGAAAAGGGAACACAGATTGGTGAACACAGAAAAGGGAACACAGATTGGTGAACACAGATAAGGGAACACAGATAGGTGAACACAAAATAGGGAACACAGATTGGTGAACACAGAAAAGGGAACACAGATTGATGAACAGAGATAAAGGAACACAGATAGGTGAACAGAGATGGGTGAACACAAATGGATGAACACAGATAATGGAACACAGATAGGTGAACACAGATAAGTAAACACAGATAAGGGAACACAGATAGGTGAACACAGATATGTGAACACAAAAAAGAGAACACAGATGGGTGAACACAGATAATGGAACACAGATAAGTAAACAAAGATGGGTGAACACAGATAAGGGAACACAGATAGGTGAACACAGATGGGTGAACACAGATTAGGGAACACGGATAGGTGAACACAGATGGGTGAATACAGATGGGTGAACACAGATAATGAAACACAGATAGGTGAACACAGATGGGAGAACACAGATAAGGGAACACAGATAGGTGAACAGAACTGGGTGAACACAGATAATGGAACACAGATGGGTGAACACAGATAGGTGAACAGAGATAAGGTAACACAGATAATGGAACACAGATGGGTGAATACTGATAAGGGAACACAGATGGGTGAACACAGATAAGGGAACACAGATGGGTGAACACAGATAAGGGAACCCAGAGAGGTGAACACAGATGGTTGAACACAGAAAAGGGAACACTGATGGGTGAACACAGATAAGGGAACACAGATAGGGGAACACAGATGGGTGAACACAGATAAGGAAACACAGATGGGTGAACACAGATAAGGGAACACAGATAGGTGAACAGAGATGGGTAAAAACAGATAGGTGAACACAGATGGGTGAACACAGATAGGTGACCAGAGATAAGGTAACACAGATAATGGAACACAGGTAGGTGAACACTGATGGATGAATACAGATAAGGGAACACAGATGGGTGAACACAGATAAGGGAACACAGATAGGTGAACACAGATAAGGGAACACAGATAGTTGAACAAAGATGGGTGAACACAGATAAGGGAACACAGATAGGTGAACACAGAAAAGGGAACACAGATAGGTAAACACAGATAAGGGAACACAGATGGCTGAACACAGATAAGGGAACACAGATAGGTGAACAGAGATGGTTGAACACAGATAAGGGAACACAGATTGGTGAACACAGATAAGGGAACACAGATAGGTGAACACAGAAAAGGGAACACAGATTGGTGAACACAGAAAAGGGAACACAGATTGGTGAACAGAGATAAAGGAACACAGACAGGTGAACAGAGATGGGTGAACACAGATGGATGAACACAGATAAGTCAACACAGATAAGGGAACACAGATAGATGAATACAGATGGGTGAACACAGATATGTGAACGCAAAAAAGGGAACACAGATGGGTGAACACAGATAAGGGAACACAAATGGGTGATTACAGATAAGGGAATACAGATGGGTGAGCACAAATAATTGGACACAGATAGGTGAACAGAGATGGGTGAACACAGATAATGGAACACAGATAAGTAAACACAGATGGGTGAACACAGATAAGGGAACACAGATAGGTGAACACAAATAAGGGAACACAGATGGGTGAACACAGAAAAGGGAACACAGATAGGTGAACAGAGATGGGTGAACACAGATAGGTGAACAAAGATGGGTGAACACAGATAGGTGAACACAGAGAAGGGAACACAGATAGGTGAACAGAAAAGGGAACACAGATTGGTGAACACAGATCAGGGAACACAGATAGGTGAACACGGATGGGTGAACACAGATAAAGGAACACAGATAGGTGAACAGAGATGGGTGAACACAGATGGGTGAACACAGATAAGGGAACACAGAAAGGTGAACACAGATGGGTGAACACAGGTAGGTGAACACAAATGGGTGAACACAGATAAGGGAACACAGAAAGGTGAACAAAGATAGGTGAACACAGTTGGGTGAACACAGATAAGGGAACACAGATGGGTGAACACAGAAAAGGCAACACAGATTGGTGAACACAGAAAAGGGAACACAGATTGGTGAACACAGATAAGGGAACACAGATGGGTGAACATAGATAAGGGAACACAGATAGGAAAACACAGACAAAGGAACACAGATGGGTGAACACAGATAAGTGAACACAGATGGGTGAACACATAAGGGAACACAGATGGGTGAACACAGATAATGGAACACAGATGGGTGAACACAGATAAGGGAACAAAGAAAGGTGAACACAGATAAGGGAACACAGATGGGTGAACACAGATAAAGGAACACAGATAGGTGAACACAGATGGGTGAACACAGATAAGGGAACAAAGATGGGTGAACACAGATAATGGAACACGGATCAGTGAACACAAATAGGTGAACACAGATAAGCGAACACAGATGGGTGAACACAGTTAAGGGAACTAATATAGGTGAACACAGAAGGGTGAACACAGATAGGTGAACACAGATGGATGAATACAGATAAGGGAACACAGATAGGTGAACACAGATAAGAGAACACAGATAGGTGAACACAGATGGGTGAACACAGATAAGTGAACACAGAAAGCGGAACACAGACTGGTGAACACAGATAAGGGAACACAGATGGGTGAACACAGAAAAGGGAACACAGATAGGTAAACACAGATAAGGGAACACAGATGAGTGAACACAGATAAGGGAAGACAGATAGGTGAACAGAGATGGTTGAACAAAGATAAGGGAACACAGATGGGTGAACACAGATAGGTGAACACAGAAAAGGGAACACAGATAGATAAACACAGAAAAGGGAACACAGATTGGTGAACACAGAAAAGGGAACACAGATTGATGAACACAGATAAGGGAACACAGATAGGTGAACACAAAATAGGGAACACAGATTGGTGAACACAGAAAAGGGAACAGAGATAGATGAACAGAGATAAAAGAACACAGATAGGTGAACAGAGATGGGTGAACACAGATAATGGAACACAGACAGGTGAACACAGATAAGTAAACACAGATACGGGAACACAGATAGGTGAACACAGATATGTGAACGCAAAAAAGGGAACACAGATGGGTGAACACAGATAAGGGAACACAGATGGGTGAACACAGATAAGGGAATACAGATGGGTGAACACAAATAATTGGACACAGATAGGTGAACACAGATAGGTGAACAGAGATGGGTGAACACAGATAATGGAACACAGATAAGTAAACAAAGATGGGTGAACACAGATAAGGGAACACAGATAGGGGGACACGCATGCGTGAACACAGATTAGGGGACACGGATAGGTGAACACAGATGGGTGGATACAGATGGGTGAAGACAGATAATGAAACACAGATAGGTGAACACAGATGGGTGAACACAGATAAGGGAACACAGATAGGGGAACACAGAAATGGGAACACAGATTGGTGAACACAGAAAAGGGAACACAGATAGGTGAACACAGATGGGTGAACACAGATAAGGGAACACAGATAGGTGAACACAGATGGGTGAACACAGAAAAGGGAACACAGATGGGTGAACACAGATAAGGGAACACAGATAGGTGAACAGAACTGGGTGAACACAGATAATGGAACACAGATGGGTGAACACAGATAGGTGAACAGAGATAAGGTAACACAGATAATGGAACACAGATAGGTGAACATAGATGGATGAATACTGATAAGGGAACACAGATAAGGGAACACAGATGGGTGAACACAGAAAAGGGAACACAAATAGGTAAACACAGATAAGGGAACACAGATGGGTGAACACATATAAGGGAACCCAGAGAGGTGAACACAGATGGTTGAACACAGATAAGAGAACACAGATGGCTGAACACAGAAAAGGGAACACTGATAGGTAAACACAGATAAGGGAACACAGATGGGTGAACAAAGATAAGGAAACACAGATAGGTAAACACAGATAAGGGAACACTGATGGGTGAACACAGATAAGGGAACACAGATAGGGGAACACAGATGGGTGAACACAGATAAGGAAACACAGATGGGTGAACACAGATAAGGGAACACAGATGGGTGAACACAGATAAGGGAACACAGATCAGTGAACACAGAAAAGGGAACACAGATTGGTGAACACAGATAAGGGAACACAGATAGGTGAACACAGATAAGGGAACACAGATTGGTGAACACAGAAAAGGGAACACAGATTGGTGAACAGAGATAAAGGAACACAGGTAGGTGAACAGAGATGGGTGAACACAGATGGATGAACACAGATAAGGGAACACAGAAAGGTGAACACAGATGGGTGAACAAAGGTAGGTGAACACAGATGGGTGAACACAGATAAGGGAACACAGATAGGTGAACAAAGAAAAGGCAACACAGATTGGTGAACACAGAAAAGGGAACACAGATTGGGGAACACAGATAAGGGAACACAGATGGGTGAACACAGATAAGGGAACACAGATAGGTAAACACAGACAAAGGAACACAGATGGGTGAACACAGATAAGTGAACACAGATGGGTGAACACAGATAAGGAAACACAGATGGGTGAACACAGATAATGGAACACAGATGGGTGAACACAGATAAGGGAACACAGATTGGTGAACACAGATCAGGGAACACAGATAGGTGAACACGGATGGGTGAACACAGATAAAGGAACACAGAGAGGTGAACAAAGGTGCGTGAACACAGATGGGAGAACACAGATAAGGGAACACAGAAAGGTGAACACAGATGGCAGAACAAAGGTAGGTGACCACGGATGGCTGAACACAGTTAGGGGAACACAGAAAGGTGAACACAAAGGGGTGAAGACAGATAAAGGAACACAGATAGGTGAACAAAGATGGGTGAACACAGATGGGTGAACACAGATAAGGGAACACAGAAAGGTGAACACAGATGGGTGAACACAGATAAGGGAACACAGAAAGGTGAACACAGATGGGTGAACACAGATAGGTGAACACAGACACAGATGGCTGAACACAGAAAAGGCAACACAGATTGGTGAACACAGAAAAGGGAACACAGATTGGTGAACACAGATAAGGGAACACAGATGGGTGAACACAGATAAGGGAACACAGATAGGTAAACACAGACAAAGGAACACAGATGGGTGAACACAGATAAGTGAACACAGATGGGTGAACACAGATAAGGAAACACAGATGGGTGAACACAGATAATGGAACACAGATGGGTGAACACAGATAAGGGAACAAAGAAAGGTGAACACAGATGGGTGAACACAGATAAGGGAACACAGATGGGTGAACACAGATAAGGGAACACAGATGGGTGAACACAGATAAGGGAACACAGATAGGTGAACACAGATGGGTGAACACAGATAAAGGAACAAAGATGGGTGAACACAGATAATGGAACACGGATCAGTGAACACAGATAGGTGAACACAGATGGGTGAACACAGATAGGTGAACACAGATAAGCGAACACAGATGGGTGAACACAGATAAGGGAACTCATATAGGTGAACACAGAAGGGTGAACACAGATAGGTGAACACAGATGGATGAATACAGATAAGGGAACACAGATAGGGGAACACAGATAAGAGAACACAAATGGGTGAACACAGATAAGGGAACACACAGAGGGGAACACAGATGGATCAACACATATAATGGAACACAGATAGGTGAACTCAGATAAGGGAACACAGATGGGTGAACACAGATAAGGGAACAAAGATGGGTGAACACATAATGGGACACATATAGGAGAACACAGATAAGGGAACACAGATGGGTAGACAGATAATGGGACACAGAAAGGTGAAGACAGATAAGGGAACACCGATAGGTGAACACAGATGGGTGAACACAGATAGGTGAACACTATAAAGAGAACACAGATGGGTGAACACAGATAATGGGACACTGATAGGTGAACACAGATAGGTGAACAAAGATGGGTGAACACAGATAGGTGAATACAGACAGGTGAACACAGATAAGGGAACACAGATAGGTGAACACAGATGGGTGACCACAGATAGGTGACAGAGATGGGTGAACACCGGAAGGTGAACACAGATTGTTGAACACAGATAGGTGAACACAGATAGTTGAAGACAAACAAGGGAACACAGATGGGTGAACACAGATAATGGGACACAGATAGGAGAACACATATAAGGGAACACAGATGGGTGAACACAGATAAGGGAACACAGATAGGTAAACACAGACAAAGGAACACAGATGGGTGAACACAGATAAGGGAACACAGATGGGTGAACACAGATAATGGAACACAGATGGGTGAACACAGATAAGGGAACAAAGAAAGGTGAACACAGATGGGTGAACACAGATAAGGGAACACAGATGGGTGAACACAGATAAGGGAACACAGATAGGTGAACACAGATGGGTGAACACAGATAAGGGAACAAAGATGGGTGAACACAGATAATGGAACACGGATCAGTGAACACAGATAGGTGAACACAGATGGGTGAACACAGATAGGTGAACACAGATAAGCAAACACAGATGGGTGAACACAGATAAGGGAACTCATATAGGTGAACAGAGAATGGTGAACACAGATGGATGAATACAGATAAGGGAACACAGATAGGTGAACACAGATAAGGGAACACAGATAGGTGAACACAGAGGGATGAACACAGAAAATGGAACACAGATAGGTGAACTCAGATAAGGGAACACAGATGGGTGAACACAGATAAGAGAACTCAGATGGGTGAACACAAATAATGGGACACAGATAGGAGAACTCAGATAAGGGAACACAGATGGGTAGACAGATAATGGGACACAGAAAGGTGAAGACAGATAAGGGAACACCGATAGGTGAACACAGATGGGTGAACACAGATAGGTGAACACTAAAAAGAGAACACAGATGGGTGAACACAGATAATGGGACACTGATAGGTGAACACAGATAGGTGAACAAAAATGGGTGAACACAGATAGGTGAATACAGACAGGTGAACACAGATAAGGGAACACAGATAGGTGACAGAGATGGGTGAACACAGGAAGGTGAACACAGATTGTTGAACACAGATAGGTGAACACAGAAAGTTGAAGAAAAACAAGGGAACACAGATGGGTGAACACTGATAATGGGACGCAGAAAGGAGAACACAGATAAGGGAACACAGATAGGTAAACACAGACAAAGGAACACAGATGGGTGAACAAAGATAAGGGAACACAGATGGGTGAACACTGATAAGGGAACAAAGAAAGGTGAACACAGATGGGTGAACACAGATAAGGGAACACTGATGGGTGAACACAGATAAGGGAACAAAGATAGGTGAACACAAATGGGTGAACACAGATAAGGGAACACAGATGGGTGAACACAGATAAGGGAACACAGATAGGTGAACACAGATGGGTGAACACAGATAAGGGAACAAAGATGGGTGAACACAGATAATGGAACACGGATCAGTGAACACAGATAGGTGAACACAGATGGGTGAACACAGATAGGTGAACACAGATAAGCGAACACAGATGGGTGAACACAGATAAGGGACCTCATATAGGTGAACACAGAAGGGTGAACACAGATAGGTGAACACAGATGGATGAATACAGATAAGGGAACACAGATAGGTGAACACAGATAAGAGAACACAGATGGGTGAACACAGATAAGGGAACACAGATAGGTGAACAGAGATAAGGGAACACAGATAGGTGAACTCAGATGGATGAACACAGATAATGGAACACAGAGAGGTAGACTCAGATAAGGGAACACAGATGGGTGAACACAGATAAGGGAACAAAGATGGGTGAACACATAATGGGACACAGATAGGAGAACACAGATAAGGGAACACAGATGGGTAGACAGATAATGGGACACAGAAAGGTGAAGACAGATAAGGGAACACCGATAGGTGAACACAGATGGGTGAACACAGATAGGTGAACACTAAAAAGAGAACACAGATGGGTGAACACAGATAATGGGACACTGATAGGTGAACACAGATAGGTGAACAAAGATGGGTGAACACAGATAGGTGAATACAGACAGGTGAACACAGATAAGGGAACACAGATAGGTGAACACAGATGGGTGACCACAGATAGGAGACAGAGATGGGTGAACACAGGAAGGTGAACACAGATTGTTGAACACAGATAGGTGAACACAGATAGTTGAAGACAAACAAGGGAACACAGATGGGTGAACACAGATAATGGGACACAGATAGGAGAACACATATAAGGGAACACAGATGGGTGAACACAGATAAGGGAACACAGATAGGTAAACACAGACAAAGGAACACAGATGGGTGAACACAGATAATGGAACACAGATGGGTGAACACAGATAAGGGAACAAAGAAAGGTGAACACAGATGGGTGAACACAGATAAGGGAACACAGATGGGTGAACACAGATAAGGGAACACAGATAGGTGAACACAGATGGGTGAACACAGATAAGGGAACAAAGATGGCTGAACACAGATAATGGAACACGGATCAGTGAACACAGATAGGTGAACACAGATGGGTGAACACAGATAGGTGAACACAGATAAGCGAACACAGATGGGTGAACACAGATAAGGGAACTCATATAGGTGAACACAGAAGGGTGAACACAGAAAGGTGAACACAGAAGGATGAATACAGATAAGGGAACACAGATAGGTGAACACAGATAAGAGAACACAGATGGGTGAACACAGATAAGGGAACACAGATAGGTGAACACAGATAATGGAACACAGATAGGTGAACTCAGATAAGGGAACACAGATGGGTGAACACAGATAAGGGAACAAAGATGGGTGAACACATAATGGGACACAGATAGGAGAACACAGATAAGGGAACACAGATGGGTAGACAGATAATGGGACACAGAAAGGTGAAGACAGATAAGGGAACACAGATAGGTGAACACAGATCGGTGAACACAGATAGGTGAACACTAAAAAGGGAACACAGATGGGTGAACACAGATAAGGGAACACAGATAGGTGAACACAGAAAAGGGAACACAGATCGGTGAACACAGATAAGGGAACACAGATAGGGGAACACAGATGGGTGAACACAGATAAGGGAACACAGATGGGTGAACACAGATAAGGGAACACAGATAGGTGAACACAGATGGGTGAACACAGATAGGTGACAGAGATGGGTGAACACAGGAAGGTGAACACAGATTGTTGAACACAGATAGGTGAACACAGATAGTTGAAGACAAACAAGGGAACACAGATGGGTGAACACAGATAATGGGACACAGATAGGAGAACACATATAAGGGAACACAGATGGGTAGACAGATAATGGGACACAGATAGGTGAAGACAGATAAGGGAACACAGATGGGTGAACACAGATAGGTGAACGCAAAAAAGGGAACACAGATGGCTGAACACAGATAATGGGACACTGAAAGGTGAACACAGATAAGTGAACAAAGATGGGTGAACACAGATAGGTGAACACAGATGGGTGAACACAGATAAGGGAACACAGATAGGTGAACACAGATGGGTGAACACAGATAATGGAACACAGATAGGTGAACAAAGATGGGTGAACACAGATAGCTGAACACAGATGGGTGAACACAGATAAGGGAACACAGATAGGTGAACACAGATCAGTGAACACAGATAATGGAACACAGATAGGTGAACACAGATGTGTGAACACAGAAAAGGGAACACAGATTGGTGAACACAGAAAAGGGAACACAGATTGGTGAACACAGATCAGGGAACACAGATAGGTGAACACGGATGGGTGAACACAGATAAAGGAACACAGATAGGTGAACAAAGATGGGTGAACACAGATAGGTGAACACAGATGGGTGAACACAGATAAGGGAACACAGAAAGGTGAACACAGATGGGTGAACACAGATAATGGAACACAGATTGGTGAACAAAGATGGGTGAACACTGGTAGGTGAACACTGATGGGTAAACACAGATAAGGGAACACAGATGGGTGAACACAGATAAGGGAACACAGATGGGTGAACACAGATAAGGGAACACAGATCAGTGAACACAGATAGGTGAACAAAGATGGGTGAACACAGATAGGTGAACACAGATAAGGGAACACAGATAGGGGAACACTGATGGATGAATACAGATAAGGGAACACAGATGGGTGAACACAGATAAGGGAACACAGATAGGTGAACACAGATAAGGCAACAAAGATAGGTGAACACAGATGGGTGAAGACAAAAAAAGGGAACACAGATAGGTGAACAAAGATTGGTGAACACAGATAGGTGAATACAGACAGGTGAACACAGATAAGGGAACACAGATAGGTGAACACAGATGGGTGACCACAGATAGATGACAGAGATGGGTGAACACAGGAAGGTGAACACAGATTGTTGAAAACAAATACTTGAAGACAGATAGTTGAAGACAAACAAGGGAACACAGATGGGTGAACACAGATAATGGGACACAGATAGGAGAACACAGATAAGGGAACACAGATGGGTAGACAGATAATGGGACACAGAAAGGTGAAGACAGATAAGGGAACACCGATAGGTGAACACAGATGGGTGAACACAGATAGGTGAACACTAAAAAGGGAACACAGATGGGTGAACACAGATAATGGGACACTGATAGGTGAACACAGATAGGTGAACAAAGATGGGTGAACACAGATAGGTGAATACAGACAGGTGAACACAGATAAGGGAACACAAATAAGTGAAAACAGATGGGTGACCACAGATAAGGGAAGACAGATGGGTGAACACAGATAAGGGAACACAGATAGGTGAAGACAGATGGGTGAACACAGATGGGTGAACACAGATAATGGGACACAGATAGGAGAACACAGATAAGGGAACACTAATACGTGAACACAGATGGGTGCACACAGATAGGTGAACACAGATGGGTGAACACAGATAATGGAACACAGATGGGTGAACACAGATAAGGGAACACAGATAGGTGAACACAGAAAAGGGAACACAGTTTGGTGCACACAGAAAAAGGAACACAGATTGGTGAACAGAGATGGGTGAACACAGATGGGTGAACACAGATAAGGGAACACAGATGGGTGAACACAGATAATGGGACACAGATAGGAGAACACAGATAAGGGAACACAGATGGGTAGACAGATAATGGGACACAGAAAGGTGAAGACAGATAAGGGAACACCGATAGGTGAACACAGATGGATGAACACAGATAGGTGAACACTAAAAAGGGAACACAGATGGGTGAACACAGATAATGGGACACTGATAGGTGAACACAGATAGGTGAACAAAGATTGGTGAACACAGATAGGTGAATACAGACAGGTGAACACAGATAAGGGAACACAGATAGGTGAACAGAGATGGGTGACCACAGATAGGTGACAGAGATGGGTGAACACAGGAAGGTGAACACAGATTGGTGAAAACAGAGAGGTGGACACAGATAGGTGAAGACGAACAAGGGAACACAGATGGGTGAACACAGATAATGGGACACAGATAGGAGAACACAGATAAGGGAACACAGATGGGGAGACAGATAATGGGACACAGAAAGGTGAAGACAGATAAGGGAACACCGATAGGTGAACACAGATGGGTGAACACAGATAGGTGAACACTAAAAAGGGAACACAGATGGGTGAACACAGATAATGGGACACTGATAGGTGAACACAGATAGGTGAACAAAGATTGGTGAACACAGATAGGTGAATACAGACAGGTGAACACAGATAAGGGAACACAGATAGGTGAACACAGATGGGTGACCACAGATAGGTGACAGAGATGGGTGAACACAGGAAGGTGAACACAGATTGTTGAACACAGATAGGTGAACACAGATAGTTGAAGACAAACAAGGGAACACAGATGGGTGAACAGAGATAATGGGCGACAGATAGGAGAACACATATAAGGGAACACAGATGGGTGAACACAGATAAGGGAACACAGATAGGTAAACACAGACAAAGGAACACAGATGGGTGAACACAGATAAGTGAACACAGATGGGTGAACACAGATAATGGAACACAGAGGGGTGAACACAGATAAGGGAACAAAGAAAGGTGAACACAGATAATGGAACACGGATCAGTGAACACAGATAGGTGAACACAGATGGGTGAACACAGATAGGTGAACACAGATAAGCGAACACAGATGGGTGAACACACATAAGGGAACTCATATAGGTGAACACAGAAGGGTGAACACAGATAGGTGAACACAGATGGATGAATACAGATAAGGGAACACAGATAGGTGAACACAGATAAGAGAACACAGATGGGTGAACACAGATAAGGGAACACAGATAGGTGAACACAGATAAAGGAAAACAGATAGGTGAACACAGATGGATGAACACAGATAATGGAACACAGATAGGGGAACTCAGATAAGGGAACCCAGATGGGTGAACACAGATAAGAAAACACAGATGGGTGAACACAGATAATGGGACACAGATAGGAGAAAACAGATAAGGGAACACAGATGGGTAGACAGATAATGGGACACAGAAAGGTGAAGACAGATAAGGGAACACCGATAGGTGAACACAGATGGGTGAACACAGATAGGTGAACACTAAAAAGGGAACACAGATGGGTGAACACAGATAATGGGACACTGAAAGGTGAACACAGATAGGTGAACAAAGATGGGTGAACACAGATAGGTGAATACAGATGGGTGAACACAGATAAGGGAACACAGATAGGTGAACACAGATGGGTGAACACAGATAATGGAATACAGATTGGTGAACAAAGATGGGTGAACACAGATGGGTGAACACAGATGGGTGAACCTAGATAATGGAACACAGATAGGTGAACACAGATGGGTGAACACAGATAAGGGAACACAGATAGGTGAACACAGAAAAGGGAAAACAGATCGATGAACACAGATAAGGGAACACAGATGGGTGAACACAGATAAGGGAACACAGATAGGGTAACACAGATGGGTGAACACAGATAAGAGAACACAGATGGGTGAACACAGATAATGGGACACAGATAGGAGAACACAGACAAAGGAACACAGATAAGTGAACACAGATGGGTGAACACAGATAAGGGAACACAGATGGGTGAACACAGATAATGGAACAGAGATGGGTGAACACAGGTAAGGGAACAAAGAAAGGTGAACACAGATGGGTGAACACAGATGGGTGAACACAGATAAGGGAACACAGATAGGTGGACACAGATGGGTGAACACAGATAAGCGCACAAAGATGGGTGAACACAGATAATGGAACACGGATAAGGGAACACAGATAGGTGAACACAGAAAAGGGAAAACAGATCGGTGAACACAGATAAGGGAACACAGATGGGTGAACACAGATAAGGGAACACAGATAGGTGAACACAGATAAGGGAAGACAGATAGGTGAACACAGATGGGTGAACACAGATAAGGGCACAAAGATGGGTGAACACAGATAATGGAACACGGATAAGGGAACACAGATAGGTGAACACAGAAAAGGGAAAACAGATCGGTGAACACAGATAAGGGAACACAGATGGGTGAACACAGATAAGGGAACACAGATGGGTGAACACAGATAAGGGAAGACAGATAGGTGAACACAGATGGGTGAACACAAATAATGGAACACAGATAGGTGAACACAGATGGGTGAACACAGATAAGGGAACACAGATAGGTGAACACAGAAAAGGGAACACAGATCAGTGAACACAGAATAGGGAACACAGATGGGTGAACAGAGATAAGGGAACACAGATAGGGGAAGACAGATAGCTGAACACAGATAAGGGAACACAGATGGGGGAACACAGATGAGGGAACACAGATGGGTGAACACAGATAAGGGAAAACAGGTGAACACAGATAAGGGAACACAGATAGGTGAACACAGATGGGTGACCACAGATAGGTGACAGAGATGGGTGAACACAGGAAGGTGAACACAGATTGTTGAACACAGATAGGTGAACACAGATAGTTGAAGACAAACAAGGGAACACAGATGGGTGAACACAGATAATGGGACACAGATAGGAGAACACATATAAGGGAACACAGATGGGTGAACACAGATAAGGGAACACAGATAGGTAAACACAGACAAAGGAACACAGATGGGTGAACACAGATAAGTGAACACAGATGGGTGAACACAGATAAGGGAACACAGATGGGTGAACACAGATAATGGAACACACATGGGTGAACACAGATAAGGGAACAAAGAAAGGTGAACACAGATGGGTGAACACAGATAAGGGAACACAGATGGGTGAACACAGATAAGGGAACACGGATCAGTGAACACAGATAGGTGAACACAGATGGGTGAACACAGATAGGTGAACACAGATAAGCGAACACAGATGGGTGAACACAGATAAGGGAACTCATATAGGTGAACACAGATAGGTGAACACAGATGGATGAATACAGATAAGGGAACACAGATAGGTGAACACAGATAAGAGAACACAGATGGGTGAACACAGATAAGGGAACACAGATAGGTGAACACAGATAAGGGAACACAAATAGGTGAACACAGATGGATGAACACAGATAATGGAACACAGATAGGTGAACTCAGATAAGGGAACACAGATGGGTGAACACAGATAAGGGAACACAGATGGGTGAACACAGATAATGGGACACAGATAGGAGAACACAGATAAGGGAACACAGATGGGTAGACAAATAATGGGACACAGAAAGGTGAAGACCGATAAGGGAACACCGATAGGTGAACACAGATGGGGGAACACAGATAGGTGAACACTAAAAAAGGAACACAGATGGGTGAAAACAGATAATGGGACACTGATAGGTGAACACAGATAGGTGAACAAAGATGGGTGAACACAGATAGGTGAATAAAGATGGGTGAACACAGATAAGGGAACACAGATAGGTGAACAAAGATGGGTGAACACAGATGGGTGGAGACAGATAAGGGAACACAGATTGGTGAACAGAGATGGGTAAACACAGATAATGGAACACAGATAGGTGAACACAGATGGGTGAACACAGATAAGGGACAACAGATAGGTGAACCCAGAAAAGGGAACACAGATGGCTAAACACAGATAAGGGAACACAGATAGGGGAACACAGATGGGTGAACACAGATAAGGGAACACAGATAAGGGAAGACAGAAAGGTGAACACAGAGGGGTGAACACAGATAGGTGACAGGGATGGGGGAACACAGGAAGGTGAACACAGATTGTTGAACACAGATAGGTGGACACAGATAGTTGAAGACAAACAAGGGAACACAGATGGGTGAACACAGATAATGGGACACAGATAGGAGAACACATATAAGGGAACACAGATGTGTAGACAGATAATGGGACACAGATAGATGAAGACAGATAAGGGAACACAGATGGGGGAAGACAAATAGCGGAACGCAAAAAAGGGAACACAGATGGCTGAACACAGATAATGGGACACTGAAAGGTGAACACAGATAGGTGAACAAAGATGGGTGAACACAGATAGGTGAACACAGATGGGTGAACACAGATAAGGCAACAGATAGGTGAACACAGAAAAGGGAACACAGATTGGTGAACACAGAAAAGGGAACACAGATTGGTGAACACAGATCAGGGAACACAGATAGGTGAACACGGATGGGTGAACACAGATAAAGGAACACAGATAGGTGAACAAAGATGGGTGAACACAGATAGGTGAACACAGATAAGGGAACACATATAGGTGAAGACAGAAAAGGGAACACAGTTTGGTGCACACAGAAAAAGGAACACAGATTGGTGAACACAGAAAAGGGAACACAGATAGGTGAACACAGATGGGTAAACACAGATAAAGGAACACAGATAGGTGAACAGAGATGGGTGAACACAGATAAGGGAACACAGATGGGTGAACACAGATAATGGGACACAGATAGGAGAACACAGATAAGGGAACACAGATGGGTAGACAGATAATGGGACACAGAAAGTTGAAGACAGATAAGGGAACACCGATAGGTGAACACAGATGGGTGAACACAGATAGGTGAACACTAAAAAGAGAACACAGATGGGTGAACACAGATAATGGGACACTGATAGGTGAACACAGATAGGTGAACAAAGATGGGTGAACACAGATAGGTGAATACAGACAGGTGAACACAGATAAGGGAACACAAATAGGTGAAAACAGATGGGGGACCACAGATAAGGGAACACAGATGGGTGAACACAGAGAAGGGAACACAGATAGGTGAACACAGAAAAGGGAACACAGATAGGTGAACACAGATAAGGGAACACAGATAGGTGAACACAGATGGATGAACACAGATAATGGAACACAGATAGGTGAACTCAGATAAGGGAACACAGATGGGTGAACACAGATAAGAAAACACAGATGGGTGAACACAGATAATGGGACACAGATAGGAGAACACAGATAAGGGAACACAGATGGGTAGACAGATAATGGGACACAGAAAGGTGAAGACAGATAAGGGAACACCGATAGGTGAACACAGATGGGTGAACACAGATAGGTGAACACTAAAAAGGGAACACAGATGGGTGAACACAGATAATGGGACACTGAAAGGTGAACACAGATAGGTGAACAAAGATGGGTGAACACAGATAGGTGAATACAGATGGGTGAACACAGATAAGGGAACACAGATAGGTGAACACAGATGGGTGAACACAGATAATGGAATACAGATTGGTGAACAAAGATGGGTGAACACAGATGGGTGAACACAGATGGGTGAACCTAGATAATGGAACACAGATAGGTGAACACAGATGGGTGAACACAGATAAGGGAACACAGATAGGTGAACACAGAAAAGGGAAAACAGATCGATGAACACAGATAAGGGAACACAGATGGGTGAACACAGATAAGGGAACACAGATAGGGTAACACAGATGGGTGAACACAGATAAGGGAACACAGATGGGTGAACACAGATAATGGGACACAGATAGGAGAACACAGACAAAGGAACACAGATAAGTGAACACAGATGGGTGAACACAGATAAGGGAACACAGATGGGTGAACACAGATAATGGAACAGAGATGGGTGAACACAGATAAGGGAACAAAGAAAGGTGAACACAGATGGGTGAACACAGATAAGGGAACACAGATAGGTGAACACAGATGGGTGAACACAGATAAGGGCACAAAGATGGGTGAACACAGATAATGGAACACGGATAAGGGAACACAGATAGGTGAACACAGAAAAGGGAAAACAGATCGGTGAACACAGATAAGGGAAGACAGATAGGTGAACACAGATGGGTGAACACAGATAAGGGCACAAAGATGGGTGAACACAGATAATGGAACACGGATAAGGGAACACAGATAGGTGAACACAGAAAAGGGAAAACAGATCGGTGAACACAGATAAGGGAACACAGATGGGTGAACACAGATAAGGGAACACAGATGGGTGAACACAGATAAGGAAAGACAGATAGGTGAACACAGATGGGTGAACACAAATAGTGAACACAGATAAGGGCACAAAGATGGGTGAACACAGATAATGGAACACGGATAAGGGAACACAGATAGGTGAACACAGAAAAGGGAAAACAGATCGGTGAACACAGATAAGGGAACACAGATGGGTGAACACAGATAAGGGAACACAGATGGGTGAACACAGATAAGGGAAGACAGATAGGTGAACACAGATGGGTGAACACAAATAATGGAACACAGATAAGTGAAGACAGATGGGTGAACACAGATAAGGGAACACAGATAGGTGAACACAGAAAAGGGAACACAGATCGGTGAACACAGAAAAGGGAACACAGATGGGTGAACAGAGATAAGGGAACACAGATAGGGGAACACAGATGGCTGAACACAGATAAGGGAACACAGATTGGTGAACACAGATAAGGGAACACAGATAGGTGAACACAGATAAGGGAAAACAGGTGAACACAGATAAGGGAACACAGATAGGTGAACACAGATGGGTGACCACAGATAGGTGACAGAGATGGGTGAACACAGGAAGGTGAACACAGATTGTTGAACACAGATAGGAGAACACAGATAGTTGAAGACAAACAAGGGAACACAGATGAGTGAACACAGATAATGGGACACAGATAGGAGAACACATATAAGGCAACACAGATGGGTGGACACAGATAAGGGAACACAGATAGGTAAACACAGACAAAGGAACACAGATGGGTGAACACAGATAAGTGAACACAGATGGGTGAACACAGATAAGGGAACACAGATGGGTGAACACAGATAATGGAACACAGATGGGTGAACACAGATAAGGGAACAAAGAAAGGTGAACACAGATGGGTGAACACAGATAAGGGAACACAGATGGGTGAACACAGATAAGGGAACACAGATGGGTGAACACAGATAAGGGAACACAGATAGGTGAACACAGATAAGGGAACACAGATAGGTGAACACAGATAAGGGAACACAGATAGGTGAACACAGATGGATGAACACAGATAATGGAACACAGATAGGTGAACTCAGATAAGGGAACACAGATGGGTGAACACAGATAAGAAAACACAGATGGGTGAACACAGATAATGGGACACAGATAGGAGAACACAGATAAGGGAACACAGATGGGTAGACAGATAATGGGACACAGAAAGGTGAAGACAGATAAGGGAACACCGATAGGTGAACACAGATGGGTGAACACAGATAGGTGAACACTAAAAAGGGAACACAGATGGGTGAACACAGATAATGGGACACTGAAAGGTGAACACAGATAGGTGAACAAAGATGGGTGAACACAGATAGGTGAATACAGATGGGTGAACACAGATAAGGGAACACAGATAGGTGAACACAGATGGGTGAACACAGATAATGGAATACAGATTGGTGAACAAAGATGGGTGAACACAGATGGGTGAACCTAGATAATGGAACACAGATAGGTGAACACAGATGGGTGAACACAGATAAGGGAACACAGATAGGTGAACACAGAAAAGGGAAAACAGATCGATGAACACAGATAAGGGAACACAGATGGGTGAACACAGATAAGGGAACACAGATAGGGTAACACAGATGGGTGAACACAGATAAGGGAACACAGATGGGGGAACACAGATAATGGGACACAGATAGGAGAACACAGACAAAGGAACACAGATAAGTGAACACAGATGGGTGAACACAGATAAGGGAACACAGATGGGTGAACACAGATAATGGAACAGAGATGGGTGAACACAGATAAGGGAACAAAGAAAGGTGAACACAGATGGGTGAACACAGATGGGTGAACACAGATAAGGGAACACAGATAGGTGAACACAGATGGGTGAACACAGATAAGGGCACAAAGATGGGTGAACACAGATAATGGAACACGGATAAGGGAACACAGATAGGTGAACACAGAAAAGGGAAAACAGATCGGTGAACACAGATAAGGGAACACAGATGGGTGAACACAGATAAGGGAACACAGATAGGTGAACACAGATAAGGGAAGACAGATAGGTGAACACAGATGGGTGAACACAGATAAGGTCACAAAGATGGGTGAACACAGATAATGGAACACGGATAAGGGAACACAGATAGGTGAACACAGAAAAGGGAAAACAGATCGGTGAACACAGATAAGGGAACACAGATGGGTGAACACAGATAAGGGAACACAGATGGGTGAACACAGATAAGGGAAGACAGATAGGTGAACACAGATGGGTGAACACAAATAATGGAACACAGATAGGTGAACACAGATGGGGGAACACAGATAAGGGAACACAGATAGGTGAACACAGAAAAGGGAACACAGATCGGTGAACACAGAAAAGGGAACACAGATGGGTGAACAGAGATAAGGGAACACAGATAGGGGAACACAGATGGCTGAACACAGATAAGGGAACACAGATGGGTGAACACAGATAAGGGAACACAGATGGGTGAACACAGATAAGGGAAAACAGGTGAACACAGATAAGGGAACACAGATAGGTGAACACAGATGGGTGACCACAGATAGGTGACAGAGATGGGTGAACACATGAAGGTGAACACAGATTGTTGGACACAGATAGGTGAACAGAGATAGTTGAAGACAAACAAGGGAACACAGATGGGTGAACACAGATAATGGGACACAGATAGAAGAACACATATAAGGGAACACAGATGGGTGAAGACAGATAAGCGAACACAGATAGGTAAACACAGACAAAGGAACACAGATGGGTGAACACAGATAAGTGAACACAGATGGGTGAACACAGATAAGGGAACACAGATGGGTGAACACAGATAATGGAACACAGATGGGTGAACACAGATAAGGGAACAAAGAAAGGTGAACACAGATGGGTGAACACAGATAAGGGAACACAGATGGGTGAACACAGATAAGGGAACACGGATCAGTGAACACAGATAGGTGAACACAGATGGGTGAACACAGATAGGTGAACACAGATAAGCGAACACAGATGGGTGAACACAGAAAAGGGAAAACAGATTGGTGAACACAGAAAAGGGAACACAGATTGGTGAACACAGATCAGGGAACACAGATAGGTGAACACGGATGGGTGAACACAGATAAAGGAACACAGATAGGTGAACAAAGATGGGTGAACACAGATAGGTGAACACAGATAAGGGAACACATATAGGTGAAGACAGAAAAGGGAACACAGTTTGGTGCATTCAGAAAAAGGAACACAGATTGGTGAACACAGAAAAGGGAACACAGATGGGTGAACACAGATAATGGGACACAGATAGGAGAACACAGATAAGGGAACACAGATGGGTAGACAAATAATGGGACACAGAAAGGTGAAGACCGATAAGGGAACACCGATAGGTGAACACAGATGGGTGAACACAGATAGGTGAACACTAAAAAGGGAACACAGATGGGTGAAAACAGATAATGGGACACTGATAGGTGAACACAGATAGGTGAACAAAGATGGGTGTACACAGATAGGTGAATAAAGATGGGTGAACACAGATAAGGGAACACAGATAGGTGAACAAAGATGGGTGAACACAGATGGGTGAACACAGATAAGGGAACACAGATTGGTGAACACAGATAATGGAACACAGATAGGTGAACACAGATGGGTGAACACAGATAAGGGAACACAGATAGGTGAACACAGAAAAGGGAACACAGATGGGTGAACACAGATAAGGGAACACAGATAGGGGAACACAGATGGGTGAACACAGATAAGGGAACACAGATAAGGGAAGACAGATAGGTGAACACAGATGGGTGAACACAGATAGGTGACAGAGATGGGTGAACACAGGAAGGTGAACACAGATTGTTGAACACAGATAGGTGAACACAGATAGTTGAAGACAAACAAGGGAACACAGATGGGTGAACACAGATATTGGGACACAGATAGGAGAACACATATAAGGGAACACAGATGGGTAGACAGATAATGGGACACAGATAGGTGAAGACAGATAAGGGAACACAGATGGGTGAACACAGATAGGTGAACGCAAAAAAGGGAACACAGATGGCTGAACACAGATAATGGGACACTGAAAGGTGAACACAGATAGGTGAACAAAGATGGGTGAACACAGATAGGTGAACACAGATGGGTGAACACAGAAAAGGCAAGAGAAAGGTGAACACAGAAAAGGGAACACAGATTGGTGAACACAGAAAAGGGAACACAGATTGGTGAACACAGATCAGGGAACACAGATAGGTGAACACGGATGGGTGAACACAGATAAAGGAACACAGATAGGTGAACAAAGATGGGTGAACACAGATAGGTGAACACAGATAAGGGAACACATATAGGTGAAGACAGAAAAGGGAACACAGTTTGGTGCACACAGAAAAAGGAACACAGATTGGTGAACACAGAAAAGGGAACACAGATAGGTGAACACAGATGGGTAAACACAGATAAAGGAACACAGATAGATGAACAGAGATGGGTGAACACAGATGGGTGAACACAGATAAGGGAACACAGATGGGTGAACACAGATAATGGGACACAGATAGGAGAACACAGAAAAGGGAACACAGATGGGAAGACAGATAATGGGACACAGAAAGTTGAAGACAGATAAGGGAACACCGATAGGTGAACACAGATGGGTGAACACAGATAGGTGAACACTAAAAAGAGAACACAGATGGGTGAACACAGATAATGGGACACTGATAGGTGAACACAGATAGGTGAACAAAGATGGGTGAACACAGATAGGTGAATACAGACAGGTGAACACAGATAAGGGAACACAAATAGGTGAAAACAGATGGGTGACCACAGATAAGGGAACACAGATGGGTGAACACAGATAAGGGAACACAGATAGGTGAACACAGATGGGTGAACACAGATGGGTGAACACAGATAAGGGGACACAGATAGGAGAACACAGATAAGGGAACACTAATACGTGAACACAGATGGGTGCACACAGATAGGTGAACACAGATGGGTGAACACAGATAATGGAACACAGATGGGTGAACACAGATAAGGGAACACAGATAGGTGAACACAGATGGGTAAACACAGATAAAGGAACACAGATAGGTGAACAGAGATGGGTGAACACAGATGGGGGAACACAGATAAGGGAACACAGATGGGTGAACACAGATAAGGGAACACAGATGGGTGAACACAGATAATGGGACACAGATAGGAGAACACAGATAAGGGAACACAGATGGGTAGACAGATAATGGGACACAGAAAGGTGAAGACAGATAAGGGAACACCGATAGGTGAACACAGATGGGTGAACACAGATAGGTGAACACTAAAAAGGGAACACAGATGGGTGAACACAGATAATGGGACACTGATTGGTGAACACAGATAGGTGAACAAAGATTGGTGAACACAGATAGGTGAATACAGACAGGTGAACACAGATAAGGGAACACAGATAGGTGAACACAGATGGGTGACCACAGATAGGTGACAGAGATGGGTGAACACAGGAGGGTGAACACAGATTGTTGAAAACAGATAGGTGAACACAGATAGTTGAAGACAAACAAGGGAACACAGATGGGTGAACACAGATAATGGGCCGCAGATAGGAGAACACATATAAGGGAACACAGATGGGTGAACACAGATAAGGGAACACAGATAGGTAAACACAGACAAAGGAACACAGATAAGTGAACACAGATGGGTGAACACAGATAATGGAACACAGATGGGTGAACACAGATAAGGGAACAAAGAAACGTGAACACAGATAAGGGAACACAGATGGGTGAACACAGATAAGGGAACACAGATAGGTGAACACAGATGGGTGAACACAGATAAGGGAACAAAGATGGGTGAACACAGATAATGGAACACGGATCAGTGAACACAGATAGGTGAACACAGATGGGTGAACACGGATAGGTGAACACAGATAAGCGAACACAGATGGGTGAACACAGATAAGGGAACTCATATAGGTGAACACAGAAGGGTGAACACAGATAGGTGAACACAGATGGATGAATACAGATAAGGGAACACAGATAGGTGAACACAGATAAGAGAACACAGATGGGTGAACACAGATAAGGGAACACAGATAGGTGAACACAGATAAGGGAACACAGATAGGTGAACACAGATGGATGAACACAGATAATGGAACACAGATAGCGGAACTCAGACAAGAGAACACAGATGCGTGAACACAGATAAGGGAACACAGATGGGTGAACACAGATAATGGGACACAGATAGGAGAACACAGATAAGGGAACACAGATGGGTAGACAGATAATGGGACACAGAAAGGTGAAGACAGATAAGGGAACACCGATAGGTGAACACAGATGGGTGAACACAGATAGGTGAACACTAAAAAGGGAACACAGATGGGTGAACACAGATAATGGGACACTGAAAGGTGAACACAGATAGGTGAACAAAGATGGGTGAACACAGATAGGTAAATACAGATGGGTGAACACAGATAAGGGAACACAGATAGGTGAACACAGATGGGTGAACACAGATAATGGAATACAGATAGGTGAACAAAGATGGGTGAACACAGATGGGTGAACACAGATGGGTGAACCTAGATAATGGAACAAAGATAAGTGAACACAGATGGGTGAACACAGATAAGGGAACACAGATAGGTGAACACAGAAAAGGGAAAACAGATCGGTGAACACAGATAAGGGAACACAGATGGGTGACCACAGATAAGGGAACACAGATGGGTGAACACAGATAAGGGAACACAGATGGGTGAACACAGATAATGGGACACAGATAGGAGAACACAGACAAAGGAACACAGATAAGTGAACACAGATGGGTGAACACAGATAAGGGAACACAGATGGGTGAACACAGATAATGGAACACAGATGGGTGAACACAGATAAGGGAACAAAGAAAGGTGAACACAGATGGGTGAACACAGATAAGGGAACACAGATAGGTGAACACAGATGGGTGAACACAGATAAGGGCACAAAGATGGGTGAACACAGATAATGGAACACGGATAAGGGAACACAGATAGGTGAACACAGAAAAGGGAAAACAGATCGGTGAACACAGATAAGGGAACACAGATGGGTGAACACAGATAAGGGAACACAGATAGGTGAACACAGATAAGGGAAGACAGATAGGTGAACACAGATGGGTGAACACAGATAAGGGCACAAAGATGGGTGAACACAGATAATGGAACACGGATAAGGGAACACAGATAGGTGAACACAGAAAAGGGAAAACAGATCGGTGAACACAGATAAGGGAACACAGATGGGTGAACACAGATAAGGGAACACAGATGGGTGAACACAGATAAGGGAAGACAGATAGGTGAAGACAGAAGGGTGAACACAAATAATGGAACACAGATAGGTGAACACAGATGGGTGAACACAGATAAGGGAACACAGATAGGTGAACACAGAAAAGGGAACACAGATCGGTGAACACAGAAAAGGGAACACGGATGGGTGAACAGAGATAAGGGAACACAGATAGGGGAACACAGATGGCTGAACACAGATAAGGGAACACAGATGGGTGAACACAGATAAGGGAACACAGATAGGTGAACACAGATAAGGGAAAACAGGTGAACACAGATAAGGGAACACAGATAGGTGAACACAGATGGGTGACCACAGATAGGTGACAGAGATGGGTGAACACAGGAAGGTGAACACAGATTGTTGAACACAGATAGGTGAACACAGATAGTTGAAGACAAACAAGGGAACACAGTTGGGTGAACACAGATAATGGGACACAGATAGGAGAACACATAGAAGGGAACACAGATGGGTGAACACCGATAAGGGAACACAGATAGGTAAACACAGACAAAGGAACACAGATGGGTGAACACAGATAAGTGAACACAGATGGGTGAACACAGATAAGGGAACACAGATGGGTGAACACAGATAATGGAACACAGATGGGTGAACACAGATAAGGGAACAAAGAAAGGTGAACACAGATGGGTGAACACAGATAAGGGAACACAGATGGGTGAACACAGATAAGGGAACACAGATAGGTGAACACAGATGGGTGAACACAGATAAGGGCACAAAGATGGGTGAACACAGATAATGGAACACGGATCAGTGAACACAGATAGGTGAACACAGATGGGTGAACACAGATAGGTGAACACAGATAAGCGAACACAGATGGGTGAACACAGATAAGGGAACTCATATAGGTGAACACAGATAGGTGAACACAGATGGATGAATACAGATAAGGGAACAGAGATAGGTGAACACAGATAAGAGAACACAGATGGGTGAACACAGATAAGGGAACACAGATAGGTGAACACAGATAAGGGAACACAAATAGGTGAACACAGATGGATGAACACAGATAATGGAACACAGATAGGTGAACTCAGATAAGGGAACACAGATGGGTGAACACAGATAAGGGAACACAGATGGGTGAACACAGATAATGGGACACAGATAGGAGAACACAGAGAAGGGAAGACAGATGGGTAGACAAGTAATGGGACACAGAAAGGTGAAGACCGATAAGGGAACACCGATAGGTGAACACAGATGGGTGAACACAGATAGGTGAACACTAAAAAGGGAACACAGATGGGTGAAAACAGATAATGGGACACTGATAGGTGAACACAGATAGGTGAACAAAGATGGGTGAACACAGATAGGTGAATAAAGATGGGTGAACACAGATAAGGGAACACAGATAGGAGAACAAAGATGGGTGAACACAGATGGGTGAACACAGATAAGGGAACACAGATAGGTGAACACAGATGGGTGAACACAGATAATGGAACACAGATAGGTGAACACAGATGGGTGAACACAGATAAGGGAACACAGATAGGTGAACACAGAAAAGGGAACACAGATGGGTGAACACAGATAAGGGAACACAGATAGGGAAACACAGATGGGTGAACACAGATAAGGGAACACAGATAAGGGAAGACAGATAGGTGAACACAGATGGGTGAACACAGATAGGTGACAGAGATGGGTGAACACAGGAAGGTGAACACAGATTGTTGAACACAGATAGGTGAACACAGATAGTTGAAGACAAACAAGGGAACACAGATGGGTGAACACAGATAATGGGACACAGATAGGAGAACATATATAAGGGAACACAGATGGGTAGACAGATAATGGGACACAGATAGGTGAAGACAGATAAGGGAACACAGATGGGTGAACACAGATAGGTGAACGCAAAAAAGGGAACACAGATGGCTGAACACAGATAATGGGACACTGAAAGGTGAACACAGATAGGTGAACAAAGATGGGTGAACACAGATAGGTGAACACAGATGGGTGAACCCAAATAAAGCAACAGATAGGTGAACACAGAAAAGGGAACACAGATTGGTGAACACAGAAAAGGGAACACAGATTGGTGAACACAGATCAGGGAATACAGATAGGTGAACACGGATGGGTAAACACAGATAAAGGAACACAGATAGGTGAACAAAGATGGGTGAACACAGATAGGTGAACACAGATGGGTGAACACAGATAAGGGAACACAGAAAGGTGAACACAGATGGGTGAACACAGATAATGGAACACAGATTGGTGAACAAAGATGGGTGAACACTGGTAGGTGAACACTGATGGGTGAACACAGAAAAGGGAACACAGATGGGTGAACACAGATAAGGGAACACAGATAGTTTAACACAGATAAAGCAACAAAGATAGGTGAACACAGATGGGTAGAAACAGAAAAGGGAACACAGATAGGTGAACAAAGATGGCTGAACACAGATAGGTGAACACAGATAAGGGAACACAGATAGGGGAACACTGATGGATGAATACAGATAAGGGAACACAGATGGGTGAACACAGATAAGGGAACACAGATAGTTGAACACAGATAAAGCAACAAAGATAGGTGAACACAGATGGGTAGAGACAGAAAAGGGAACACAGATAGGTGAACACAAAAAAGGGTACGCAGATAGGTAAACACAGATAAAGGAACACAGATGGGTGAACACAGATAGGTAAACACAGATAAGGGAACACAGATGGGTGAACACAAATAAGGGAACACAGATAGGTGTTCACTGATGGGTGAACACAGATAAGGGAACACAGATGGGTGAACACAGATAATGGAACACAGATCAGTAAACACAGATAAGGAAACTCAGATAGGTAAACACAGATAAGGGAACACAGATAGGTGAACACAGATAAGGGAATACAGATGGCTGAACACAGATAGGTGAACACAGATAATGGGACACAGATAGGTGAACACAGATGGGTGAACACAGATGGGTGAACACAAATAATGGGACACAGATAGGAGAACACAGATAAGGGAACACAAATACGTGAACACAGATGGGTGCACACAGATAGGTGAACACAGATGGGTGAACACAGATAATGGAACACAGATGGGTGAACACAGTAAGGGAACACAGATAGGTGAACACAGAAAAGGGAACACAGTTTGGTGCACACAGAAAAAGGAACACAGATTGGTGAACACAGATAAGGGAACACAGAAAGGTGAACACAGATGGGTAAACACAGATAAAGGAACACAGATAGGTAAACAGAGATGGGGGAACACAGATGGGTGAACACAGATAATGGGACACAGATAGGAGAACACAGATAAGGGAACACAGATGGGTGAACACAGATAGGTGAACACTAAAAAGGGAACACAGATGGGTGAACACAGATAATGGGCACTGATAGGTGAACACAGATAGGTGAACAAAGATGGGTGAACACAGATGGGTGAACACAGATAAGGGAACACAGATGGGTGAACACAGATAAGGGAACACAGATAGGGTAACACAGATGGGTGAACACAGATAAGGGAACACAGATGGGTGAACACAGATAAGGGAAGACAGATAGGTGAACACAAATGGGTGAACACAGATAAGGGAACACAGATAGGTGAACACAGATGGGTGAACACAGATAATGGAACACAGATAGGTGAAAACAGATGGGTGAACACAGATAAAGGAACAGAGATAGGTGAACACAGAAAAGGGAACACAGATCGGTGAACACAGAAAAGGGAACACAGATGGGTGAACACAGATAAGGGAACACAGATAGGGGAACACAGATGGCTGAACACAGATAAGGGAACACAGATGGGTGAACACAGATAAGGGAACACAGATAGGTGAACACAGATAAGGAAACACAGATAGTTGAACACAGATGTTTTAACACAGATAGGTGAACACAGATAAGGGAACACAGGTGAACACAGATTAGGGAACACAGATAGGTGAACACAGATGGGTGACCACAGATAGGTGACAGAGATGGGTGAACACGAGGGTGAACACAGATTGTTGAACACAGATAGTTGAAGACAAACAAGGGAACACAGATGGGTGAACACAGATAATGGGACACAGATAGGAGAACACATATAAGGGAACACAGATGGGTGAACACAGATAAGGGAACACAGATAGGTAAACACAGACAAAAGAACACAGATGGGTGAACACAGATAAGTGAACACAGATGGGTGAACACAGATAAGGGAACACAGATGGGTGAACACAGATAATGGAACACAGATGGGTGAACACAGATAAGGGAACAAAGAAAGGTGAACACAGATGGGGGAACACAGATGGGTGAACACAGATAGGTGAACACAGATAAGCGAACACAGATGGGTGAACACAGATAAGGGAACTCATATAGGTGAACACAGAAGGGTGAACACAGATAGGTGAACACAGATGGATGAATACAGATAAGGGAACACAGATAGGTGAACACAGATAAGAGAACAGAGATGGTTGAACACAGATAAGGGAACACAGATGGGTGAACACAGATAGGTGAACACAGATAAGCGAACAAAGATGGGTGAACACAGATAAGGGAACTCATATAGGTGAACACAGAAGGGTGAACACAGATAGGTGAACACAGATGGATGAATACAGATAAGGGAACACAGATAGGTGAACACAGATAAGAGAACACAGATGGGTGAACACAGATAAGGGAACACAGATCGGTGAACACAGATCAGGGAACACAGATAGGTGAACACGGATGGGTGAACACAGAAAAAGGAACACAGATAGGTGAACAAAGATGGGTGAACACAGATAGGTGAACACAGATGGGTGAACACAGATAAGGGAACACAGAAAGGTGAACACAGATGGGTGAACACAGATAATGGAACACAGATTGGTGAAAAAAGATGGGTGAACACTGGTAGGTGAACACTGATGGGTGAACACAGATAAGGGAACACAGATGGGTGAACACAGATAAGGGAACACAGATGGGTGAACACAGATAAGGGAACACAGATCAGTGAACACAGATAGGAGAACAAAGATGGGTGAACACAGATAGGTGAACACAGATAAGGGAACACAGATAGGGGAACACAGATGGATGAATACAGATAAGGGAACACAGATGGGTGAACACAGATAAGGGAACACAGGTAGGTGAACACAGATAAGGCAACAAAGATAGGTGAACACAGATGGGTGAAGACAGAAAAGGGAACACAGATAGGTAAACACAGATAAGGGAACACAGATGTGAGAAGACAGATAGGTAAACACAGATAAGGGAACACAGATGGGTGAACACAGATAAGGGAACACAGATAGGTGTTCACTGATGGGTGAACACAGATAAGGGAACACAGATGGGTGAACACAGATAATGGAACACAGATCAGTGAACACAGATAAGGGAACACAGATAGGTAAACACAGATAAGGGGACACAGATAGGTGAACACAGATAAGGGAATACAGATGGGTGAACACAGATAAGGGTACACAGATGGGTGAACACAGATAAGGGAACACAGATGGGTGAACACAGATAAGGGTACACAGATAAGTGAGCACAGAAAAGGGAACACAGACTGGTGAACACAGATAGGGGAACACAGATGGGTGAACACAGAAAAGGGAACACAGATAGGTAAACACAGATAAGGGAACACAGATGGGCGAACACAGATAAGGGAAGACAGATAGGTGAACAGAGATGGTTGAACACAGATAAAAGAACACAGATAGATAAACACAGAAAAGGGAACACAGATTGGTGAACACAGAAAAGGGAACACAGATTGGTGAACAGAAATAAAGGAACACAGATAGGTGAACAGAGATGGGTGAACACAGATGGATGAACACAGATAATGGAACACAGATAGGTGAACACAGATAAGTAAACACAGATAAGGGAACACAGATAGGTGAACACAGATATGTGAACACAAAAAAGGCAACACAGATGGGTGAATACAGATAAGGGAACACAGATGGGTGAACACAGATAAGGGAATTCAGATGGGTGAACACAAATAATTGGACAGAGATAGGTGAACACAGATAGGAGAACAGAGATGGGTGAACACAGATAATGGAACACAGAGAAGTAAACAAAGATGGGTGAACACAGATAAGGGAACACAGATGGGTGAACACAGATTAGGGAACACGGATAGGTTAACACAGATTGGTGAACACAGATAATGAAACACAGATAGGTGAACACAGATGGGTGAACACAGATAAGGGAACACAGATAGGTGAACACAGAAAAGGGAACACAGATTGGTGAACACAGAAAAGAGAACACAGAAAGGTGAACACAGATGGGTGAACACAGATAAGGGAACACTGATAGGTGAACACAGATAAGGGAACACAGATAGGTGAACACAGATGGATGAACACAGATAATGGAACACAGATAGGTGAACTCAGATAAGGGAACACAGATGGGTGAACACAGATAAGGGAACACAGATGGGTGAACACAGATAATGGGACACAGATAGGAGAACACAGATAAAGGAACACAGATGGGTAGACAGATAATGGGACACAGATAGGTGAACAGAAATGGGTGAACACAGATAATGGAACACAGATAGGTGAACACAGATAGGTGAACAGAGATAAGGTAACACAGATAATGGAACACAGATAGGTGAACACAGATGGATGAATACTGATAAGGGAACACAGATGGGTGAACACAGATAAGGGAACACAGATAGGTGAACACAGATTAGGGAACACAGATGGGTGAACACAGAAAAGGGAACACAGATCGGTAAACACAGATAATGGAACACAGATGGGTGAACACAGATAAGGGAACCCAGAGAGGTGAACACAGATGGGTGAACACAGATAGGTGAACACAGATAAGGGAACAAAGAAAGGTGAACACAGATGGATGAACACAGATAAGGGAACACAGATGGGTGAACACAGATAATGGAACACAGATAGGTGAACACAAATAAGGCAACACAGATAGGTGAACACAGATGGATGAACACAGATAATGGAACACAGATAGGTGAACACAGATAAGGGAACACAGATAGGTGAACACAGATAAGGGAACACAGATGGGGAAATACAGATAAGAGAACACAGATAAGGGAACACAGATAGATGAACACAGATGGGTGACCACAGATAGGTGACAGAGATGGGTGAACACAGGAAGGTGAACACAGATTGTTGAACACAGATAGGTGAACACAGATAGTTGAAGACAGATAATGGAACACAGATAGGTGAACACAGTTGGGTGAACACAGAAAAGGCAACACAGATTGGTGAACACAGAAAAGGGAACACAGATTGGTGAACACAGATAAGGGAACACAGATGGGTGAACACAGATAAGGGAACACAGATAGGTGAACACAGATGGGTAAACACAGATAAAGGAACACAGATAGGTGAACAGAGATGGGTGAACACAGATAGGTGAATACAGACAGGTGAACACAGATAATGGAACACAGATAGGTGAACACAGTTGGGTGAACACAGAAAAGGCAACACAGATTGGTGAACACAGAAAAGGGAACACAGATTGGTGAACACAGATAAGGGAACACAGATGGGTGAACACAGATAAGGGAACACAGATAGGTGAACACAGATGGGTAAACACAGATAAAGGAACACAGATAGGTGAACAGAGATGGGTGAACACAGATAGGTGAATACAGACAGGTGAACACAGATAAGGGAACACAGATAGGTGAACACAGATGGGTGACCACAGATAGGTGACAGAGATGGGTGAACACAGGAAGGTGAACACAGATTGTTGAACACAGATAGGTGAACACAGATAGTTGAAGACAAACAAGGGAACACAGATGGGTGAACACAGATAATGGGACACAGATAGGAGAACACATATAAGGGAACACAGATGGGTGAACACAAATAAGGGAACACAGATAGGTAAACACAGACAAAGGAACACAGATAAGTGAACACAGATGGGTGAACACAGATAATGGAACACAGATGGGTGAACACAGATAAGGGAACAAAGAAAGGTGAACACAGATGGGTGAACACAGATAAGGGAACACAGATGGGTGAACACAGATAAGGGAACACAGATAGGTGAACACAGATAGGTGAACACAGATGGGTGAACACAGATAATGGGACACAGATAGGAGAACACAGATAAGGGAACACTAATACGTGAACACAGATGGGTGCACACAGATAGGTGAACACAGATGGGTGAACACAGATAATGGAACACAGATGTGTGAACACAGATGAGGGAAAACAGATAGGTGAACACAGAGAAGGGAACACAGTTTGGTGCACACAGAAAAAGGAACACAGATTGGGGAACACAGATAAGGGAACACAGATAGGGAGACACATATGGGTAAACACAGATAAAGGAACACAGATAGGTGAACAGAGATGGGTGAACACAGATAAGGGAACACAGATGGGTGAACACAGATAATGGGACACAGATAGGAGAACACAGATAAGGGAACACAGATAAGTAGACAGATAATGGGACACAGAAAGCTGAAGACAGATAAGGGAACACCGATAGGTGAACAAAGATGGGTGAACACAGATAGGTGAACACTAAAATGGGAACACAGATGGGTGAACACAGATAATGGGACACTGATAGGTGAACACAGATAGGTGAACAAAGATTGGTGAACACAGATAGGTGAATACAGACAGGTGAACACAGATAAGGGAACACAGATAGGTGAACACAGATGGGTGACCACAGATAGGTGACAGAGATGGGTGAACACAGGAAGGTGAACACAGATTGTTGAAAACAGATAGGTGAACACAGATAGTTGAAGACAAACAAGGGAAAACAGATGGGTGAACACAGATAATGGGCCACAGATAGGAGAACACATATAAGGGAACACAGATGGGTGAACACAGATAAGGGAACACAGATAGGTAAACACAGACAAAGGAACACAGATAAGTGAACACAGATGGGTGAACACAGATAATGGAACACAGATGGGTGAACACAGATAAGGGAACAAAGAAAGGTGAACACAGATAAGGGAACACAGATGGGTGAACACAGATAAGGGAACACAGATAGGTGAACACAGATGGGTGATCACAGATAAGGGAACAAAGATGGGTGAACACAGATAATGGAACACGGATCAGTGAACACAGATAGGTGAACACAGATGGGTGAACACAGATAAGTGAACACAGATAAGCGAACACAGATGGATGAACACAGATAAGGGAACTCATATAGGTGAACACAGAAGGGTGAACACAGATAGGTGAACACAGATGGATGAATACAGATAAGGGAACACAGATAGGTGAACACAGATAAGAGAACACAGATGGGTGAACACAGATAAGGGAACACAGATAGGTGAACACAGATAAGGGAACACAGATAGGTGAACACAGATGGATGAACACAGATAATGGAACACAGATAGGTGAACTCAGATAAGGGCACAAAGATGGGTGAACACAGATAATGGAACACGGATCAGTGAACACAGATAGGTTAACACAGATGGGTGAACACAGATAGGTGAACACAGATAAGCGAACACAGATGGGTGAACACAGATAAGGGAACTCATATAGGTGAACACAGATAGGTGAACACAGATGGATGAATACAGATAAGGGAACACAGATAGGTGAACACAGATAAGAGAACACAGATGGGTGAACACAGATAAGGGAACACAGATAGGTGAACACAGATAAGGGAACACAAATAGGTGAACACAGATGGATGAACACAGATAATGGAACACAGATAGGTGAACTCAGATAAGGGAACACAGATGGGTGAACACAGATAAGGGAACACAGATGGGTGAACACAGATAATGGGACACAGATAGGAGAACACAGATAAGGGAACACAGATGGGTAGACAAATAATGGGACACAGAAAGGTGAAGACCGATAAGGGAACACCGATAGGTGAACACAGATGGGGGAAAACAGAGAGGTGAACAATAAAAAGAAAACAAAGAAGGGAGAAAACAGATAATGGGACACTGATAGGTGAACACAGATAGGTGAACAAAGATGGGTGAACACAGATAGGTGAATAAAGATGGGTGAACACAGATAAGGGAACACAGATAGGTGAACAAAGATGGGTGAACACAGATGGGTGAACACAGATAAGAGAACACAGATAGATGAACACAGGTGGGTGAACACAGATAATGGAACACAGATAGGTGAACACAGATGGGTGAACACAGATAAGGGAACACAGATAGGTGAACACAGAAAAGGGAACACAGATGTGTGAACACAGATAAGGGAAGACAGATAGGGAAACACAGAGGGGTGAACACAGATAAGGGAACACAGATAAGGGAAGACAGATAGGTGAACACAGATGGGTGAACACAGATAGGTGACAGAGATGGGTGAACACAGGAAGGTGAACACAGATTGTTGAACACAGATAGGTGAACACAGATAGTTGAAGACAAACAAGGGAACACAGATGGGTGAACACAGATAATGGGACACAGATAGGAGAACATATATAAGGGAACACAGATGGGTAGACAGATAATGGGACACAGATAGGTGAAGACAGATAAGGGAACACAGATGGGTGAACACAGATAGGTGAACGCAAAAAAGGGAACACAGATGGCTGAACACAGATAATGGGACACTGAAAGGTGAACACAGATAGGTGAACAAAGATGGGTGAACACAGATAGGTGAACACAGATGGGTGAACACAGATAAGGCAACAGATAGGTGAACACAGAAAAGGGAACACAGATTGGTGAACACAGAAAAGGGAACACAGATTGGTGAACACAGATCAGGGAACACAGATAGGTGAACACGGATGGGTGAACACAGATAAAGGAACACAGATAGGTGAACAAAGATGGGTGAACACAGATAGGTGAACACAGATGGGTGAACACAGATAAGGGAACACAGAAAGGTGAACACAGATGGGTGAACACAGATAATGGAACACAGATTGGTGAACAAAGATGGGTGAACACTGGTAGGTGAACACTGATGGGTGAACACAGATAAGGGAACACAGATGGGTGAACACAGATAAGGGAACACAGATAGTTGAACACAGATAAAGCAACAAAGATAGGTGAACACAGATGGGTAGAGACAGAAAAGGGAACACAGATAGGTGAACAAAGATGGCTGAACACAGATAGGTGAACACAGATAAGGGAACACAGATAGGTGAACACTGATGGATGAATACAGATAAGGGAACACAGATAGGTGAACACAGATAAGAGAACACAGATGGGTGAACACAGATAAGGGAACACAGATAGGTGAACACAGATAAGGGAACACAGATAGGTGAACACAGATGGATGAGCACAGATAATGGAACACAGATAGGTGAACTCAGATAAGGGCACAAAGATGGGTGAACACAGATAATGGAACACGGATCAGTGAACACAGATAGGTGAACACAGATGGGTGAACACAGATAGGTGAACACAGATAAGCGAACACAGATGGGTGAACACAGATAAGGGAACTCATATAGGTGAACACAGATAGGTGAACACAGATGGATGAATACAGATAAGGGAACACAGATAGGTGAACACAGATAAGAGAACACAGATGGGTGAACACAGATAAGGGAACACAGATAGGTGAACACAGATAAGGGAACACAAATAGGTGAACACAGATGGATGAACACAGATAATGGAACACAGATAGGTGAACTCAGATAAGGGAACACAGATGGGTGAACACAGATAAGGGAACACAGATGGGTGAACACAGATAATGGGACACAGATAGGAGAACACAGATAAGGGAACACAGATGGGTAGACAAATAATGGGACACAGAAAGGTGAAGACCGATAAGGGAACACCGATAGGTGAACACAGATGGGTGAACACAGATAGGTGAACACTAAAAAGGGAACACAGATGGGTGAAAACAGATAATGGGACACTGATAGGTGAACACAGATAGGTGAACAAAGATGGGTGAACACAGATAGGTGAATAAAGATGGGTGAACACAGATAAGGGAACACAGATAGGTGAACAAAGATGGGTGAACACAGATGGGTGAACACAGATAAGGGAACACAGATAGGTGAACACAGATGGGTGAACACAGATAATGGAACACAGATGGGTGAACACAGATAAGGGAACACAGATAGGTGAACACAGAAAAGGGAACACAGATGGGTGAACACAGATAAGGGAACACAGATAGGGAAACACAGATGGGTGAACACAGATAAGGGAACACAGATAAGGGAAGACAGATAGGTGAACACAGATGGGTGAACACAGATAGGTGACAGAGATGGGTGAACACAGGAAGGTGAACACAGATTGTTGAACACAGATAGGTGAACACAGATAGTTGAAGACAAACAAGGGAACACAGATGGGTGAACACAGATAATGGGACACAGATAGGAGAACATATATAAGGGAACACAGATGGGTAGACAGATAATGGGACACAGATAGGTGAAGACAGATAAGGGAACACAGATGGGTGAACACAGATAGGTGAACGCAAAAAAGGGAACACAGATGGCTGAACACAGATAATGGGACACTGAAAGGTGAACACAGATAGGTGAACAAAGATGGGTGAACACAGATAGGTGAACACAGATGGGTGAACACAGATAAGGCAATAGATAGGTGAACACAGAAAAGGGAACACAGATTGGTGAACACAGAAAAGGGAACACAGATTGGTGAACACAGATCAGGGAACACAGATAGGTGAACACGGATGGGTGAACACAGATAAAGGAACACAGATAGGTGAACAAAGATGGGTGAACACAGATAGGTGAACACAGATGGGTGAACAAAGATAAGGGAACACAGAAAGGTGAACACAGATGGGTGAACACAGATAATGGAACACAGATTGGTGAACAAAGATGGGTGAACACTGGTAGGTGAACACTGATGGGTGAACACAGATAAGGGAACACAGATGGGTGAACACAGATAAGGGAACACAGATAGTTGAACACAGATAAAGCAACAAAGATAGGTGAACACAGATGGGTAGAGACAGAAAAGGGAACACAGATAGGTGAACAAAGATGGCTGAACACAGATAGGTGAACACAGATAAGGGAACACAGATAGGGGAACACTGATGGATGAATACAGATAAGGGAACACAGATGGGTGAACACAGATAAGGGAACACAGATAGTTGAACACAGATAAAGCAACAAAGATAGGTGAACACAGATGGGTAGAGACAGAAAAGGGAACACAGATAGGTGAACACAGAAAAGGGTACGCAGATAGGTAAACACAGATAAAGGAACACAGATGGGTGAACACAGATAGGTAAACACAGATAAGGGAACACAGATGGGTGAACACAAATAAGGGAACACAGATAGGTGTTCACTGATGGGTGAACACAGATAAGGGAACACAGATGGGTGAACACAGATAATGGAACACAGATCAGTGAACACAGATAAGGAAACTCAGATAGGTAAACACAGATAAGGGAACACAGATAGGTGAACACAGATAAGGGAATACAGATGGGTGAACACAGATAGGTGAACACACATAATGGGACACAGATAGGTGAACACAGATGGGTGAACACAGATGGGAGAACACAAATAATGGGACACAGATAGGAGAACACAGATAAGGGAACACAAATACGTGAACACAGATGGGTGCACACAGATAGGTGAACACAGATGGGTGAACACAGATAATGGAACACAGATGGGTGAACACAGTAAGGGAACACAGATAGGTGAACACAGAAAAGGGAACACAGTTTGGTGCACACAGAAAAAGGAACACAGATTGGTGAACACAGATAAGGGAACACAGAAAGGTGAACACAGATGGGTAAACACAGATAAAGGAACACAGATAGGTGAACAGAGATGGGGGAACACAGATGGGTGAACACAGATAATGGGACACAGATAGGAGAACACAGATAAGGGAACACAGATGGGTGAACACAGATAGGTGAACACTAAAAAGGGAACACAGATGGGTGAACACAGATAATGGGACACTGATAGGTGAACACAGATAGGTGAACAAAGATGGGTGAACACAGATGGGTGAACACAGATAAGGGAACACAGATGGGTGAACACAGATAAGGGAACACAGATAGGGTAACACAGATGGGTGAACACAGATAAGGGAACACAGATGGGTGAACACAGATAAGGGAAGACAGATAGGTGAACACAAATGGGTGAACACAGATAAGAGAACACAGATAGGTGAACACAGATGGGTGAACACAGATAATGGAACACAGATAGGTGAAAACAGATGGGTGAACACAGATAAGGGAACACAGATAGGTGAACACAGAAAAGGGAACACAGATCGGTGAACACAGAAAAGGGAACACAGATGGGTGAACACAGATAAGGGAACACAGATAGGGGAACACAGATGGCTGAACACAGATAAGCGAACACAGATGGGTGAACACAGATAAGGGAACACAGATAGGTGAACACAGATAAGGAAACACAGATAGTTGAACACAGATGTTTTAACACAGATAGGTGAACACAGATAAGGGAACACAGGTGAACACAGATTAGGGAACACAGATAGGTGAACACAGATGGGTGACCACAGATAGGTGACAGAGATGGGTGAACACGAGGGTGAACACAGATTGTTGAACACAGATAGTTGAAGACAAACAAGGGAACACAGATGGGTGAACACAGATAATGGGACACAGATAGGAGAACACATATAACGGAACACAGACGGATGAACACAGATAAGGGAACACAGATAGGTAAACACAGACAAAAGAACACAGATGGGAGAACACAGATAAGTGAACAGAGATGGGTGAACACAGATAAGGGAACACAGATGGGTGAACACAGATAATGGAACACAGATGGGTGAACACAGATAAGGGAACAAAGAAAGGTGAACACAGATGGGGGACCACAGATGGGTGAACACAGATAGGTGAACACAGATAAGCGAACACAGATGGGTGAACACAGATAAGGGAACTCATATAGGTGAACACAGAAGGGTGAACACAGATAGGTGAACACAGATGGATGAATACAGATAAGGGAACACAGATAGGTGAACACAGATAAGAGAACAGAGATGGTTGAACACAGATAAGGGAACACAGATGGGTGAACACAGATAGGTGAACACAGATAAGCGAACAAAGATGGGTGAAGACAGATAAGGGAACTCATATAGGTGAACACAGAAGGGTGAACCCAGATAGGTGAACACAGATGGATGAATACAGATAAGGGAACACAGATAGGTGAACACAGATAAGAGAACACAGATGGGTGAACACAGATAAGGGAACACAGATCGGTGAACACAGATCAGGGAACACAGATAGGTGAACACGGATGGGTGAACACAGATAAAGGAACACAGATAGGTGAACAAAGATGGGTGAACACAGATAGGTGAACACAGCTGGGTGAACACAGATAAGGGAACACAGAAAGGTGAACACAGATGGGTGAACACAGATAATGGAACACAGATTGGTGAAAAAAGATGGGTGAACACAGATAATGGAACACAGATAGGTGAAAACAGATGGGTGAACACAGATAAGGGAACACAGATAGGTGAACACAGAAAAGGGAACACAGATCGGTGAACACAGAAAAGGGAACACAGATGGGTGAACACAGATAAGGGAACACAGATAGGGGAACACAGATGGCTGAACACAGATAAGGGAACACAGATGGGTGAACACAGATAAGGGAACACAGATAGGTGAACACAGATAAGGAAACACAGATAGTTGAACACAGATGTTTTAACACAGATAGGTGAACACAGATAAGGGAACACAGGTGAACACAGATTAGGGAACACAGATAGGTGAACACAGATGGGTGACCACAGATAGGTGACAGAGATGGGTGAACACGAGGGTTAACACAGATTGTTGAACACAGATAGTTGAAGACAAACAAGGGAACACAGATGGGTGAACACAGATAATGGGACACAGATAGGAGAACACATATAAGGGAACACAGATGGGTGAACACAGATAAGGGAACACAGATAGGTAAACACAGACAAAAGAACACAGATGGGTGAACACAGATAAGTGAACAGAGATGGGTGAACACAGATAAGGGAACACAGATGGGTGAACACAGATAATGGAACACAGATGGGTGAACACAGATAAGGGAACAAAGAAAGGTGAAGACAGATGGGGGAACACAGATGGGTGAACACAGATAGGTGAACACAGATAATGGAACACAGATGGGTGAACACAGATAAGGGAACTCATATAGGTGAACACAGAAGGGTGAACACAGATAGGTGAACACAGATGGATGAATACAGATAAGGGAACACAGATAGGTGAACACAGATAAGAGAACAGAGATGGTTGAACACAGATAAGGGAACACAGATGGGTGAACACAGATAGGTGAACACAGATAAGCGAACAAAGATGGGTGAACACAGATAAGGGAACTCATATAGGTGAACACAGAAGGGTGAACACAGATAGGTGAACACAGATGGATGAATACAGATAAGGGAACACAGATAGGTGAACACAGATAAGAGAACACAGATGGGTGAACACAGATAAGGGAACACAGATCGGTGAACACAGATCAGGGAACACAGATAGGTGAACACGGATGGGTGAACACAGATAAAGGAACACAGATAGGTGAACAAAGATGGGTGAACACAGATAGGTGAACACAGATGGGTGAACACAGATAAGGGAACACAGAAAGGTGAACACAGATGGGTGAACACAGATAATGGAACACAGATTGGTGAAAAAAGATGGGTGAACACTGGTAGGTGAACACTGATGGGTGAACACAGATAAGGGAACACAGATGGGTGAACACAGATAAGAAAACACAGATGGGTGAACACAGATAAGGGAACACAGATCAGTGAACACAGATAGGAGAACAAAGATGGGTGGACACAGATAGGTGAACACAGATAAGGGAACACAGATAGGGGAACACAGATGGATGAATACAGATAAGGGAACACAGATGGGTGAACACAGATAAGGGAACACAGATAGGTGTTCACTGATGGGTGAACACAGATAAGGGAACACAGATGGGTGAACACAGATAATGGAACACAGATCAGTGAACACAGATAAGGGAACACAGATAGGTAAACACAGATAAGGGGACACAGATAGGTGAACACAGATAAGGGAATACAGATGGGTGAACACAGATAAGGGTACACAGATGGGTGAACACAGATAAGGGAACACAGATGGGTGAACACAGATGGGTGAACACAGATAAGGGTACACAGATAAGTGAACACAGAAAAGGGAACACAGACTGGTGAACACAGATAGGGGAACACAGATGGGTGAACACAGAAAAGGGAACACAGATAGGTAAACACAGATAACGAAACACAGATGGGCGAACACAGATAAGGGAAGACAGATAGGTGAACAGAGATGGTTGAACACAGATAAAAGAACACAGATAGATAAACACAGAAAAGGGAACACAGATTGGTGAACACAGAAAAGGGAACACAGATTGGTGAACAGAAATAAAGGAACACAGATAGGTGAACAGAGATGTGAGAACACAGATGGATGGACACAGATAATGGAACACAGATAGGTGAACACAGATAAGTAAACACAGATAAGGGAACACAGATAGGTGAACACAGATATGTGAACACAAAAAAGGGAACACAGATGGGTGAATACAGATAAGGGAACACAGATGGGTGAACAGAGATAAGGGAATTCAGATGGGTGAACACAAATAATTGGACACAGATAGGTGAACACAGATAGGTGAACAGAGATGGGTGAACACAGATAATGGAACACAGATAAGTAAACAAAGATGGGTGAACACAGATAAGGGAACACAGATGGGTGAACACAGATTAGGGAACACGGATAGGTGAACACAGATTGGTGAACACAGATAATGAAACACAGATAGGTGAACACAGATGGGTGAACACAGATAAGGGAACACAGATAGGTGAACACAGAAAAGGGAACACAGATTGGTGAACACAGAAAAGAGAACACAGAAAGGTGAACACAGATGGGTGAACACAGATAAGGGAACACTGATAGGTGAACACAGATAAGGGAACACAGATAGGTGAACACAGATGGATGAACACAGATAATGGAACACAGATAGGTGAACTCAGATAAGGGAACACAGATGGGTGAACACAGATAAGGGAACACAGATGTGTGAACACAGATAATGGGACACAGATAGGAGAACACAGATAAAGGAACACAGATGGGTAGACAGATAATGGGACACAGATAGGTGAACAGAAATGGGTGAACACAGATAATGGAACACAGATAGGTGAACACAGATAGGTGAACAGAGATAAGGTAACACAGATAATGGAACACAGATAGGTGAACACAGATGGATGAATACTGATAAGGGAACACAGATGGGTGAACACAGATAAGGGAACACAGATAGGTGAACACAGATTAGGGAACACAGATGGGTGAACACAGAAAAGGGAACACAGATCGGTAAACACAGATAATGGAACACAGATGGGTGAACACAGATAAGGGAACCCAGATAGGTGAACACAGATGGGTGAACACAGATAGGTGAACACAGATAAGGGAACAAAGAAAGGTGAACACAGATGGATGAACACAGATAAGGGAACACAGATGGGTGAACACAGATAATGGAACACAGATAGGTGAACACAAATAAGGCAACACAGATAGGTGAACACAGATGGATGAACACAGATAATGGAACACAGATAGGTGAACACAGATAATGGAACACAGATAGGTGAACACAGATAAGGGAACACAGATGGGGAAATACAGATAAGAGAACACAGATAAGGGAACACAGATAGATGAACACAGATAAGGGAACACAGATAGGTGAACACAGATAAGAGAACACAGATAATGGAACACAGATAGGTGAACACAGATGGGTGAACACAGAAAAGGCACCACAGATTGGTGAACACAGAAAAGGGAACACAGATTGGTGAACACAGATAAGGGAACACAGATGGGTGAACACAGATAAGGGAACACAGATAGGTGAACACAGATGGGTAAACACAGATAAAGGAACACAGATAGGTGAACAGAGATGGGTGAACACAGATAGGTGAATACAGACAGGTGAACACAGATAAGGGAACACAGATAGGTGAACACAGATGGGTGACCACAGATAGGTGACAGAGATGGGTGAACACAGGAAGGTGAACACAGATTGTTGAACACAGATAGGTGAACACAGATAGTTGAAGACAAACAAGGGAACACAGATGGGTGAACACAGATAATGGGACACAGATAGGAGAACACATATAAGGGAACACAGATGGGTGAACACAAATAAGGGAACACAGATAGGTAAACACAGACAAAGGAACACAGATAAGTGAACACAGATGGGTGAACACAGACAATGAAACACAGATGGGTGAACACAGATAAGGGAACAAAGAAAGGTGAACACAGATGGGTGAACACAGATAAGGGAACACAGATGGGTGAACACAGATAAGGGAACACAGATAGGTGAACACAGATGGGTGAACACAGATAATGGGACACAGATAGGAGAACACAGATAAGGGAACACTAATACGTGAACACAGATGGGTGCACACAGATAGGTGAACACAGATGGGTGAACACAGATAATGGAACACAGATGTGTGAACACAGATGAGGGAAAACAGATAGGTGAACACAGAGAAGGGAACACAGTTTGGTGCACACAGAAAAAGGAACACAGATTGGTGAACACAGATAAGGGAACACAGATAGGTGAACACATATGGGTAAACACAGATAAAGGAACACAGATAGGTGAACAGAGATGGGTGAACACAGATGGGTGAACACAGATAAGGGAACACAGATGGGTGAACACAGATAATGGGACACAGATAGGAGAACACAGATAAGGGAACACAGATGGGTAGACAGATAATGGGACACAGAAAGGTGAAGACAGATAAGGGAACACCGATAGGTGAACAAAGATGGGTGAACACAGATAGGTGAACACTAAAATGGGAACACAGATGGGTGAACACAGATAATGGGACACTGATAGGTGAACACAGATAGGTGAACAAAGATTGGTGAACACAGATAGGTGAATACAGACAGGTGAACACAGATAAGGGAACACAGATAGGTGAACACAGATGGGTGACCACAGATAGGTGACAGAGATGGGTGAACACAGGAAGGTGAACACAGATTGTTGAAAACAGATAGGTGAACACAGATAGTTGAAGACAAACAAGGGAAAACAGATGGGTGAACACAGATAATGGGCCACAGATAGGAGAACACATATAAGGGAACACAGATGGGTGAACACAGATAAGGGAACACAGATCGGTAAACACAGACAAAGGAACACAGATAAGTGAACACAGATGGGTGAACACAGATAATGGAACACAGATGGGTGAACACAGATAAGGGAACAAAGAAAGGTGAACACAGATAAGGGAACACAGATGGGTGAACACAGATAAGGGAACACAGATAGGTGAACACAGATGGGTGATCACAGATAAGGGAACAAAGATGGGTGAACACAGATAATGGAACACGGATCAGTGAACACAGATAGGTGAACACAGATGGGTGAACACAGATAAGTGAACACAGATAAGCGAACACAGATGGATGAACACAGATAAGGGTACTCATATAGGTGAACACAGAAGGGTGAACACAGATAGGTGAACACAGATGGATGAATACAGATAAGGGAACACAGATAGGTGAACACAGATAAGAGAACACAGATGGGTGAACACAGATAAGGGAACACAGATAGGTGAACACAGATAAGGGAACACAGATAGGTGAACACAGATGGATGAACACAGATAATGGAACACAGATAGGTGAACTCAGATAAGGGAACACAGATGGGTGAACACAGATAAGGGAACACAGATGGGTGAACACAGATAATGGGACACAGATAGGAGAACACAGATAAGGGAACACAGATGGGTAGACAGATAATGGGACACAGAAAGGTGAAGACAGATAAGGGAACACCGATAGGTGAACACAGATGGGTGAACACAGATAGGTGAACACTAAAAAGGGAACACAGATGGGTGAACACAGATAATGTGACACTGAAAGGTGAACACAGATAGGTGAACAAAGATGGGTGAACACAGATAGGTGAATACAGATGGTTGAACACAGATAAGGGAACACAGATAGGTGAACACAGATGGGTGAACACAGATAATGGAATACAGATAGGTGAACAAAGATGGGTGAACACAGATGGGTGAACACAGATAAGGGAACACAGATGGGTGAACACAGATGGGTGAACCTAGATAATGGAACACAGATAGGTGAACACAGATGGGTGAACACAGATAAGGGAACACAGATAGGTGAACACAGATTAGGGAACACAGATGGGTGAACACAGAAAAGGGAACACAGATCGGTAAACACAGATAATGGAACACAGATGGGTGAACACAGATAAGGGAACCCAGATAGGTGAACACAGATGGGTGAACACAGATAGGTGAACACAGATAAGGGAACAAAGAAAGGTGAACACAGATGGATGAACACAGATAAGGGAACACAGATGGGTGAACACAGATAATGGAACACAGATAGGTGAACACAAATAAGGCAACACAGATAGGTGAACACAGATGGATGAACACAGATAATGGAACACAGATAGGTGAACACAGATAAGGGAACACAGATAGGTGAACACAGATAAGGGAACACAGATGGGGAAATACAGATAAGAGAACACAGATAAGGGAACACAGATAGATGAACACAGATAAGGGAACACAGATAGGTGAACACAGATAAGGGAACACAGATAATGGAACACAGATAGGTGAACACAGTTGGGTGAACACAGAAAAGGCAACACAGATTGGTGAACACAGAAAAGGGAACACAGATTGGTGAACACAGATAAGGGAACACAGATGGGTGAACACAGATAAGGGAACACAGATACGTGAACACAGATGGGTAAACACAGATAAAGGAACACAGATAGGTGAACAGAGATGGGTGAACACAGATAGGTGAATACAGACAGGTGAACACAGATAAGGGAACACAGATAGGTGAACACAGATGGGTGACCACAGATAGGTGACAGAGATGGGTGAACACAGGAAGGTGAACACAGATTGTTGAACACAGATAGGTGAACACAGATAGTTGAAGACAAACAAGGGAACACAGATGGGTGAACACAGATAATGGGACACAGATAGGGGAACACATATAAGGGAACACAGATGGGTGAACACAAATAAGGGAACACAGATAGGTGAACACAGACAAAGGAACACAGATAAGAGAACACAGATGGGTGAACACAGATAAGGGAACACAGATGGGTGAACACAGATAAGGGAACAAAGAAAGGTGAACACAGATGGGTGAACACAGATAAGGGAACACAGATGGGTGAACACAGATAAGGGAACACAGATAGGTGAACACAGATGGGTGAACACAGATAATGGGACACAGATAGGAGAACACAGATAAGGGAACACTAATACGTGAACACAGATGGGTGCACACAGATAGGTGAACACAGATGGGTGAACACAGATAATGGAACACAGATGTGTGAACACAGATGAGGGAAAACAGATGGGTGAACACAGAGAAGGGAACCCAGTTTGGTGCACACAGAAAAAGGAACACAGATTGGTGAACACAGATAAGGGAACACAGATAGGTGAACACATATGGGTAAACACAGATAAAGGAACACAGATAGGTGAACAGAGATGGGTGAACACAGATGGGTGAACACAGATAAGGGAACACAGATGGGTGAACACAGATAATGGGACACAGATAGGAGAACACAGATAAGGGAACACAGATGGGTAGACAGATAATGGGACACAGAAAGGTGAAGACAGATAAGGGAACACCGATAGGTGAACAAAGATGGGTGAACACAGATAGGTGAACACTAAAATGGGAACACAGATGGGTGAACACAGATAATGGGACACTGATAGGTGAACACAGATAGGTGAACAAAGATTGGTGAACACAGATAGGTGAATACAGACAGGTGAACACAGATAAGGGAACACAGATAGGTGAACACAGATGGGTGACCACAGATAGGTGACAGAGATGGGTGAACACAGGAAGGTGAACACAGATTGTTGAAAACAGATGGGTGAACACAGATAATGGGCCACAGATAGGAGAACACATATAAGGGAACACAGATGGGTGAACACAGATAAGGGAACACAGATAGGTAAACACAGACAAAGGAACACAGATAAGTGAACACAGATGGGTGAACACAGATAATGGAACACAGATGGGTGAACACAGATAAGGGAACAAAGAAAGGTGAACACAGATAAGGGAACACAGATGGGTGAACACAGATAAGGGAACACAGATAGGTGAACACAGATGGGTGAACACAGATAAGGGAACAAAGAGGGGTGAACACAGATAATGGTACACGGATCAGTGGACACAGGTAGGTGAACACAGATGCGTGAACACAGATAAGTGAACACAGATAAGCGAACACAGATGGATGAACACAGATAAGGGAACTCATATAGGTGAACACAGAAGGGTGAACACAGATAGGTGAACACAGATGGATGAATACAGATAAGGGAACACAGATAGGTGAACACAGATAAGAGAACACAGATGGGTGAACACAGATAAGGGAACACAGATAGGTGAACACAGATAAGGGAACACAGATAGGTGAACACAGATGGATGAACACAGATAATGGAACACAGATAGGTGAACTCAGATAAGGGAACACAGATGGGTGAACACAGATAAGGGAACACAGATGGGTGAACACAGATAATGGGACACAGATAGGAGAACACAGATAAGGGAACACAGATGGGTAGACAGATAATGGGACACAGAAAGGTGAAGACAGATAAGGGAACACCAATAGGTGAACACAGATGGGTGAACACAGATAGGTGAACACTAAAAAGGGAACACAGATGGGTGAACACAGATAATGGGACACTGAAAGGTGAACACAGATAGGTGAACAAAGATGGGTGAACACAGATAGGTGAATACAGTAGTTGAACACAGATAAGGGAACACAGATAGGTGAACACAGATGGGTGAACACAGATAATGGAATACAGATAGGTGAACAAAGATGGGTGAACACAGATGGGTGAACACAGAAAAGGGAACACAGATGGGTGAACACAGATGGGTGAACCTAGATAATGTAACACAGATAGGTGAACACAGATGGGTGAACACAGATAAGGGAACACAGAAAAGGGAAAACACAACGGTGAAAACCGGTAAGGGAAAACAGATGGGTGAACACAGATAAGGGAACACAGATAGGGTAACACAGATGGGTGAACACAGATAAGGGAACACAGATGGGTGAACACAGATAAGGGAAGACAGATAGGTGAACACAGATGGGTGAACACAGATAAGGGAACACAGAGAGGTGAACACAGATGGGTGAACACAGATAATGGAACACAGATAGGTGAACACAGATGGGTGAACACAGCTAGGTGAACACAGAAAAGGGAACACAGATCGGTGAACACAGAAAAGGGAACACAGATGGGTGAACACAGATAAGGGAACACAGATAGGGGAACACAGATGGCTGAACACAGATAAGGGAACACAGATGGGTGAACACAGATAAGGGAACACAGATAGGTGAACACAGATAAGGGAAAACAGGTGAACACAGATAAGGGAACACAGATAGGTGAACACAGATGGGTGACCACAGATAGGTGACAGAGATGGGTGAACATAGGAAGGTGAACACAGATTGTTGAACACAGATAGGTGAACACAGATAGTTGAAGACAAACAAGGGAACACAGATGGGTGAAGACAGATAATGGGACACAGATAGGAGAACACATATAAGGGGACACAGATGGGTGAACACAGATAAGGGAACACAGACAGGTAAACACAGACAAAGGAACACAGATGGGTGAACACAGATAAGTGAACACAGATGGGTGAACACAGATAAGGGAACACAGATGGGTGAACACAGATAATGGAACACAGATGGGTGAACACAGATAAGGGAACAAAGAAAGGTGAACACAGATGGGTGAACACAGATGGGTGAACACAGATAAGGGAACACAGATAGGTGAACACAGATGGGTGAACACAGATAAGGGCACAAAGATGGGTGAACACAGATAATGGAACCCGGATAAGGGAACACAGATAGGTGAACACAGAAAAGGGAAAACAGATCGGTGAACACAGATAAGGGAACACAGATGGGTGAACACAGATAAGGAAACACAGATAGGGTAACACAGATGGGTGAACACAGATAAGGGAACACAGATGGGTGAACACAGATAAGGGAAGACAGATAGGTGAACACAGATGGGTGAACACAGATAAGGGAACACAGATAGGTGAACACAGATGGGTGAACACAAATAATGGAACACAGATAGGTGAACACAGAAGGGTGAACACAGATAGGTGAACACAGAAAAGGGAACACAGATCGGTGAACACAGAAAAGGGAACACAGATGGGTGAACACAGATAAGGGAACACAGATAGGGGAACACAGATGGCTGAACACAGATAAGAGAACACAGATGGGTGAACACAGATAAGGGAACACAGATCGGTGAACACAGATAAGGGAAAACAGGTGAACACAGATAAGGGAACACAGATAGGTGAACACAGATGGGTGACCACAGATAGGTGACAGAGATGGGTGAACACAGGAAGGTGAACACAGATTGTTGAACACAGATAGGTGAACACAGATACTTGAAGACAAACAAGGGAACACAGATGGGTGAACACAGATAATGGGACACAGATAGGAGAACACATAGAAGGGAACACAGATGGGTGAACACAGATAAGGGAACACAGATAGGTAAACACAGACAAAGGAACACAGATGGGTGAACACAGATAAGTGAACACAGATGGGTGAACACAGATAAGGGAACACAGATGGGTGAACACAGATAATGGAACACAGATGGGTGAACACAGATAAGGGAACAAAGAAAGGTGAACACAGATGGGTGAACACAGATAAGGGAACACAGATTGGTGAACATAGATAAGGGAACACAGATAGGTGAACACAGATGGGTGAACACAGATAAGGGCACAAAGATGGGTGAACACAGATAATGGAACACGGATCAGTGAACACAGATAGGTGAACACAGATGGGTGAACACAGATAGGTGAACACAGATAAGCGAACACATATGGGTGAACACAGATAAGGGAACTCATATAGGTGAACACAGATAGGTGAACACAGATGGATGAATACAGATAAGGGAACACAGATAGGTGAACACAGATAAGAGAACACAGATGGGTGAACACAGATAAGGGAACACAGATAGGTGAACACAGATAAGGGAACACAAATAGGTGAACACAGATGGATGAACACAGATAATGGAACACAGATAGGTGAACTCAGATAAGGGAACACAGATGGGTGAACACAGATAAGGGAACACAGATGGGTGAACACAGATAATGGGACACAGATAGGAGAACACAGATAAGGGAACACAGATGGGTTGACAAATAATGGGACACAGAAAGGTGAAGACCGATAAGGGAACACCGATAGGTGAACACAGATGGGTGAACACAGATAGGAGAACACAGATAATGGGACACTGAAAGGTGAACACAGATAGGTGAACAAAGATGGGTGAACACAGATAGGTGAATACAGATGGGTGAACACAGATAAGGGAACACAGATGGGTGAACACAGATAATGGAATACAGATAGCTGAACAAAGATGGGTGAACACAGATGGGTGAACACAGATAAGGGAACACAGATGGGTGAACACAGATGGGTGAACCTAGATAATGGAACACAGATAGGTGAACACAGATGGGTGAACACAGATAAGGGAACACAGAAAAGGGAAAACAGATCGGTGAACACAGATAAGGGAACACAGATGGGTGAACACAGATAAGGGAACACAGATAGGGTAACACAGATGGGTGAACACAGATAAGGGAACACAGATGGGTGAACACAGATAAGGGAAGACAGATAGGTGAACACAGATGGGTGAACACAGATAAGGGAACACAGATAGATGAACACAGATGGGTGAACACAGATAATGGAACACATATGGGTAAACACAGATAAGGGAACACAGATAGGTGAACACAGATAAGGGAATACAGATGGTTGAACACAGATAGGTGAACACAGATAATGGGACACAGATAGGTGAACACAGATGGGTGAACAAAGATGGGTGAACACAGATAGGTGAACAAAGATGGGGGAACACAGATAGGTGAAGAAAGATGGGTGAAAACAGATAAGGGAACACAGATAGGTGAACAAAGATGGGTGAACACAGATGGGTGAACACAGATAAGGGAACACAGATAGGTGAACACAGATGGGTGAACACAGATAATGGAAAACAGATAGGTGAACACAGATGGGTGAACACAGATAAGGGAACACAGATAGGTGAACACAGAAAAGGGAACACAGATGGGTGAACACAGATAAGGGAACACAGATAGGGGAACACAGATGGGTGAACACAGATAAGGGAACACAGATAAGGGAAGACAGATAGGTGAACACAGATGGGAGAACACAGATAGGTGACAGAGATGGGTGAACACAGGAAGGTGAACACAGAATGAGGAACACAGATAGGTGAACACAGATAGTTGAAGACAAACAAGGGAACACAGATGGGTGAACACAGATAATGGGACACAGATAGGAGAACACATATAAGGGAACACAGATGGGTAGACAGATAATGGGACACAGATAGGTGAAGACAGATAAGGGAACACAGATGGGTGAACACAGATAGGTGAACGCAAAAAAGGGAACACAGATGGCTGAACACAGATAATGGGCTACTGAAAGGTGAACACAGATAGGTGAACAAAGATGGGTGAACACAGATAGGTGAACACAGATGGGTGAACACAGATAAGGCAACAGATAGGTGAACACAGAAAAGGGAACACAGATTGGTGAACACAGAAAAGGGAACACATATTGGTGAACACAGATCAGGGAACACAGATAGGTGAACACGGATGGGTGAACACAGATGAAGGAACACAGATAGGTGAACAAAGATGGGTGAACACAGATAGGTGAACACAGATGGGTGAACACAGATAAGGGAACACAGAAAGGTGAACACAGATGGGTGAACACAGATAATGGAACACAGATTGGTGAACAAAGATGGGTGAAGACTGAGAGGTCAACACTGGTGGGTGAACACAGGTAAGGGAACACAGATGGGTGAACACAGATAAGGGAACACAGATGGGTGAACACAGATAAGGGAACACAGATCAGTGAACACAGATAGGTGAACAAAGATGGCTGAACACAGATAGGTAAACACAGATAAGGGAACACAGATGGGTGAACACAGAAAGTTAAACACAGATAAGGGAACACAGATAGGTAAACACAGACAAAAGAACACAGATGGGTGAACACAGATAAGTGAACACAGATGGGTGAACACAGATAAGAGAACACAGATGGGTGAACACAGATAATGGAACACAGATGGGTGAACACAGATAAGGGAACAAAGAAAGGTGAACACAGATGGGGGAACACAGATGGGTGAACACAGATAGGTGAACACAGATAAGCGAACAGAGATGGGTGAACACAGATTAGGGAACTCATATAGGTGAACACAGAAGGGTGAACACAGATAGGTGAACACAGATGGATGAATACAGATAAGGGAACACAGATAGGTGAACACAGATAAGAGAACAGAGATGGTTGAACACAGATAAGGGAACACAGATAGGTGTTCACTGATGGGTGAACACAGATAAGGGAACACAGATGGGAGACCACAGAAAATGGAACACAGATCAGTGAACACAGATAAGGGAACACAGATAGGTAAACACAGATAAGGGAACACAGGTAGGTGAACACAGATAAGGGAATACAGATGGTTGAACACAGATAGGTGAACACAGATAATGGGACACAGATAGGTGAACACAGATGGGTGAACAGAGATGGGTGAACACAAATAATGGGACACAGATAGGAGAACACAGATAAGGGAACACAAATACGTGAACACAGATGGGTGCACACAGATAGGTGAACACAGATGGGTGAACACAGATAATGGAACACAGATGGGTGAACACAGATAAGGGAACACAGATAGGTGAACACAGAAAAGGGAACACAGTTTGGTGCACACAGAAAAAGGAACACAGATTGGTGAACACAGATAAGGGAACACAGATAGGTGAACACAGATGGGTAAACACAGATAAAGGAACACAGATAGGTGAACAGAGATGGGGGAACACAGATGGGTGAACACAGATAAGGGAACACAGATGGGTGAACACAGATAATGGGGCACAGATAGGAGAACACAGATAAGGGAACACAGATGGGTGAACACAGATAGGTGAACACTAAAAAGGGAACACAGATGGGTGAACACAGATAATGGAACACTGATAGGTGAACACAGATAGGTGAACAAAGATGGGTGAACACAGATGGGTGAACACAGATAAGGGAACACAGATAGGTGAACACAGATGGGTGAACACAGATAATGGAACACAGATAGGTGAACACAGATGGGTGAACACAGATAATGGAACACAGATGGGTGAACACAGATAAGGGAACACAGATAGGTGAACACGAAAAGGGAACACAGATCGGTGAACACAGATAAGGGAACACAGATGGGTGAACACAGATAAGGGAACACAGATGGGTGAACACAGATAAGGGAACACAGATAGTTGAACACAGATGTTTTAACACAGATAGGTGAACACAGATAAGGGAACACAGGTGAACACAGATAAGGGAAAACAGATCGGTGAACACAGATAGGGGAACACAGATGGGTGAACACAGATAAGGGAACACAGATAGTTGAACACAGATGTTTTAACACAGATAGGTGAACACAAATAAGGGAACACAGGTGAACACAGATTAGGGAACACAGATAGGTGAACACAGATGGGTGACCACAGATAGGTGACAGAGATGGGTGAACACAGGAAGGTGAACACAGATTGTTGAACACAGATAGGTGAACACAGATAGTTGAAGACAAACAAGGGAACACAGATGGGTGAACACAGATAATGGGACACAGATTGGAGAACACATATAAGGGAACACAGATGGGTGAACACAGATAAGGGAACACAGATAGGTAAACACAGACAAAAGAACACAGATGGGTGAACACAGATAAGTGAACACAGATGGGTGAACACAGATAAGGGAACACAGATGGGTGAACACAGATAATGGAACACAGATGGGTGAACACAGATAAGGGAACAAAGAAAGGTGAACACAGATGGGGGAACACAGATGGGTGAACACAGATAGGTGAACACAGATAAGCGAACACAGATGGGTGAACACAGATAAGGGAACTCATATAGGTGAACACAGAAGGGTGAACACAGATAGGTGAACACAGATGGATGAATACAGATAAGGGAACACAGATAGGTGAACACAGATAAGAGAACAGAGATGGTTGAACACAGATAAGGGAACACAGATGGGTGAACACAGATAGGTGAACACAGATAAGCGAACAAAGATGGGTGAACACAGATAAGGGAACTCATATAGGTGAACACAGAAGGGTGAACACAGATAGGTGAACACAGATGGATGAAAACAGATAAGGGAACACAGATAGGTGAACAGAGATAAGAGAACACAGATGGGTGAACACACACAAGGGAACACACATCGGTGAACACAGACCAGGGAACACAGATAGGTGAACACAAATAAGGGAACACAGATAGGGGAACACAGATGGATGAATACAGATAAGGGAACACAGATGGGTGAACACAGATAAGGGAACACAGGTAGGTGAACACAGATAAGGCAACAAAGATAGGTGAACACAGATGGGTGAAGACAGAAAAGGGAACACAGATTGGTGAACACAGATGGGTGAACACAGATAGGTAAACACAGATAAGGGAACACAGATGGGTGAACACAGATAAGGGAACACAGATAGGTGTTCACTGATGGGTGAACACAGATAAGGGAACACAGATGGGTGAACACAGATAATGGAACACAGATCAGTGAACACAGATAAGGGAACACAGATAGGTAAACACAGATAAGGGAACACAGATAGGTGAACACAGTTAAGGGAATACAGATGGGTGAACACAGATAAGGGTACACAGATGGGTGAACACAGATAAGGGAACACAGATGGGTGAACACAGATAAGGGAACACAGATAGGTGAACACAGATGGGTGAACACAGATAAGGGTACACAGATAAGTGAACACAGAAAAGGGAACACAGACTGGTGAACACAGATAGGGGAACACAGATGGGTGAACACAGAAAAGGGAACACAGATAGGTAAACACAGATAAGGGAACACAGATGGGCGAACACAGATAAGGGAAGACAGATAGGTGAACAGAGATGGTTGAACACAGAAAAGGGAACACAGATTGGTGAACACAGAAAAGGGAACACAGATTGGTGAACAGAGATAAAGGAACACAGATAGGTGAACAGAGATGGGTGAACACAGATGGATGAACACAGATAATGGAACACAGATAGGTGAACACAGATAAGTAAACACAGATAAGGGAACACAGATAGGTGAACACAGATATGTGAACACAAAAAAGGGAACACAGATGGGTGAATACAGATAAGGGAACACAGATGGATGAACACAGATAAGGGAATACAGATGGGTGAACACAAATAATTGGACACAGATAGGTGAACACAGATAGGTGAACAGAGATGGGTGAACACAGATAATGGAACACAGATAAGTAAACAAAGATGGGTGAACACAGATAAGGGAACACAGATAGGTGAACACAGATGGGTGAACACAGATTAGGGAACACGGATAGGTGAACACAGATTGGTGAACACAGATAATGAAACACAGATAGGTGAACACAGATGGATGAACACAGATAAGGGAACACAGATAGGTGAACACAGAAAAGGGAACACAGATTGGTGAACACAGAAAAGAGAACACAGAAAGGTGAACACAGATGGGTGAACACAGATAAGGGAACACTGATAGGTGAACACAGATAAGGGAACACAGATAGGTGAACACAGATGGATGAACACAGATAATGGAACACAGATAGGTGAACTCAGATAAGGGAACACAGATGGGTGAACACAGATAAGGGAACACAGATGGGTTAACACAGATAATGGAACACAGATAGGAGAACACAGATAAGGGAACACAGATGGGTAGACAGATAATGGGACACAGATAGGTGAACAGAAATGGGTGAACACAGATAATGGAACACAGAGAGGTGAACACAGATAGGTGAACAGAGATAAGGTAACACAGATAATGGAACACAGATAGGTGAACACAGATGGATGAATACTGATAAGGGAACACAGATGGGTGAACACAGCTAAGGGAACACAGATAGGTGAACACAGATTAGGGAACACAGATGGGTGAACACAGAAAAGGGAACACAGATCGGTAAACACAGATAATGGAACACAGATGGGTGAACACAGATAAGGGAACCCAGATAGGTGAACACAGATAGGTGAACACAGAGAAGGGAACAAAGAAAGGTGAACACAGATGGATGAACACAGATAAGGAAACACAGATGGGTGAACACAGATAATGGAACACAGATAGGTGAACACAAAGAAGGGAACACAGATAGGTGAACACAGATGGATGAACACAGATAATGGAACACAGATAGGTGAACACAGATAAGGGAACACAGATAGGTGAACACAGATAAGGGAACACAGATGGGGAAATACAGATAAGAGAACACAGATAAGAGAACACAGATAGAAGAACACAGATAAGGGAACACAGATAGGTGAACACAGATAAGGGAACACAGATAATGGAACACAGATAGGTGAACACAGTTGGGTGAACACAGAAAAGGCAACACAGATTGGTGAACACAGAAAAGGGAACACAGATTGGTGAACACAGATAAGGGAACACAGATGGGTGAACACAGATAAGGGAACACAGATAGGTAAACACAGACAAAGGAACACAGATGGGTGAACACAGATAAGGTAACACAGATGGGTGAACACAGATAATGGAACACAGATGGGTGAACACAGATAAGGGAACAAAGAAAGGTGAACACAGATGGGTGAACACAGATAAGGGAACACAGATAGATGAACACAGATGGGTGAACACAGATAAGGGAACAAAGATGGGTGAACACAGATAATGGAACACGGATCAGTGAACAGAAATAGGTGAACACAGATAGGTGAACACAGATAAGCGAACACAGATGGGTGAACACAGATAAGCGAACTCATATAGGTGAACACAGAAGGGTGAACACAGATAGGTGAACACAGATAGGTGAACACAGATAAGAGAACACAGATGGGTGAACACAGATAAGGGAACACAGATAGGTGAACACAGATAAGGGAACACAGATAGGTGAGCACAGATGGATGAACACAGATAATGGAACACAGATAGGTGAACTCAGATAAGGGAACACAGATGGGTGAACACAGATAAGAGAACACAGATGGGTGAACACAGATAATGGGACACAGATAGGAGAACACAGATGGGTAGACAGATAATGGGACACAGAAAGGTGAAGACAGATAAGGGAACACCGATAGGTGAACACAGATGGGTGAACAGAGATAGGTGAACACAAAAAAGGGAACACAGATGGGTGAACACAGATAATGGGACACTGATAGGTGAACACAGATAGGTGAACAAAGATGGGTGAACACAGAGAGGTGAACACAGATAAGAGAACAAAGAAGGGTGAACACAAATAATGGAACACGGATCAGTGAACAGAAATAGGTGAACACAGATAGGTGAACACAGATAAGCGAACACAGATGGGTGAACACAGATAAGCGAACACAGATGGGTGAACACAGATAAGGGAACTCATATCGGTGAACACAGAAGGGTGAACACAGATAGGTGAACACAGATAAGAGAACACAGATGGGTGAACACAGATAAGGGAACACAGATAGGTGAACACAGATAAGGGAACACAGATAGGTGAGCACAGATGGATGAACACAGATAATGGAACACAGATAGGTGAACTCAGATAAGAAAACACAGATGGGTGAACACAGATAAGGGAACATAGATGGGTGAACACAGATAATGGGACACAGATAGGAGAACACAGATGGGTAGACAGATAATGGGACACAGAAAGGTGAAGACAGATAAGGGAACACCGATAGGTGAACACAGATGGGTGAACAGAGATAGGTGAACACAAAAAAGGGAACACAGATGGGTGAACACAGATAATGGGACACTGATAGGTGAACACAGATAGGTGAACAAAGATGGGTGAACACAGATAGGTGAATACAGATGGGTGAACACAGATAAGGGAACACAGATAGGTGAACATAGATGGGTGAACAAAGATAATGGAACACAGATGGGTGAACACAGATAAGGGAACACAGATAGGTGAACACAGATGGGTGAACACAGATAATGGAACACAGATAGGTGAACACAGATGGGTGAACACAGATAAGGGAACACAGATAGGTGAACACAGAAAAGGGAACACAGATCGGTGAACACAGATAATGGAACACAGATGGGTGAACACAGATAAGGGAACACAGATAGGGGAACACAGATGGGTGAACACAGATAAGGGAACACAGATGGGTGAACACAGAAAAGGGAACACAGATCGGTGAACACAGATAATGGAACACAGATGGGTGAACACAGATAAGGGAACACAGATAGGGGAACACAGATGGGTGAACACAGATAAGGGAACACAGATGGGTGAACACAGATAAGGGAACACAGATAGGTGAACACAGATAAGGGAACACAGATAGGTGAACACAGATGGGTGACCACAGATAGGTGACAGAGATGGGTGAACACAGGAAGGTGAACACAGATTGTTGAACACAGATAGGTGAACACAGATAGTTGAAGACAAACAAGGGAACACAGATGGGTGAACACAGATAATGGGACACAGATAGGAGAACACATATAAGGGAACACAGATGGGTAGACAGATAATGGGACACAGATAGGTGAAGACAGATAAGGGAACACAGATGGGTGAACACAGATAAGGGAACACAGATAGGTGAACACAGATGGGTGAACACAGATAATGGAACACAGATCGGTGAACACAGATGGGTGAACACAGATAATGGAACACAGATGTGTGAACACAGATAAGGGAACACAGATAGGTGAACACAGAAAAGGGAACACAGATTGGTGAACACAGAAAAGGGAACACAGATTGGTGAACACAGATCAGGGAACACAGATAGGTGAACACGGATGGGTGAACACAGATAAAAGAACACAGATAGGTGAACAAAGATGGGTGAACACAGATAGGTGAACACAGATGGGTGAACACAGATAAGGGAACACAGAAAGGTAAACACAGATGGGTGAACACAGATAAGGGAACACAGATGGGGAAATACAGATAAGAGAACACAGATAAGGGAACACAGATAGATGAACACAGATTGGTGAACACAGATAAGGGAACACAGATAGGTGAACACAGATGGGTGAACACAGATAAGGGAACACAGATAGGTGAACAGAGATGGGTGAACACAGATAGGTGACCAGAGATAAGGGAACACAGATAATGGAACACAGATAGGTGAACACTGATGGATGAATACAGATAAGGGAACACAGATGGGTGAACACAGATAAGGGAAGACAGATACGTGAACACAGATAAGGGAACACAGACTGGTGAACACAGATAGGGGAACACAGATGGGTGAACACAGATAAGGGAAGACAGATAGGTGAACAGAGATTGTTGAACACAGATAAGGGAACACAGATGGGTGAACACAGATAGGTGAACACAGAAAAGGGAACACAGATAGATAAACACAAAAAAGGGAACACAGATTGGTGAACACAGAAAAGGGAACAGATTGGTGAACACAGATAAGGGAACACAGATAGGTGAACACAGAAAAGGGAACACAGATTGGTGAACAGAGATAAAGGAACACAGATAGGTGAACAGAGATGGGTGAACACAGATGGATGAACACAGATAATGGAACACAGATAGGTGAACACAGATAAGTAAGCACACATAAACAGACACAAATATGTGAACACAAACAAGGGAACACAGATGGGTGAACACAGATAAGGGAACACAGATGGGTGAACACAGATAAGGGAATACAGATGGGTGAACACAGATAGGTGAACACAGATAATGGAACACAGATAAGTAAACAAAGATGGGTGAACACAGATAAGGGAACACAGATAGGTGAACACAGATGGGTGAACACAGATAGGTGAACACAGAAAAGGGAACACAGATTGGTGAACACAGAAAAGGGAACACAGATTGGTGAACACAGATAAGGGAACACAGATAGGTGAACACAGATGGGTGAACACAGATAAGGGAACACAGATAAGGGAACACAGATAAGGGAACAGAGATGAGTGAACACAGATAGGTGAACACAGATGGGTGAACACAGATAAGGGAACACAGACAGGTGAACACAGATAAGGGAACACAGATGGGTGAACACAGATAGGTGACCAGAGATAAGGGAACACAGATAATGGAACACAGATAGGTGAACACTGATGGATGAATACAGATAAGGGAACACAGATGGGTGAACACAGAAAAGGGAAGACAGATAGGTGAACACAGATAAGGGAACACAGATGGGTGAACACAGATAAGGGAAGACAGATGGGTGAACACAGATAAGTGAACACAGATGGGTGAACACAGAAAAGGGAACACAGATCGGTGAACACAGATAATGGAACACAGATGGGTGAACACAGATAAGGGAACACAGATAGGGGAACACAGATGGGTGAACACAGATAAGGGAACACAGATGGGTGAACACAGATAAGGGAACACAGATAGGTGAACACAGATAAGGGAACACAGATAGGTGAACACAGATGGGTGACCACAGATAGGTGACAGAGATGGGTGAACACAGGAAGGTGAACACAGATTGTTGAACACAGATAGGTGAACACAGATAGTTGAAGACAAACAAGGGAACACAGATGGGTGAACACAGATAATGGGACACAGATAGGAGAACACATATAAGGGAACACAGATGGGTAGACAGATAATGGGACACAGATAGGTGAAGACAGATAAGGGAACACAGATGGGTGAACACAGATAAGGGAACACAGATAGGAGAACACAGATGGGTGAACACAGATAATGGAACACAGATCGGTGAAGACAGATGGGTGAACACAGATAATGGAACACAGATGTGTGAACACAGATAAGGGAACACAGACAGGTGAACACAGAAAAGGGAACACAGATTGGTGAACACAGAAAAGGGAACACAGATTGGTGAACACAGATCAGGGAACACAGATAGGTGAACACGGATGGGTGAACACAGATAAAAGAACACAGATAGGTGAACAAAGATGGGTGAACACAGATAGGTGAACACAGATGGGTGAACACAGATAAGGGAACACAGAGAGGTAAACACAGATGGGTGAACACAGATAAGGGAACACAGATGGGGAAATACAGATAAGAGAACACAGATAAGGGAACACAGATAGATGAACACAGATTGGTGAACACAGATAAGGGAACACAGATAGGTGAACACAGATGGGTGAACACAGATAAGGGAACACAGATAGGTGAACAGAGATGGGTGAACACAGATAGGTGACCAGAGATAAGGGAACACAGATAATGGAACACAGATAGGTGAACACTGATGGATGAATACAGATAAGGGAACACAGATGGGTGAACACAGATAAGGGAAGACAGATACGTGAACACAGATAAGGGAACACAGACTGGTGAACACAGATGGGGGAACACAGATGGGTGAACACAGATAAGGGAAGACAGATAGGTGAACAGAGATTGTTGAACACAGATAAGGGAACACAGATGGGTGAACACAGATAGGTGAACACAGAAAAGGGAACACAGATAGATAAACACAAAAAAGGGAACACAGATTGGTGAACACAGAAAAGGGAACAGATTGGTGAACACAGATAAGGGAACACAGATAGGTGAACACAGAAAAGGGAACACAGATTGGTGAACAGAGATAAAGGAACACAGATAGGTGAACAGAGATGGGTGAACACAGATGGATGAACACAGATAATGGAACACAGATAGGTGAACACAGATAAGTAAACACAGATAAGGGAACACAGATATGTGAACACAAAAAAGGGAACACAGATGGGTGAACACAGATAAGGGAACACAGATGGGTGAACACAGATAAGGGAATACAGATGGGTGAACACAGATAGGTGAACACAGATAATGGAACACAGATAAGTAAACAAAGATGGGTGAACACAGATAAGGGAACACAGATAGGTGAACACAGATGGGTGAACACAGATAGGTGAACACAGAAAAGGGAACACAGATTGGTGAACACAGAAAAGGGAACACAGATTGGTGAACACAGATAAGGGAACACAGATAGGTGAACACAGATGGGTGAACACAGATAAGGGAACACAGATAAGGGAACACAGATAAGGGAACAGAGATGGGTGAACACAGATAGGTGAACACAGATGGGTGAACACAGATAAGGGAACACAGACAGGTGAACACAGATAAGGGAACACAGATAGGTGAACACAGATGGGTGAACACAGATAGGTGACCAGAGATAAGGGAACACAGATAATGGAACACAGATAGGTGAACACTGATGGATGAATACAGATAAGGGAACACAGATGGGTGAACACAGATAAGGGAAGACAGATAGGTGAACACAGATAAGGAAACACAGATGGGTGAACACAGATAAGGGAAGACAGATGGGTGAACACAGATAAGTGAACACAGAAAAGGGAACACAGACTGGTGAACACAGATAGGGGAACACAGATGGGTGAACACAGATAAGGGAAGACAGATAGGTGAACAGAGATGGTTGAACACAGATATGGGAACACAGATGGGTGAACACAGATAAGGGAAGACAGATAGGTGAAGAGAGATGGTTGAACACAGATAAGGGAACACAGATGGGTGAACACAGAAAAGGGAACACAGATAGATAAACACAGAAAAGGGAACACAGATTGGTGAACACAGAAAAGGGAACACAGATTGGTGAACACAGATAAGGGAACACAGATAGGTGAACACAGATAAGGGAACACAGATTGGTGAACAGAGATAAAGTAACACAGATAGATGAACACAGATGGATGAATACAGATGGGTGAACACAGATAAGGGAACACAGATAGGTGAACACAGATGGGTGAACACAGATAATGGAACACAGATAGGTGAACACAGATGGGTGAACACAGAAAAGGGAACACAGATTGGTGAACACAGATAAGGGAACACAGATGGGTGAACACAGATAAGGGAACACAGATGGGTGAACACAGATAAGGGAACACAGATGGGTGAACACAGATAGGTGAACGCAGATAATAGAACACCAATAGGTGAACACAGATGGGTGAACACAGATAGGTGAACACAGATAAGGGAACACAGATAATGGTACACAGATGGGTGAACACAGATAGGTGAACGCAGATAATAGAACACAAATAGGTGTACACAGATGGGTGAACACAGATAGGTGAACACAGATAAGGGAACACAGATAGGTGAACACTGATTGGTGAACACAGATAAGGGAACACAGATGGGTGAACACAGATAGGTGAACACAGGGAACACAGATGGGTGAACACAGATAGGTGAACACAGATAGGTGAAAGGTCAACAGATGCAGATGTCAGCGAACAGAAATGTGAATGATGAAATTTCATGACAAATAAGGCATTGTGATTGAACAAATGTGACTGAAAGCTTTCCTGACCAAAGAAATCAAGTGAATGAGTAATGAAAGATGATCTTTATTCTGTCTTTGAACAGGAACTAAGTGCACTGTGAGCTACAATTCAATGAAACGACCTGACTGTTAAACTTTGTCTGATTTTTAAAAACTTTTACAGGAAAAGATCCAAGAACAAGAGAGAGGAAAAGCAACAAAATTATGATGACTGAGTTCATTGTTTGCATCTAATTCATTCTACTGAAACTTTTCAACAGAGCGCTGACTGCAGAAGGGAGGAGATTAAAATAACCTTCAGTGTAAAATGATAAGCTGGCTAAAAGCTAAAGATTCACTGGGGGTTTGCAACTTAAGTTCACCTTCTAAAATAAATTTGGGGAAATCCAATCCGGGGTATTAACACATGACTAAATTCAAAAGGTGGACCACCATATAATTAAAAAAATTGACTAATAGCCTGATCACTTATTATATTTTTCATGGCAAAATATTTTCCCCAGATGAGCAGTGATACGGAAACTGTGACAGTGGCTTTTACTCAAGTAATTTTCTTATGAGTGACTTCAACTTTTACCAAAGTAACTTTCAGTCATGGTACTTGTACTTAGTTGTTTTTTTTTATATCCCTGGATATACCTGGTTTAATATCAGAGACTCTAGACCAAAGAATATTGTTCACAAAATTCAGATTTTTTTTATTGGAGGAAATTTTTTTTTTGCTGCTGCCTGTCCTTGGTGATCAAAGAAAGAATCTGTTTAATTATTTATATTCGCACTTTACCTGACAACAGTTCAAAAACTTTAATTCTGACTTGAATTTTTGTTTATCTTTGGTCCACAAGTAGCCTAATGAGCAGCAAAGTTTAATAAAACATTTTTGGAAGAAGTATTAATCTTTATTGTTTTTATTGTAAGTTAGCACATGGCTAAATTGACCTCTAGCTAAATTAAAAAATTAATTGCTAAATAACCGTTGCACTCTGTGAGTCAATCTGACGAGTCGATTAATCGTTTCAATAATTGTCACCGAATCGACAATCAAAATAATCGTTAGTTGCAGCACAAGTTGTAATACAGTAATTTGACAAAGGGACCAGAGATTGTGTAACACTGCCCCCTAGTGAGTACGTTTTTTTCCAAGCACTGAATAAACGAGTGAAACTGCAACAGTTAAGCATTGGTCTAAGTGATATGATTTAGAGCAAAGGTTTTTGATACCATTGTTAAATTAAGTGGGAGTGTTGTAATACAGTAATTAGACAAAGGGACCAGAGATTGTGTAACACTGCCCCCGAGTGTGTACATTTTTTTACAAGTACTGAATAAACGAGTGAAACCGCAATAGATGATGCTGTAGCTGAGGTGGTAGATGTCAGCCACTATCTTGTGTTTGGCTTGACGTGCCGCCACTTTTCTACCTCTGTACTTCGGGAACTGATGAACACAGTCAGCTGCACAAAGTGTCTTTCATAAATCAGCCAGCACAGGTTGGTCCAGTTTATCATGGGAGTCCCTGACGTCATTCTGAACAAACTGAGAGATATTACTAATGCATATGCAGTTTTTGTCTAAGCGTATGAACATAATGTGAAATTGGCTGCAGTACAAGGGGCACCAGTGAAAATCTTGCCTGGGGCACTAAATAGGTCAGGGCGGCTCTAATATTAACCCTTCACTCCCCAACCCCTCCCCGTCTGTGTCACACATCACACTTATGGCTGAAGCTCTGGGAGTCCCGCAGATTTCGGCACAAGCTCCTCAACAAACAATTATTTAAATAACTTCAGCAGGGAAACATTTATACAGCTCCCTTGAAATTCTGGGCAAACAAAAATATTTCCTTATTCTGAATATTTTTTTATCAGTGGCTGAATCAGTGCCTCAGATTGTGTGGTCAGTGATTAACATCTGACAGTTAAACTGGTTTATTGAACACAAATTCCAGACTTGCTCCGTGTGTAACTAAATAACTTCATTTCAGGCCAGGATTGCTGCCCGAAGTGCTTCAAATGGAAGGAACTCAAAGATTAACGATGAAAGAGAAGGATAATATTAGAAGATGGTCTCTTTAGAAAATGATAAAAACAATGACAGAAAAATTAAAGTCATGAAAAAAGTAGAGGCTGTTACAACTGCAAAACCATAAACACCCCCAACATGTGGTCACACGGCATTTGTAGGTCATTTCAGACAGATCATTCATAAATACTGGCACCAATCAGAAACAACTCCGTGTCTCATAGACCTTTTCCAAACATCAGAGGTTAGTTTCTGAGAGAAAACCCAAACATCAGAGACATGTTAGTGACATCAGAAACGCCCCCACGATAAGGAGCAGGTTCCTGTCAAACACACCAGATGAGGATAATTTTCCCTCTCGTCCCAGCATCTCAGAGAAATGTGCAGGTCGAGAGGGATTCTTCTAGTAAGACAAGGCCGAGGCCTTGAGGGGTCACATTTGCATGACAGGGTCATCTTGCATATTCACACGTGACATTGAAAGAGGTCAGGAAACCCCGTGCACCCTATATAAAGCGTGGGCACGCCCAGCGGAACGTCTCCTTTAAATTAAGGTACCATCTGTTGGCATTGTCGAAAGGGTGGGGGAGACCATTACAGACCGGTCAGCAGACCATCATCAGTCTCGAAGAGCTATCCGGTGAATGAGCACAAAGCCTATATGAACACACTATCACCATAGCCAAACCAGAGCAGTTCACTTGGGTGGGAATGTGACCCCTCAAGGCCTCGGCCTTGTCTTACTAGAAGAATCCCTCTCGACCTGCACATCTCTCTGAGATGCTGGGACGAGAGGGAAAATTCTTCTTCGTAAGCCTTCGGCCTTTCGGGGTCACATTTGCATGTTTAAAGAACAATGACGACAGATGCAAAATCCATTTCCACTGACTATTTATTATTACAACAACGACATGTTTAACTGAGAACAGTCGCTGCAAAAGTTGCTGTTGGATTACCAGTATCTATGTCCCGATGATAGAAACGTCTAAACGTTCCTGATGAAGCCCAGTCCGCAACGGACATGACGTCCTTAACAGACATGCCAACACGAACGGCATGTGATGTTGAGGCAGATCTATAAGAATGAGCCTTGAATATAGAAATGTCAATGCCAGCTTCAGACAGAGCACAACACAGCCATCGCGATATTGTAGCAGTGGATACACCATGAAAAGTTTTATAAGAGACTAACAATTGATCACATTTACGTTTCATCCCAGTCCTTACGATATATTCATCAAGAGTATGAACAACACATAATTTTTTGTTTGGGAACTTAAAAAGTCTCACAGGCTTTGCCACTCTACCTTTTTTACTTGTTTTCAACAAAATATCTATATTAAACCAAACAGAAACACCAGAACCTTTATGCATTTGGGACAGACTTAAGGCTTGCAAAGTTTGTACCCTGTGTGCAGTCACCAGTGCAAGCAAGGCTGTAAGCCGCCATGTAAGAGTCTTCAAGGAAAGACTTTCTAAAGGCCAACATTTCTTAATATATTCTAATAACAAAGACACATCCCAAGTGCATGTATACCTGGGCTTAGGGGGTTTAACCTCAAATGCACCCTTCATTAAGCGCCTAATAAGGGTATCTGAAAAATTACAACCAAAACACTTTAAGGTTTGCGACAACATTGACCTGTGAGTATTTAATGCACTATATGATAATGTAGAGGCTATTTCAGCTAGGTAATTCAAAATATCCGTAACGCTCGGCTGAAGTGGATTGACGTCCCCCTCACGACACCAAATAAACCATTTTTTCCATGCGCAATCGTATTGTTTCCTGGTTGATTTACGCCACGACCTTGTGATGAGGCGCACAGCTTCTGGCGAAATGCCTCCTGAACTGAAGTGTCTCCACAAACACAGCAAGCGACTAGGAGCATCCTCTTCCCTAGGGGATGCTTGCGATCTGATCCTGGCAAAGTCAAGAGATCTTTTCTCCTGGGCAACGGAGTTGGATAATCTATCAGCATCTCTAAAAGAACTGGAAACCATGGCTGCGTAGGCCAGTGAGGAATGACCAAAATTGCTTTCGAAGTTTTGTCTTCCTGCAACTTCCTTAACACCCGAGGAATAATTCTAAAAGGAGGAAAACAAAAGGGTTTCATGTTAGACCAACATACTGAGAAAGCATCAACAACAGAAGACTCTGGATCTGGACCCCAGGATGCATAACAATCAACCTTTTTATTTTGCCTTGATGCAAACAGATCTATGGTTGGTTCAAAAAACCGCAGAGTTAGCGCACTGAAAATTTTTTGGTTCAATTCCCACTCAGTTGAATCACTAAAATTACGCGACAAAAAATCAGGGATTGTGTTAGTTTCACCAGGAATATACCGGGCAGTTAAAAAACAGTTGTGAGAATCTATCCATGTCAGGATAGATACTGTTATTAAATGCAAATGCATTCTGGTCCCTCCACAGCTGTTAATATAGCTGACAACAGTCATGCTGTCTGACTCAAGCTGTATGTGTTCTCCATATATATCCCTGGCTAGGGACTTAATAGCAAACAAAGCAGCTGTCAATTCCAGTTCATTTATGTGCTTCTGAGACTCTGAAGCAGACCAACGACCACCTGCAACTCTATCATCTAATGTTGCTCCCCAACCAGTCAAGGAGGCATCACAAGCCAGTACAAATTTGACTTTTGGTAGCCTAAACTTAGCGCCATTCTTCAGTTGCACATTGCTCAGCCACCATTCAATATCTTGTCTGGAAGAAACATCCAATCTAACGTATCTATCATAGTTGTTCTCTATGCACAAAGCTTTAACTTTTTCCCGCTCAAGGAATCTATAATAAAAGGGAGCTAATCTGACCACTCTCATGGCAGACGTATACAAACCAATCAAACTAGCCAATTCCCGCACCGTAACTAGAGCGCTATACAAAAAATGCTCGGAAACATCAAGAATATGAGCAACTTTCTTATCTGATAATTTAAGAGTAAGATCGCCGGAGTTGATAATGAATCCTAAGTACTCAATCTCTTGTGTTGGGATGAAGCAAGACTTCTCTACACTCGGCAAAAACCCTGCGGAGTTAAACAACCGGCGAACATCGGCCACCTCACTAGCACATTGCTGTTGATCTTGGCTCATTAGCAGGCAATCGTCCATGTAATAAGAACATCTGATCCCTTGGGAACGGAGTTCCGAATATAACGGCTTTAATGTTTTTGTAAACACCCGAGGTGCGGAAGATAATCCAAAAGGAAGGCATGTGTACTGGTATAGCACTCCTTCCCAAGAAAATCTAAGATATTTCCTGTCTTCGACGGCAATAGGCATACTATGATAAGCCTCTTGGAGGTCGATAGAAGCAAAGTAATCACCTCGCCGAACAAGTTCCAGAGCAAAATCCAAAGTTTCTTGTTTAAAATGGAAATAAGCAACAAATTCATTTAGCTGCTTTAAGTTCAATATGACACGAAACTTTCCATTTTTCTTTTTCCGTGTGAAAATTGTCGAAAAACTGACCTCCGACAGGATCACAGCATTCAATTATACCTTTATGAAGTAAGGTTTGCAATTCCGCTGAAATAATGTTGTGCTCTACATGAGTAAACGGAATTTCACAAGGCAAGCATTTCTGAATAGGGGGCCAAGCAAATTCAATCTTGTGACCTCGAACATTCTGCAAAATCCAATCGTCCGAAGTCAGATTTTTCCATACATGTAAGCACCCCGCTATACTGCCTGCTCGAAATCTTCTGCCAGTATTCATCAAGGCCTCACAGTCACTCACCTTTACTTTTTCATCTGAGCCAATACTGGCGACTCGTACACAGGGCTGGAGCCTCTGGTTTTGGGCTGGTTCGGTTGTCTCCCTCGACTGTAACAACCTCTGCCTCTTGCACTTCTGCCAAGAGGACGGTACATCAAGCCCCCTCTTGACTGGTACCATGTCTGGTTTTTTGAGCCTTTATAGGTAGTTTTGCGGCCAATCCTAGATATGCTGTCAATGCTGGCGACTTTTTCTCTTATGTTGTCCCCAAAAAGGCCATTTGCGGTAACCGGAGCATCAGTAGCACAAATTATTGACGCATATTGCCTCGACAAGTTTGGCTTTATGGCCAGTCGACGAAACACAGAAAAATTGTAATTCATGTTCGCTAACAATGCCAAGCCATCTGAAACCAGCCCACGTACAGAATCAATAGGCACAGAGTCTTTAGGCTTTTTTTAGCATCCGTGCCAATTTTGAAGTTACCACAATACCGTGTGACAACTGTGCTTGCAGCTTTTGCAGAGCACGGTCCCTGGACCAAACCTGTTTATGCAGGGCATTCCAAATCTCAGGGTTCACCCTAGGTGGCAGAATAAGCTCACAATTTCTCGGAATTGCGTGTTTTTTGACGATGTGTTCCACATCAGTCTTTCTGGTACACGCCGAAGACAAAAACTCCGCTATTTTGGGGTGAATTTCTTCACCACTGGCCTCGGTTCCCACGAATATGTCACTCGGCGCTTCCCAGTTTGTATCGTCGTCAGACCCGGCGCCCATATCACATTCGGTAAATAAGTCTAAAGAAGGTATTTCCACGGAGTTCGACTCGGACAAATCAATTACCGAGTTGCGACCGCCCGGGCACAAATTAGAGAGTTTGTCCAGTATGTCTGAAATACCGAGCTTCTGTCGGAGATACAAGACATCTGCTTCATCCAGGTTATCAAACACCCGGGCTGGTGGAGCTAACCGAGGTTTTTTGGACGTGGCTTCACCATCGTCCGGTTTTCGCTGTGACTTGCTTTTACCAGAAGCCTTTCGAGGCTTCTCATTCCCAGTTTTAGGAATCGGGGGTTCTCCCAAGCACGTGGCAACGTCATCGTGCCTTTCAGGTAACGCCATTATAGGCACCCCACTCTCGTCAAACCCCTCGAAACGAGGGAGGGCATTTTCGGCCTCATCCGAGCCACTTGTATCAAACAGACATGTGGCCATGATCCGATTTACGTGTGAACATCGAAGATGAAACCATGAAAAGACGTTCCGCTGGGCGTGCCCACGCTTTATATAGGGTGCACGGGGTTTCCTGACCTCTTTCAATGTCACGTGTGAATATGCAAGATGACCCTGTCATGCAAATGTGACCCCGAAAGGCCGAAGGCTTACGAAGAAGAATTAATATGGGGCTCGTTACCACAGCAGCCTCAGTCATGAGTCTGAATTCTGTTGTTACCCTGAGGCTGGGGCTGAGGTGATGATCAGTGGTGTGATTTCATGTAACACTGCCAGTGTTGTTTAAGTGTGAAAGAGACCATGGAGTACGTGGGTAAAACTGGTCCAGCATTTAGATCAGGGTCAGTGATCCATGAGGGGGGGGGGGGGGTATTGCCCCCCTGTGGTGAGATGGAGAACGCCCTTCTCTGACAGGATTTACCTCTTATACATCCGTATCAGGTCAGGGACCTCAACAATTAATTTGATATCAACCTTTCTGACGCCCTTGTGCCATGGCTAATGTGTAATATTCTGATTTTAATGACATTGTGCTCATCATGTATTGTAAGCCAAGTATGTAATTGTTTGGCTGCTCTCACGGCCGAGTGTGAGGGTTGTTTTTGGTCACCATAAGGTGTTTGTGTAACTTGGCTTTGACCCTTCTATGATTATTTTTGGCTTTTTGGTTTAATCCATCCAAATGATGAGCAGCAGATCCAGGGTTAGACCCACAGCAGAGCCGTGTCTATGACCAGAACCAAGCAAACCTGCTCAACAGATAAACAGCACTTTGTACTGAAATGTACTGAATGGTTACACTGTATTAACAGAAGCAACATCTCAGCACCACCAGTGTTGTTTATTCTGGAGTCTATGTGCAGCACAGGAGATGATGTCAGAGCTTCAGCAGAGCAGATTTTAGCCCTGAACACATTTACTCATACATAATATATAATCATTAATAACTCCTGCTGGGTCTCAGTTCAGCACATCAGGGAAATGAAAATCATCACAGAAAACAATTCCTTTCTAAATTCAGTTTTATTCACAGAAGATCATAGTCAGTAAACAGAGAAAATTACAGCAATAGGTTCAAATACACAATGATGACACTCGATCCATTGAATCCATGATAGTTTACAGTAATGAGAAGAAATAAGTACATTACAGTGATCATTCTGCACCCCCATCAGCTGCAGTTACGCTCTGAGACTTTCACATGGGAGGTCTTGTAAAAATGAATGAAAGCTACTGTAAAAATGAGTAAAATAAGGGGCACCTCACACAGGCGTTTGCAACAGGCTTCTTTCATACAGAGATGCAGAAACAGGAGACAGAATTATGACTGCACTTCAAAAGCACTTTATCCTGCATCTTTCACCAGCATCAAACCCATTTAATCATCACACACACCTCCTCTACCATCATCATCAGCACACACTCCTGCTCTGTACACACACACACTCCTCTACCATCATCATCACACACTCCTGCTCTGTACACACACACTCCTCTACCATCATCATCACCACACACTCCTGCTCTGTACACACACACTCCTCTACCATCATCATCACACACTCCTGCTCTGTACACACACACTCCTCTACCATCATCATCACACACTCCTGCTGTGTACACACACACTCTTCTACCATCATCATCACACACTCCCGCTCTGTACACACACTCACTTCTCCCATCATCATCATCATCACGCACTCCCCTACAGATAGGCATAATGAGTGTGTGTGTGTGTGTGTGTGTGTGTGTGCGCCTCTGAGAGAGAGACAGTGAAATTGGACATGAGTGTGTGTGTATGAGTGTGAATGTGAATGAATTTGGGGATGTGTGTGTAAGTTTGTATGAGTGTGTGGTTACACTGTGGATATGAAATTGCCAATGGGAGTGTGTAAAATGTGTGTGTGTGTGTGTGTGTGTATTTCTACTTTAGTGTACAGAGGGACACTGAGGAGTCACACACTGCAAACCCAGCACAGAGGGGTGTGTGTGTGTTTGTGTGTGTGTGTGTTTGTTTGTGTGTGTGCGTGTGTGTGTGTATGTGTGTGTATTTCTACTCCAGTGTACAGAGGGACACTGAGGAGTTATACACTCCAAACCCAGCACAGAGGGGTGTGTGTTGGGTGAAGTGTGTGTGGACTGTGTGCAGGAGGGTCAGTGTGGCAGAGGCAGAGGCGCTGTAGAAGGACAGAGTGCCGGCCGGACGGTCCACACACACACCGACCCTGTACACACACACTCCTCTCTCACCATCATCACACACTCCTGCGCTGCGGTAGGGGGAGGGGGGGGCAGGTAAGGGTGTTGGGTTATTATTGTGACAGATGGTGTAACGGCCCTCAGAGCAGCACAGACTCCAGGAGATTTTATTCTCTCCAAACACACAGTCCCTCCCCCCTCCTCTCCTGCTGATTCCTTTATCTGTCACTGCTAAAGAAACCTCTACCCCCCTCTCACACACCCTCCACTCAGCCTCCCAGTAACAGCGCTCACACACACTCTCTCTGCACAGAACCTGCTGCCAGAACTCAAATCTCTTAGGATGATCAGGATACGGCTCCTCTCTCCCCGGTCTGTGTGTCGCCCTCCTGTTCCCCTCAGACAGAGACAGGAGTCTGTTCGCTGTGTTTGGATCCAGTGTGAGGTTACAGCCGTCTGCACACCAGAGACATGAGTGAGATTAATTATCATTATTATTATGTGTGTGTGTGTGTGTGTGTGTGTGTGTGTGTGTCTGTCGCCCTCCTGTTCCCCTCAGACAGAGACAGGCCTCTGTGCGCTGTGTTTGGATCCAGTGTGAGGTTACAGCCGTCTGCACACCAGAGACATGAGGGAGATTAATTATCATCATTATTATGTGTGTGTGTGTGTGTGTGTGTGTGTCAGAGAGAGAGATAAAGAGAAAGAGACAGGAAAAAAGAGGCAGAGAAAGAGAGAGAAGGAGGGAGAGAGAGAGAGAGGGAGAGAGAGAGAGGGAGAGAGATTTTTTTTTGATTTTAAGAAAAATACTTTATTTACATTAGCACATATCTACACATCTCAAAAAGAGGAAAATTTGTCAGATGCATGTATACTCAGACATTAAAAACGTGTAAACTGCAATTCATCATTGCTGACGGAGCATATGATATCTTCATAACACCATTGTTGTTTAAAAGCTTCCATGTCATCCATCAGTTTGTAAAACTTGAACTCTAACCACACTCTGGCTCTGACGTTGCAAAGCCACACAGATGCAGCCTCCTGACCAATTCTGCCTTCAATTTTATTTCTTCTGCTAATATAAATACCAAGTTTGGCTTCTCCAGAGAGAAAGTTAAGCAGTTTCCATTTTGTACTGTCAACCCTTTTATAACCTGCGCCAAAAATAAAACTATTTTTTGAAAAGACCTCACCAAATAAACTAAAAACGCAAGTTAAAAGAGTGAAGAATCCAGCAAGTCTTTTGAACTCAGTAAAAACATGAAAAACAGTCTCACGGAGATCACAAAAAGGACACTTATTTGAAACCATGGGATTTATAACAGAGATAAAAGCGTTTGAAGCGATGGCACCGTGTAAAATCCTCCATTGAAGGTCTGCTGTCCGTTTTTTTAGGGGAGGTTTATATAAGACCCGCCACTGAGGGCTCAGTCCACCATCTGCACTCAGGCTGTCCATCCAGACGCTGAGTGGCCGATTGCTCAGTCCTGTCCTGTTGATGACCTTCACACAATTTTGGTATAAAGTTCTCTTGTCTGCTCTATGCAGGCTCAGTTTTTCAGGGCTAACAGCTGTTAGCATGGGTCCACTCAGCTCTCCAAAAGCAGGGTCCAAGAAGATCTCTGGGAATTGATCTCTGTGGTCAGGCTGAGCAGTTCCCCTGCTGTACTCTATTAAGAGACCTCTCTCCTTATCAGTCAGTCTCTGTCTCCAGAGCTCTAGAACCCTCCGTGCCACTCGGACCGACCGCATTCCCACCAAAGAGCTCAAAGCACGGGCATCAGTCAGCGTTGGTCCCACAGCATCTACTAACTGTTGTAGACATACAATTCTTGTGCGACACAGTGCCGTCATAAGTCCTGGAGTGACACTGCTGCTTACATCAAGCCTAGCCCCATGAATCAATGGCTCCTTTAATAACCAGTGCAGGGAGTCTGATTTTTCAGATCGAATTTGATTAAAAAGAGCCCAAGATTTAAAAACACTTTGGTAAAAAGGAGGCAACCCATTAAATTTTAAAAATTTTAAATCTGTTAAAAACAGAGCAGCATCCAACCCCAGGTTTTTTGCACGCCTAAGAATGCAGCTGGCAACTCCTCTCCACACTAAATCTGATGGACCCGTTAAAAACTTCTGAATGAACTGCAGCCTAAAAGCAGCTGTTCTACTGGCCAAGTGGATGAGGCCCTGTCCCCCGCCCTCTCTGGATAAAAACAGCACACTTTGTGGAACCCAATGTAAACGATTCCAAAAGAAGTTTACCATCTTTGCTTGTATATGAGCTAAAAGACCCAATGGAGGGTCCATGCAAGCGAGGCGATGCCACAGTAAAGAGGCGACAAGGTTATTCAGCACAAGCACCCTACCTCTGTAAGACATTTGCGGAAGCAGCCATTTCCATTTAGCCAGTTTACCTTCAACTTTCTCCGCAACATTCTGCCAGTTTTTTTGCACCATCGCTTCATTACCTAAAAAGATACCGAGGTATTTTAGGCCATCATTTTTCCAGGCCAGGCTCTGGGGAAGAACGGGGAGGCCACCATACCATTTCCCAACAGCAAGGGCTTCACTTTTCCTCCAGTTCACCTTCGCTGCTGACACAGAAGTAAAATCTTCAATGATATTTGCCAAAAGGTCAATGTTACTCTGATTTTTTATAAAAACAATTACATCATCTGCATACGCCGATAAGACGATGTTCTTATTTAAACCAGGTAAAAGCAAACCTTCAATGCTTGTGCGTATTTTTTGTAGCAGGGGTTCCAGGGAGAGTGCATAAAGCATTCCAGACAATGAACATCCCTGACGAATGCCTCTATGCATTTTAAACGGAGCACACAGACTACCATTGAATTTCAGCACACTCTCAACATCACTGTACAACACCTTAATCATTGTAATAAAGCCAGCTCTGAACCCAAACTTTTCCATAACTCTCCACAGAAAGCAGTGCTCGACACGGTCAAAAGCCTTCTCCTGATCAAGAGAGATTAAACCAGTATTTATACCTAATGACCTGGAGATCTCCAAAGCGTCTCGGATCAGGTATATATTGTCAAATATTGACCTGCTGGGCACACAGTATGTCTGATCCTGATGGATAACTTGCTCCATGGCTTCCCTCAGCCTATTTGCTAGGGCCTTGGACAGAATTTTGTAATCTGTACAGAGGAGAGACACAGGGCGCCAATTTTTGATATCCTGCAAAATGCCTTTTTTTGGCAAGAGGGCAATAACAGCCCGGCGGCAGGACAACGGCAAAGATCCTGAGAGCAAACTTTCATTAAATACATCTAAAAGATCATCAGCAATTATTTCCCAGAAGGCTTTATAAAATTCAACAGTCAGGCCATCAATGCCCGAAGCTCTCCGTCCTTGCATACTCCACAGAGCAGCACGGAGCTCCTGCATATGTAAAGGCTTCTCCAGCTCAGAGTTGGTCTCCTCAGAGACCTGAGGCAGTTCACCACAGAACTCCTCAAACAGCGCATCCTTCTCCTCATACTCACTGGTATAGAGGGAGGAATAGAACTCAATAGCCCGCCTTCTTATCTGGGCAGGTTCTGTGAGCTCCTGTCCTGTGTCTGACAGAAGAGAAAGGATCACTTTTTTCTGCCCTTGTTTTTTCTCTAGGCTAAAGAAAAAGCTAGAGGGAGCATCCATCTCAGAAATATTTTGAAATCGGGACCTTATCAATGCACCTTGTACTTTAGTATCCAGCAGGTCAGTAAGAGCCATTTTTTTATTTTGAGGGTTTCAGTATATGTTTCACTGCCTGTGGATTCACTCATTGTTTCTAGCTCCATAATGTCTGATTCCAAATCTTTGATGGATCTGGTGATGTCACGGGTGACATTAAGAGTGTGCTGCTGACACAAAAGTTTAATCTCAGTCTTACCATGGTCCCACCACTGTCTGAGACAAGTAAATTCACCTTTCCTCTGTCTAAAAGCAGTCCAGAAAAACCTAAAAACATCCCTAAAACTCTTTTCACAAGTTAAAACCGAATTAAAATGCCAATATGCACTTTTAGGTAAAATATTCTTTACAAAAACATGACACAATAGCAGAGAATGATCTGAAAACCCAACCGGCATGATCTTACACATTTTAAAAATATTAAAATGGTGTTTAAAACAATAAAATCGATCAAGCCGGGCCAAAGAGATGATGTTCTCTCTTAGGTGGGACCATGTGTACTGCCTGGAGTCTGTGTGCATCCGTCTCCACACATCCACCAGGCCATGAGAATAAACCAGCTGCTTCAGAGCACGTTGGGAAGCTGGATGCGGCTCCAAATGATTACGATCTAAAAATTCGTTCTCAGTGCAGTTAAAATCCCCACCCAAGAATAAAAAATCCTCCAAGTGGCAGTTATTTAATTTGTCCCCAATTTTTTCTAAAAACAACTTCCTCTCTGCACCGTCTGTTGGAGCATAAATATTGACAAAAACAACAGTAAAATGATCAAAATGAGCTTTAACTAAAAGACACCTCCCCTCTATCACATGCTCAACCTCCAAAGAATTTGGACTAAAAGCTCTGGAGAAAAGGAAACCCACTCCTCCACTGAGTGTTGTGTGGTGACTTAAAATCACCTCCCCATCCCATTCCCTTCTCCAATCCACCCCAACATCAACATCGCTATGGGTTTCTTGTAAGAAAAATACATCAATTTTTTTTATTTTTGCAGTTTCATACAAGATTGCTCTTTTCTTTGCATCCCGAGCTCCATTAACATTCAAACTTCCCACTCTAAAAATGTCCATCAAGAGTGGGAAATAAAATACAAAACTAATAAAAAACAATAACTTAGGTGAGAGATATACTGGAGCCCTTCCCATCATCACCAGTTAATTGTTTTTTTAGTCTAAAAACTTCTTGATCAGAAAGGAGTGATTCTCCTTTATCTCTCATGTGAAACCTGACTGAGTTGCAGAAAACTTCCAGATCAGGAAAATGTTCCTCCACTTTAACACCTTTCACATTTTTTGTCTGTAGAAGGAAAGATTTAATCATGTGGGCAGAGTACATCTTTCTCTTCTGGCTGCTACTCATTGTTGCCATTGACACATCACTGCTGTCAGACACACACCCATCATCACTGTCGCTAAAGTCCAGAAGCTCCTGCTTCTTATCGCTCTGCTTATTTGAGCTCACCCTGCTTGTTTTTGCCTCACTGCACACGTTTTTGGTTTTGCTCTTACGTTTATATGGAGTGGACTTATTGGAATCGCATGCAGCGTCTTCCTCAACCATCTCCGCCTCCTCAAAAGGATCACCCCACGCAGTGTTTGCCTCACCCGCCTGTTCTTCACAAAAACCACCCGTCCTATTTCCCTGCAATTCACAAGAATCACTGACATTTTCACTCATATTTTCCCCAGTCTTATTAATAACCTCACTTTCACCACTCTGTTCAACCGTCAGTGTGTTTTCTGTACCATGACACTCGTCTTGAACACTCGCCTCGCCAACGCCGTCATTAGCATTATTTAAGCCAAACCGTTCTTCGACACAAGCCTTTCCCGACTTCTCAACATTATCTGAAATCCCCGCAGAGGTGCTCGGCTGTTCCCCGACAGCAGACCCCTCAGCAGCGGTAGGCTGTTCTGCAGCATCTGGCTGCGCATCAGAAGCTTTTCCCGAGCCAGGCGGAGCAGCCTCCGCTCGCTTCGGACAGGCTTTAACTGTATGACCCTCTTCACCGCAACCAAAACATTTCATGACCGAAGATGTAGCGTAAATGACATAATCAAAACTACAGGGCTTAAAGCAAAAAAAAATCCCAGGACTGAAAATTTCAGATGTGGGATAAGACATTCTGAAAGGGGCTCTAAGCTTGCAACGGTCTAGCCCTGGCCCCTGTCCTAGACAATGGCAATATAACAGAAATATAAACAACATTGTGCGCCTAGCAAACACCAATTAATTGGGTGATATGCTACTTCACAGTTCTCAAATGCCTTAATTGTGAATGTGTACAATTCGTGCTTCATTTTAACATAAACACCTGCTGAAGTTGTAGTCTGTCTATTGCTAGTCTGGTCTATTTCAAATATTAAAATTACTGTAGGACTTTAAAGCAAAAGTGCGTAGCAGCAGACCTGCCAACCTTGGCAATTTTTTTTTAAGTACACATGCGCGGGCGCAAAGCGCCCGCAGGGCCCACGGCGCAAATTTTGTGGTTTTCCCGCATGAAATGCTCACAGACCGCGTGTATTTAGGGGGGTCCCCAGTCCCCACACGCCTTTTTGGGTGGGAGCAAATTGTATGTTGACTTACACTAAATGGAGGCACGCTGTTACAACCTTTTAAATAAAAATGCTAGTCCAGAGAAAAAGTATTATTACCAGGCTGTAATGTTGCATTGGCAATATTGACAAATCTTTAATATACTAACTGCACCTGCTCAGACTTAGTTAACACTAGTCTAGCAAAACAGTCTAATCATGTTATTCTTTTTACACACTGCTGAGCAGTGCATACCATGTGCACTGTATCTCCACTGATATCAAGCAATGCAGGGTTCTCCTTCCTGACCATTGTCTCCACTCCAGCCTTCTTTCCTCTCATGACAGCACAGTTGTCCAGCAGAATGCTGACAGCTTGGTTCCAGTTTAGGCGATAGGATTTTATGACATCTGTCAGCTCGATTGCGAGGGTTGTTGTATCAGCAATATTGGCTTTTCTTGAGGGCAAGTGATGAGTAACAACTTTGCCCAAATCCTCATCATAATAGCGCACCAAAACGTTCAGCACACGGTCCATGTTTGTATTGGTGGCCTCATCAACATTTAGGGAAAAATAAATGTTGTTCAGCTTGTCAGATAACTGCTTTTTTATCTGAGTGGAGATTCCGTGAGTGGACACATATGACGCCTGTGTGTTTGAAACTGTTAATCTAGACAGTGCATTTTTGTCCTGTGCAACAGTTTTAATCAGTTCAGCAAGTGGCTGAGCTACCGTGAACGAAAGATCGTGCTCTGCAATAAATGTGCAGATACGCACTTTATGATTGCACACACGATCTGTCATTGATTGGCGAGCATCCTCACTCGTTTTTGACGCACCTGGTAGCACTGTACAGTATTGGAGAGCTCTGACAGCAGCCCTGTGACCTGGTTCATTGTTGTGCTTGAAAAGCTTTCTTTGCCATTTGAACCGTACAACAGCTTTCTGTTGCAAACACAACAGAAACAAGCTCCTGGTTCCTTCAATTTTTGACACCAGGACCTGAATGGCTTTCCTGTGTCACCTATCTCATCCAACCAAGCCCACCTCCATTTGTTTTTGACAGTGCTGTCAATATTAGTCACGTCTGATCCTTCCTTCACAACTAACCGCTCCATGATTTTTCGCAGACTGAACCGGTACCACAGCAGTGACAGCACACGTGGGTAATATTTTGAGTCAAACAATGCAACTCGGTGAATACACTAACGAATCATGATACAGTAGTTGCAGACGCGGTTGATCTAAAACATTACCCAGAATAGTAGATTAGCACACGTAACAATGCTTTTTTAATGCAAGATAACGTAAGAATACATAACAGCAACGAATCAATGACGATCGTGTGTGCAATCATAAAGTGCGTACCTGCACATTTATTGCAGTGCACGACCTTTCGTTCACAGTCGCACAGTCATTGATTGATGACTTTATTAGATGTTTGCTGTTTCATACAGTTTCATAACGGTGCAGTTCACTAGTACATGGTCTACTAAAACTAAAACACACAGGCGTCATATGAGTACATCCATGGAATTTCCACTCAGATAAAAAAAACAGTTATCAGACAAGTTGAACATGATTTATTTTTCTCTAAATGCTGACGAGGCCACCAATACAAACATGGGCCGTGTGCTGAACGTTTTGGTGCGCTTCTATGATGAGGATTTGGCAGTGGCGTACCGTCAGATGTCAGGAAGGCCTTCAGTAACACTACCTTTCCCGGTTAATTGCTCTTAAACTGTTTGCGATCAAGTTTGCCTGATTAACAATCAAACAGTTAACAGAACAGCCACCACCAATGCGTGACAAGTAATGATTAAGAAATGTTAATGACAAAGCGATTGGCTTTGTTGATATAGTTGATGTGATTCCGCAAGGATGACAATCTGAAAAAATCCGAAACTTTCGCGGACTCGGCAGCAATTATTTTTGTTATCACTCAGCTGTGCATCGTACCTTACAACGCTCTTTAGCTGTCACTACATTCAGACTATAGAACGGATTCTCATGGCTTATTGCTCAATGAACGTCGCGAACTAATTTACGCAAATCCAGAAATTATAAAGACATAGGCTATTGATATTTTCCGTAGCCACTGGTGTGTGGGAGTAAACGACGTATAATTTCGTAACGCAATGTATAACGAGGCTTTCAAAAATAAATTAGATTCTCGTCTTCCAATCAGTCTGAGCAACTGTTTCTAATCGGGGAGGTAAACTGCGAGAGGTGAGGTGAGGTTATTGCTGGCCCTCTGTTTCTGCCAACGGACCGTCACTGGGATTTGGCCACTGCTACCTTCCCAGTAAATATAGGCTAACGTTATATATTTAGATCATACCTGATGTTCACATGGTGTAATCCACTTTCGATGTTTAAGAAAAAATCCACTGACTGCCATTATTCCTTGTGATTTCATCTTTAGGACACTGTCATCCATACTGAGCGAATTTCATAACTTCACCGTTAAAATCCGCAGCACTATGAATCATGAAGTCACATTGCTGATCCGCCATCTAAGTTACTCCAACACGACACAACAAACGCTAGCTGGTTGACGCTAAGATAATGCTTGGTGTCAGGTTACATCAGAGCTCAGCAGCCAGCGGCACCCTACTGAGTGCACTCTGAGCTGCGTATCTTTATAGATGTTTAAATTTACATTATTTCCGTGGGGAGGGATGCATCGCAGTTTGGAAATCACCTCACTAGCAAGTATATGCAGCATTTTAACATTTTTTTCATTGACATCGCGGCCATGGCTAGACCGCCCCCCCCAATATAACTTTTTTTTTTTTTTGCAAATCTGCATCGATCTCATAAATAGCCCCTAGGGAATCCCCAGGACGGAGAACTTAAAGCCCTGAAACTATCCACTTTTATACGAAAACACAGATTGAACTCCTCATCCCGATTATTTAAAATCATATATACCTGTCGTCTATGAGACACAACGTGTTTCAATAAGGGGGATTTACAACCCGAAAGTATCTTTTTCATCGGGGAAACTGTTTTTCCGTGTCGAGAAAGCTCTCTACACAGAAAGTCATCAGTAATGAAAATAGGGACATTTGACAGAATAATTTTAGTAGCGGGTTGCGTTAGTGGTTGCACTAACACAAACATATCCTGAATAACAATTCCTTTTTCAACGACCATGTTAACCTTCTCCACTTGGTCGAGAAATAAAACAACGGCACTGTTCATTCGAGCCGCCGATTTCACACTGCTGTGGCCGACTACCTCTCCAACAGCTAACCCCACTTCTTCCACGCTGCACGGGAAACCGGCACTAACTTTAATGCCGTGTCTCCGTGTCAAGCGAGACAGATCGTCACTCACCATGGCGTCTGAGACGCCGACCAGCCAAACTGCTGGTAAACTAAAGTACTAAACAAAACAAAATATGACTATACCAAACTGAACTAAAACACAAAAAAATACATACAAACAAACAAACAAGCAAACTAAATATCACAAAGATTACATTTAATTTAAGCTACGTTGCATAAGATTAGGAAAAAGATAGAAACCACTCACTCAGGTTCGCTCTACACCACGCTCACTCCCAGCATGCACTCAGAGAGAGAGAGAGAGAGAGAGAGAGAGAGAGGGAGAGAGAGAGGGAGAGGGAGAGAGAGAGAGACTTTTGACTTTTAAAACTCCGTTTTATTTCATTATCAAAATTAGAAAACAGTTCCTATAAATTTTCCATAGACCTTAGCAAAAGCAGAAAATTAGCTAATTACTCAAAAAATAAATAAAAAGGAAAAATAGATCATGAAACAAAATCAAAAATGAAAGATCAATCCCTCGTCAACTACAGAACACAAGCAATCCTGCACACACCATCTGTTTTTAAATGACTCAGTATCCTGGACCATCAGATAATAGGTGAACTCTAGTTTCACCCTTGACTGCACCAGGAAGCGCAGCCACTGCACCACATCAGCTGTTCCGGTGTTTTCCTTGTAGTGCTTTCTTGTGTTTAAAATAGCCATTTTGGCTTGTCCTATCATAAAGTTCATCAGTCCAACCTCAAGACGTTTTGTGCGGGTATATTTAGGACAAAATATAAACATTGATTTCTTAAATTCGACATTAAGTCTTTGAAAAGTGGCTGTCAGAAGACAAAAGAGAGCTGTGAGCCTGCTGCACTCTAAAAACATGTGTTCAATAGTCTCTTCTAGTCCACAAAACAAACACTTGGAATCAATCCTGGAGTCCACTCTGTGCAGGAACCTGCCAGTGGAAACTATCCTGTGAAGGACTCTCCACTGCAGGTCACCTGACCTTTTTGCCAGTGGGGGTTTGTAAATTGTCCTCCATGCTGGAATCATGTCCTTGTCCTCCTTGAAAACTTCAGTCCACTTGGACTTGGGCAGAGTGTGAAAGGCTGCTGCGTGCACCACCCGCACACTCCAGCTGTACAGCAGCTTCCTCTCCACCTCAGAAAACAGTTCTGGCTCGGAAGAGCCCCTTTTTAAAAACTGTCTATTACTGGGTTCCACAGATGGTCCCACCCAAAAAGGAGGGCATTCTGTGCTCAGAGCAGTCCTGCCCCTCTCAGCTAGAGCCTTTTCTATAAGCTCCCTCATATTCAGAGACAGACAGCCCTTCACTCTGTCTAAAAACTGTTCACACATGCGAACTGACCGCACTTCCAGGGCCGAAGCCAGCTCCTCCGCTGACACCCATCGGCCGCTCTCCAGGTTTAAAAGGTCCTTTAGCTTAATGACTCCCCGTGGGATGAAGAGGTGACGTGAATTACCAGCCATTAGGGCAGGATCAGGAAAAAGCGGGTTAAAGAACAGGCACTCCTGGAGGAGCGAATCTCGTGTTGCGGTGTCCTCTCGCCGCTCCACCTTCAGGAGTCCCCATGCATTCAGCACACTTTGATAAAATGGAGGCAGCCCATTTGTGCTGAGGTTACACAGGTCTATCCCAAACAGCTGCCAGTCACAGTCCAGACCCCCCACCTGCCTCAGGAACAGGGCGGCCCCTGGCCTCCAGCACAGCTCTTCGGCATAAAGCAGCCTTTGAGCTGCCAGCAATCTAAATGCAGCTACCCTACTGCGAATGTCCACCAGCCCCTGTCCTCCTTCTGCCACTGGCAAGTACAAAATGGCAGGCCGCAACCAATGGTTACCGTCCCAAAAAAAAGACAGCAGTACTGACTGAATCTCCCTCAGCAGTCCTGCTGGAGGGTCCAGGCAGGCTAACCTGTGCCACAGCATAGAGGCCACCAGATTATTGATTACCAACACTCTCCCTCTAAAAGACAGCTGTGGCAATAACCACCTCCACCGAGACAGTCTTGCTTTAACGACATCCAGCAGCCCCTCCCAATTCCTCATTTCGAACTCCTGGTTTCCCAAGAATACACCCAACACCTTGAGGCCTGTTCTTACCCACTTTAGGGGTCGGGGCAGGACTGGAGGGTCCACTCCCTCCCACTCCCCAGTCAGGAAGGCATCACATTTTCCCCAGTTCACCTTTGCGTTCGAGGCCTTCTGAAATACCTCTAAACAGCGACATAGGGTATCTGCATCTGTTTGATCATTTAAAAACACAGTCACATCGTCAGCATATGCCGACAGTTGTATTCTATACTCTGGCTGGATGGATGACAGTTTCATGCCAGTTAGTCTTTTCCTTAAAAGACACAAAAGAGGTTCAATGGCCAGTGAATATAACAGCCCTGACAAAGGGCAACCTTGTCGAATACCCCTCCTCACACCAAAAGGAGGGCTGAGTGCATTATTAATTTTAACCAAACTAGAAATATCTTTGTACAGGAGCCTAATGTAGGCCTTGAAATTTGGACCAAATCCAAATGAATCAAGTGTTTCAAACAGAAAGCCATGATTTACACGATCAAAAGCTTTCTCTTGATCGATCGCTACAATTCCCATGTTAAACTTGAAAAGCCTACAGTTTGACAAGACATCTCTCACCAAAAAGATATTATCAAATATGGACCTGCCAGGTATGCAATATGACTGATCTCGATGAATGACATAGTGTAAAACCTTGCTGAGCCTATTAGCAATCGCTCTTGCCAAGATCTTGTAATCAAGGCACAACAATGCCACTGGTCGCCAGTTCCTCATATCTTTTAAATCTCCCTTTTTTGGCAAAAGTGAAATTACTGCTTTTCTGCAGCTTTGAGGAAGTTCTTTATTTTTCACAGACTCTTTGAAAACTTCAAAAATGTCTGTGCCCATGATTGGCCACAGCTGTTTAAAAAATTCAGCTGGCAGTCCATCAAGACCAGGAGACCTTCCTGGCGACATCTGACCCACCGCCTCAGTAAGCTCTTCCATCGTCAAAGGTGCCTCCAGAATGTTCCGCTCTTCCTCTGGCAGGACAGGCAGGTCATTGTGAAGCGTCGCAACTTCTTCTTCTCCAATGGGCTCTGCAGTATACAGCTGTCTGTAGAAATCAGCTGCCACAGCCAACATTTTTTTCTGGCCGTGCACCTCTGTCCCATCAGCCCGACGCAAACAGAGCATTCTTCTGCTGCCCAGCGTCCTTTTCTCTAAATTAAAGAAATATTTTGAAGGTCCATCCATGTCCTTATAGTGGATAAACCGAGACCGCACCATGGCTCCCTTTGCTTGTTCTTCCATTATTTTCCCCAAGACATCTTTTTTTCCTTTCAAAGCTTCTTTTTTCTGGGCATTACCATTAGTACTCAAGTCACTCTCCAATCTCAGAATCTCTCTCTCCAACTCACCCACCCTCTTTTTCAAATCCCCACTTGTGTTCTGAGTGTACACCTGACAAAACATTTTGATGTGTACTTTCCCAACATCCCACCACTGTCTTAAGGAAACATATTTTAGTTTTTGAGTACACCATGCTTTCCAAAACACTTTAAAATTCTCAATAAATTGACCATCCTCAAGCAGTTTCACATTGAAGTGCCAATATGATTTTTCACAAGCAACAGGTGTCTCTCCAAAAATTACAGACATGCAGTGATGGTCTGAGAATGATGTTGGAGTCATGAAGCTTCTTAATATCTGGTTACTAAAGGACTTTGAGCAATATAACCTGTCGAGCCTAGCCATTGAAATTTGATGTTGATTTACTTTTGTCCAGGTATACTGGCGCACTGCAGGATGCTGCACTCGCCACACATCTACCAGCTCCTGAACCTGAACCATTCTAGTCAGAACAGCAGCTGAGCCTGAATGGGGTTCGGCATGGTTTCTATCCAATAGAAAATTCTCTGTGCAGTTAAAATCTCCACCTATGATTACCATCCTACAAGCGTCACATTCTGAAACCACTTGCTCTAATTTATTAAAGAAAGCTGCTCTCTCAGTACCTTTGTTTGGTGCATAAACATTTATTAAAGTTACTTCCTGTTCCCCCCATTTTCAAATCTACTTTCAATAAACGTCCTGGGATGACAGCACATGACGATATTATTGAAGCGTCATTCCCAGTTAGCAGCACAGCCACTCCTGCCCTTATACTATCGCCATGGCTCAAAATGCTTTCCCCTTTCCATTCATCCGTCCATTCACATTCATTCACACAATCCGAGTGCGTCTCTTGAATAAAAGCGACACGAATGTTCTTTTTTATGATAAAATCGAAAAGCTGCGCTCTTTTGGAACGATCTCTGCATCCATTCACATTCAATGAAGCAATGTGAAAACCTGCACTCATAATGATAAGTAACAAAGTTACAAAAACAGAGATAGGACCAGCCATATTTTAATCTATATTAATATTCTGCTGTTTTAACAGTTTTCTAGCCGCTGCAACGTGCTTTTTAAGTCTGTACCGTCTTCTATTATCAAGCTCATCAAGAGATGCTTTTTTCAATGCAGTTTGAACAGACATGACAAAAAGTTTTAAGTCCGCAAAATGCTTCTGTAACACAACACTCCTACCTTTCGTCTCATCTAAAAAGGAAAGCAACTTATCGAGACAATATAGTTTTCTTTTACCTTTCTGATATCCTACATCATCCGTCTGAGAAAAATCGGCGAAAATATCCTCCTCATCAAAGGACATTTCCTCCTCGTCGGGGTCAGCCTCTGCTCCGTCCCGACTCCACTCCCCCTCTGCCGCAGCTGATGACTCTATTTGCGGTTCAGGGTTAAAATCTATCCCGCCACTATCCCCGCAACTCTTACCACCATCGGTTGAACTCAACCTTTCTTCCTGCCGAGATGAACAATCAGAAATAGGATTTTCTGGCTGATTTTCGCTGCCAACTATAAGGCCATTTCCATCAGTATTCACCCGATCCTTTTCAGCCTGATCATCACAAATAATATTTTGATCAGCGCTATGCTTTTTCGTTTCATCGGTTTTACTAGACGTGGTATCAACTTGCTCCTCAGTTTCTTTCGGAGTCGAGTCACCCTGTATTTGCTGTTCATTTTGTTCCCCTGATCTATCAGTAGAAGGTCCGGGCTCTGGCCCAGGCTCCGAAGCCGAGGCCGAGGCCGATCCCTCCCTCTCACCTCCTCCTCTATCTCCCTGTTCACCGGCACCTGCCGCTTCTCGCTCGGGGCACGAACGTCTCACATGCCCGTAAGACCCGCATTTAAAACATTTCATTGACTCAGTGCTGGCAAACACAACATGATTAATACCATCAATCGAAAAATTCCACGCAACTTCCAAGGTCGTATCCGGATTGTTTAAAATAAGAAATGCTTGTCTCCTAAAAGACATGACGTGTTTTATTTTGTCATTTTTACATCCTAAAGGGATATTCTTGATTCCGCTCATAACTTTGCCATATCTGCTCAAGGCGTTAAGAAGTATTCTGTCATCAATATACGGTGGAACATTAGAAAGTATGACTTTAGTGACAGGTGAAGACAACGGCAAAGCTGCCACGTAAGCACCGTCTATCACCAGACCTTCCGCGACAATATCATGCACAAGGGTTTCATTTGATAAAAATATAACAACCGCCTTGTTCATTCTAGACGCAGTTTTTATATTCTCATAACCCACCTTTTCTCCTACCGCCAAAAGGCAATCTTCTACAGAGGTAGAAGAACTGGGAAAACATTTAAAGCCATGGCTCCGACTTAACCCACCCATTTTCACCCGAAAACGAGCTATAAATAGCTCAATCGGGGAATAAGTTTATTTCCTCTGTATTTTTTAAATATATTCAACAAACTCAATTTTACAAAGCAAAAACCACAATCGAGAATACAGCGCTTCTCAGCACACCCGCACACCCGCTTCCACCCACAATCCTCTGAGAGAGAGAGAGAGAGAGAGAGGGAGAGAGAGAGAGAGAGAGAGAGAGGGAGGGAGAGAGAGAGGGAGAGAGGGAGAGAGAGAGAGAGAGGGAGAGAGAGAGAGAGAGAGAGAGAGAAGGAGGGAGAGAGAGAGAGGGAGAGAGGGAGAGAGAGAGAGAGAGAGAGAGAGAGAGAGAGAGGGAGAGATAGAGAGGGAGAGAGAGACTACGCAGATGACCTGGTCCTGCTGTCGCCAACTGAACACAGGCTACAGCGGAACCTGGATCTGCTTGAGCAGTACTGTCAGACCTGGGCCCTGGCAGTACATTTAAAGAAGACTAAAATTATGATTTTTCAAAAAAGACCCAGATCTCAGGACTGTAAATACAAGTTAAATTTAGGATCAAAAACAATTGGCCACTGCAGAAATTACACTTATTTAGGCCTCACAATCAGTTCAACTGGAAGTTTTAACTTGGCTGTGAAGGAACTGAAAGAGAAAGCCAGAAGGGCTTTCTATGCCATTAAAAGGGGAATAAATTTTGACATCCCAATTCTAATTTGGTTAAAGATCTTTAAATCAGTAATACAACCCATTGCATTATATGGCAGTGAAGTCTGGGGTCCGCTTTCTAATCAAGATTTTTCAAAATGGGAAAAACACCCAACCGAATCCCTGCATGCAGAATTCTGTAAAATGATACTACACGTACAAAGAAAAACACCCAATAATGCATGCAGGGCTGAATTAGGCCAGTATCCTCTCATAATTGACATTGAAAAAAGAGCAATAAAGTTTTGGGAACATCTAAAGCACAGCGACCCCGACTCATACCATTACAAAGCCCTGAAATGCCAAGAGATGAGCATAGAGAGAAGTGCCCTCAGTCAGCTGGTCCTGAGGCTGACCTCACTAACACCTGCAGAGATGAGCACAGAGAGAAGTGCCCTCAGTCAGCTGGTCCTGAGGCTGACCTCTCTAACACCTGCAGAGATGAGCACAGAGAGAAGTGCCCTCAGTCAGCTGGTCCTGAGGCTGACCTCTCTAACACCTGCAGAGATGAGCACAGAGAGAAGTGCCCTCAAGTCAGCTGGTCCTGAGGCTAACCTCTCTAACACCTGCAGAGATGAGCATAGAGAGAAGTGCCCTCAGTCAGCTGGTCCTGAGGCTGACCTCCCTAACACCTGCAGAGATGAGCACAGAGAGAAGTGCCCTCAGTCAGCTGGTCCTGAGGCTGACCTCTCTAACACCTGCAGAGATGAGCATAGAGAGAAGTGCCCTCAGTCAGCTGGTCCTGAGGCTAACCTCACTAACACCTGCAGAGATGAGCACAGAGAGAAGTGCCCTCAGTCAGCTGGTCCTGAGGCTAACCTCACTAACACCTGCAGAGATGAGCACAGAGAGAAGTGCCCTCAGTCAGCTGGTCCTGAGGCTAACCTCACTAACACCTGCAGAGATGAGCATAGAGAGAAGTGCCCTCAGTCAGCTGGTCCTGAGGCTAACCTCACTAACACCTGCAGAGATGAGCACAGAGAGAAGTGCCCTCAAGTCAGCTGGTCCTGAGGCTAACCTCTCTAACACCTGCAGAGATGAGCACAGAGAGAAGTGCCCTCAGTCAGCTGGTCCTGAGGCTAACCTCACTAACACCTGCAGAGATGAGCATAGAGAGAAGTGCCCTCAGTCAGCTGGTCCTGAGGCTAACCTCACTAACACCTGCAGAGATGAGCACAGAGAGAAGTGCCCTCAGTCTGCTGGTCCTGAGGCTAACCTCACTAACACCTGCAGAGATGAGCACAGAGAGAAGTGCCCTCAGTCAGCTGGTCCTGAGGCTAACCTCACTAACACCTGCAGAGATGAGCACAGAGAGAAGTGCCCTCAGTCAGCTGGTCCTGAGGCTGACCTCACTAACACCTGCAGAGATGAGCACAGAGAGAAGTGCCCTCAGTCAGCTGGTCCTGAGGCTGACCTCACTAACACCTGCAGAGATGAGCACAGAGAGAAGTGCCCTCAGTCAGCTGGTCCTGAGGCTAACCTCACTAACACCTGCAGAGATGAGCACAGAGAGAAGTGCCCTCAAGTCAGCTGGTCCTGAGGCTAACCTCTCTAACACCTGCAGAGATGAGCACAGAGAGAAGTGCCCTCAGTCAGCTGGTCCTGAGGCTAACCTCACTAACACCTGCAGAGATGAGCATAGAGAGAAGTGCCCTCAGTCAGCTGGTCCTGAGGCTAACCTCACTAACACCTGCAGAGATGAGCACAGAGAGAAGTGCCCTCAGTCTGCTGGTCCTGAGGCTAACCTCACTAACACCTGCAGAGATGAGCACAGAGAGAAGTGCCCTCAGTCAGCTGGTCCTGAGGCTAACCTCACTAACACCTGCAGAGATGAGCACAGAGAGAAGTGCCCTCAGTCAGCTGGTCCTGAGGCTGACCTCACTAACACCTGCAGAGATGAGCACAGAGAGAAGTGCCCTCAGTCAGCTGGTCCTGAGGCTGACCTCACTAACACCTGCAGAGATGAGCACAGAGAGAAGTGCCCTCAGTCAGCTGGTCCTGAGGCTGACCTCTCTAACACCGACTAACATTAACCAGCCTCAAGACGGCACCACCAAAACACACACTATTAGAGTGAACCAAATTATAGCACAACATAAAGAAAATTATATCAACTATTGGAGCAACCAAACCCAAACACAAAGTAAACTTAATTGCTATCTGGCCCTAAAAAGGAAATACATTCTGGCAGATTATCTAAACTTGGTCAAAAATAAAAGACTGAGGAAAACATTGACCATGTACAGGCTCAGTGAGCACAGTCTGGCCATAGAGACCGGCAGACACAGGCAGACTTGGCTCCCTAAAGATCAGAGACTGTGCTCACAATGCCATCAAAATGAGGTTGAGACAGAAAATCATTTCCTCCTAAAATGCAATAAATTCCAAAAAGAAAGAGATATATTCTTCAATAAAATTACACAGATTCACCCAAATTTTTTGAACCTCCCCGATGAAGAAAAACTCCCCATTCTCCTGGGAGAGGAAAACAGCAGCGTGATGCTGGCAGCACTATTTGTTTACGCCTGTCATAGCCTAAGAGGTAGTGAGTGACCCCCCCCCCCACAAAAAAAAAAAAAGAGAAGAGAAAAGATTAATTCAGCATTTTTTTTTTCTTTCATAATTTCTGTTATTATTATTATTAGTAGAAATAGTATTGTTGTCCCAGTAACTATGTATTGTTAATGTGTATATTCATTGCTTAATGTTCACTTTGTTATATGTTTATGTATAGGTTTGTTATATGTTCAATACATGCTTTGGCAATATATACAATATGTATGTCATGCCAATAAAGCACAAATTGAAATTGAAATTGACTTTGACTTTTGATTCTCTTTTATTTTAAACAAGATTAAAAGACATACACAATTAAACTACACAAACAAAACAAACATAGAAATGAAAAAATAGAAAGACCACAGAAAACTTAAATTACAAAAGTAAAATTTTTATAATATAGATATGTTAAAAAGAAATACACACAATGCAATAATTGCAAAAAAAGCCACACAAAAACACAAATTCATGGAAGGCAGTCAATGTAACCCTCATCTGTACACTCACAAACAGCCCCATCCACTGCCCAAACCCTTTTGAAACCCTCAAAGTCCTTGGTGATTTCTGCATATGCAAACTCCAATTTTAGCCGAGACAGAACAAATTTCCTGAATAAGAGCCTTGGACATATAGGCCCATCTGTCCTTATTTTGTTTCTCCTTGAAATCCAGATCGCCAATTTTGCTTGACCAATAATAAAATTAGCCAGACAACATTTATCCCTTTGGCTATACGAGTACCCAGGTCCAAACACAAAAAATTCGGGTGAAAAACAGAATTCCAATCTTCTACATATCTCCCCCAACACAGAAAAAAGCCCAGTTAAACGAGCACACTTCGTGAAAATGTGGGTCACTGTTTCAATTTCAGGACAGAAAGGACACTCCCTAGAGGTCCCTGGGTTCAGATGTGCTAAAAAAGCGTTTGATGCAATCGCCCCATGAACTATCCTCCACTGGAGGTCTCCTGACCTTTTTGGAAGAGGCTGCTTATAAAACACCCTCCAGGCCCCTTTTGGAAGACCCCCATTTGCAAGAAACTCTTGCCATTTGCAAAGCTGGACATGTTTTAGGGAACTTAAGTGAATGGTCTTTGTACAAACTGCATACAACTGTTTTTTCCCAGCATTTTCGAAACTACCCAATTTTGGTGATTTAAAAGACAGTAGGTCGCCCGGTCCCTCCTGCCAGTCCCCCCTTTCTGCAGAGATCAGCAGTTCAGGGAAAAACAGCTCATCACCCTCTTCTTGGGAAGTTGAACCATTTTGCAGTGCTTCCAGAAATGTTACTGGGAGAGCAGCCCTTATCCCATCCAGAAGCTTCCCAACAGTTCACACTGAATTATAGCCAATTTGGTTTGCCACAGAGCCTGCTGTCCTCCACCCTTCTGGGCACCACAGATCAGCCAACTTGCAGAGACCAGCTCTAACAAAGAGCCTCTGCAGAGCATTAGAAAAGCCTTGCACTAGTGGTATCAGTGGATTATAGAAAATCGGCTCTTCTAAGACCCATTGGGTTGGGACCATCCCCCAGTCTCGGGAGATCCGCAGGCCCCTCCAAGCTTTCAAGACAGACCGATAAAAGTCTGTACTCCCTTCACTGCCCACATTGCCCAGCTCCATAAGGAACAAGTGACGGTCCAGCCCCATGCCCCCAATCCGTCTCAATAAACAGCAGGCCGGTTCTCTCCAGCACACATCCTCCTGGTATAGGAGCCTTTGCACAGCCTGCAGCCGGAAAGCTGCCACTCTGCTTTCTAGATCAATGAGGCCCTGCCCCCCTTCCTGGACTGGCAGGTATAACACCCCTGCCTTTAACCAGTGTTGCCCTGTCCAGAAAAAATTGACCAGGGACTTTTGCACCACTCTTAATAAATCTTGAGGGGGTTGCAAGACTGCCACCTTATGCCACAATGTGGATGCCACTAAATTGTTTACTATGAGCATTCTGCCTCTATATGACATGCATGGCAGAGCCCACTTCCATTTTTCCAGTTTCCCAGAAACCTTCTCTGCAATGCCCTCCCAGTTTTTCTTGATATATTCATCGGAACCCATATAAATACCCAAAATTTTCAGCCCATTCCGACCCCACTGCATATTCCCCGGGAGTGTAGGGAGTGTCCTTCCTCTCCACAATCCACCCAACAACGCCTCACTCTTATCCCAATTCACTTTGGCCGAACTGGCCCTCTCATAGACCTGAAGACAGTCTTCAAGCAAACATACATCTTCCTGATCCTGAATCAGGACTGTAATGTCATCTGCATATGCAGACAACGTTATGGCTGTTTCAGAACCCGGAACAGTCACTCCCTTCAGCCGCATTCGCAACAGCCTCAGTAAAGGCTCAATGGCTAGGGAGTAGAGCTGGCCTGACAAAGGGCAACCCTGTCTTATCCCCCTTCGCACATCAACAGGCCTACTGACCCCTCCCCCAGTCTTAACTAAACAAGACACATTAGAGTACAGCAATCTCACCCATGATACAAAATAATCCCCAAATCCAAACCCAGTCAACACATTAAACATATATTCATGATCGACTCGATCAAAAGCCTTTTCTTGATCTAATGAGATAAGTCCAAACTCTAGACCGCAGTCTTTTGATAGGTCAAGCATATCACGCATTAAGAACAAATTATCTCTAATCGAGCGCCCAGGTATACAATAGGATTGATCATCGTGTATTAGATCAGCAAGGTGTTTTTTCATTCTGTTTGCCAAACATTTAGACAGAATCTTATAGTCTGTACACAACAGAGCTACAGGTCTCCAGTTTTTTATTAGACACAAGTCCCCTTTCTTAGGCAGCAACGTCAACACTGCCCGACGGCAACTTGTTGGTAGCTCTCCCATCTCAAGGCACTCCAAAAACACCTCCAGCAAATCAGCCCCAAGGATTCCCCAGAAGTGCTTGAAAAATTCGGCAGGCAGTCCATCCACTCCAGGTGAACGCCCAGCTGTCATCTGCTGCACCGCTATTGTAAGCTCTTGCAGATTCAGTACACAGTCCATCTCAGTCCTCTGGACCTTCCTCAGTCGGGGGAGGTTCTGAGTTAGAGCATCCAGGTGAAGCTGCTCAGTCTGGCCAGCACTAAATAACTTTTCATAAAAGCCCACTGCAGCTTCCATTATTTCTCCCCTATCATAGGACAGCCTCCCATCAGGCATCTGCAGACAATGCATATGTTTTCGCTCCCTCACCCGCTTCTCCAAATTAAAAAAGAAAGAGTTTGGAGCATCCATATCTTTGCAAAACCTGTACCGAGCCCTTACCATATCCCCTTGTGCTCTATCCCGCAGCAGATTGCCAAGATCGCTACGCAGCTGCATTAGGACTGTGCTTAGATGTTCCTCATTCCCACTCCCCATTTGCCTCTCAATACCCAGGATGTCTCTTTCCAATTTCCAGACCACCTGATTCATCTCCTGAGTTGCAAATACAGCGTATTGCTGACAAAAAACCCTAATTTGGGCTTTTCCAATGTCCCACCGCTGCACTGATGACTCATATTGAGTCTTCCTTCTCCTCCACTCTTCCCAAAATAATGCAAACTTCTCACAGAAGGACACATCTTTCAAAAGATTAGCATTAAATTTCCAATATGTCTTTATGTTTTGTGTAGAAGCAATGTATAAAGAAAACATGGCTAAGTGATGATCAGAAAAACCGCAGGGTGTGATGTTGACTCTTGTTACTCTATTACAGCTCCATTTGCACAGATAAAAGCGATCAAGCCTCGCAGCACACAAGTTACTCCCCAAGTTTTTCACCCATGTATACTGCCTGGCTGTTGGATTCTTTTCCCTCCACACATCCTGCAAATTATTTTTATTTAAAATGTCTTTCAAAACACCAGCAGAATGTAGGTGTGGTTCCTCCCCATTCCTGTCAAGTGTAAAATTCACTGTGCAGTTAAAATCACCCCCCAAGACAATTATGCTCTCCTGACTAATTTTTCCCAGCTCCTCCTCCAATCTTCTAAATAGTCTCACTCTCTCCTGACCATTATTAGGAGCATAAATATTTATAAATACAAAGGATTGGTTGTTTAAAATTGTACTGACCATGAGAAGGCGTCCTGGCACAATCTCAGTTTTTGTTTGAATATTTAGGCCTAAACCTTCTGAAAACAGTACAGCAACACCAGCACTCACATTGGTTCCATGACTTAGAATATACTCCCCTTTCCACCAAACCCCCCAATCCATTTCATTACTGCTATCTGTGTGCGTTTCCTGGAGAAAAATTATATTGATTTTTTTCCTACTAATTAGATCAGAAAGTAAAAATCTTTTCTTCTCATCCCTGCCCCCATTTAAATTAAGTGAACCAAAAGACAACACCGCCATTATTAAAAGAAAGAAGAGGACACGACAGGAAGAAGCACAGTGCTCTCTGACACCAGATGTTAGTTTTGTTAACATTATGAAAATTAGTGTTAGTTGACAGACAGACCCTTACGAACAGCCGTGCAGTGCTTTTTTAGTCTAAACCGCTTTTGGCTTGAAAGCATGTCTAAGCTCATGGTCTTCATATAGTACTTTGCCGATCTTAAAAAATTCTTCGCATCCGAAAACGTATTTAAAACATTAACGGTTTTCCCTTTCGTCAGATCCAAAAAATCGTTTGTCGTTAAAAGAATAAAGGCTATCATCACCGCATTGACCAGCCGTAATATCCGACATAATCGAGGAATCTGACAATTCCCCGGCATCCTCCTGCACACCCCCGGATCGCTTCGCACCAGATTCGGGCTCAGACATCTCCGCTTCCTCGCCCAACGGAGCCGCACCAGACATATTTGCCTGCAAAGTTTCCTCCGAAACCACACCACTCGACCCTGCATTAGAATCTACTCTTTCAGCAAACTCGTCACAATCAACCCTTCCCTTCTTCCTCTCAACAGACTGGCCCTGGCCTCTCCTCCGCCTGCGTGCATTATTTTTATTTTCAGACTGCCCTAGTCCAACCATGTTCGTGCTCTCACCTAAATCAGCAGTTTCCTCCTGGTGATTCAAACCCGGAGCCTCATCTCCGACTTGCCCACCTGTCCCACTCGTACCCTCACCCGGGTCCTCATTCGGCTCACCTCCCTGCTCCATGCTGGGCTCAGTAACAGATTCACCGCTGCCCTCCTGCCGAGCTCTTTCCCCATTTTCGCCCGCAGGGTGATTTTCACCACTGGTATCTCTATGCGGGCAAGCTCGCTTAATGTGGCCGATATCCCCGCACTCAAAGCACCTCAAACTTTCCGTACTGGCGTACACCATATATGAACCTTCACCGTATCGAAGGCGAAAAGACACATCTAAGCTTTGCGAAGATCCATTCAAAAACATGTACACAAATCGACGGAAAGACAAAACGTGTTTAAGCTCAGCCAGTTTGCAACCCAACGGAATCATTTTCACTGAACTAGCGAACTTTCCAAAACGCGAAAGCTCCTTCTCAATGGCCTCATTCTTAATAAACGGTGGAACATTTGAAATCGTTACTTTTGTGGCTGGTGTCGTAAGTGGATTGACCTGCACAAAAGCGCCATTAATCCACAAACCACTAGCAACCAGTTTTTCCGCCAAACTCACTTTTTTGAAGAAAATCACGACTCCTTTATTCATGCGTGAAGCCGAGACGATATTCTCGCCTCCTACTAACTCCGCAACCGCAACTAACACATTCTCTATCGAGACCGTACTATCCGCCACGCACTTCACTCCATGGCGGAGAGACAACTCCTCTCCACCAAGTTGAGACGCCATGTCGGCGTCTCTACAGTAAAAAACCACCCCACTTACTCCAGAAAGATAAATGACACCAATATTACAAAGAAAAAGATATACTCAAGCATATGTTGAAGTATGAAGTTCAAAGAAAAACTAGTTTTAAGAAAGTGTAAGAAACACCATAAGAGCCCTCTTTCCCGCAGCCACCCTCCACCTCAGAGAGAGAGAGAGAGAGAGAGAGAGAGAGAGAGAGAGAGAGAGAGAGAGAGGGAGAGAGAGAGCTGTAACAGTACCTGTGTGCGTTTGTGGATGTATGTTCTTCTATATCCGTGTGTGTGTGTGTGTGCGTGTGTGTGAGTGTGTGTGCATGCGTGTGTGAGTGTGTGTGTCAGAGAGATGCTTTAGATAAGCCTCTCACACACACAGACACACACAGAGCAGAGAGTACCTGTGTGTACCTGTGTGCTCTGTGTCGACACACACTCACATTTCCTGGGTCCTGGTTTGGTCCTGTTCTCTCCTCCATGGTCCACACTGTAAGAACACAGCAGAACACAGTGAGTGAGTGAGTGAGTGAGTGAGAGTGTGTGTGTGTGTGTGTGTGTGTGTACTTACAGATGTGTGAGTGTGTCCATTGTAGCAGCGGACAGTGCTCTCGCTCCAGAGTCTCCTGGGTGATTGTATCTCAGGTCCAGCTCTCTCAGGTGTGTGTGTGTGTGTGTGTGTGTGTGTGTGTGTGTGTGTGTATGTGTCTGTACTTACAGCAGTGTGAGTGTGTCCTGTTTAGCAGCAGACAGTGCTCTCACTCCAGACTCTCCTGGGTGATTGTAGCTCAGGTCCAGCTCTCTCAGGTGTGAGGGGTTTGATCTCAGAGCTGAAGCCAGAGAATCACAGCCTCTGTGTGTGACTCTACAGCCTGACAACCTGCAGAGAGAAGAACACAGACACACACACACACACACACACACACACACACACACACACACACACACACACACACACACACTGTTATTATCATCAGGAAATACTCCAGCTCTCCCTGTGCCTCCTGCATGTTTCCTCTCAGTCCTGTAGGCTGCGCTGCTGTTGCTGTACAGTATGTGCTGGGGGCATCGGCGCCAAAGGGGTTAATATTGGGGGAGGGGCAAGAAATGAAGGTGATGTTTGATGATGTCATCGTGCTCCTGGTACATATGAGTCAGTCCAATGCTGTCCCACACCTCACTATAAAATCACTTCCATGAACAGGATTTGAGGAGTTACTCATTTTTTGAGTAAATCTTCTAGGATTCAAGTACCTGTGAATCTAATGAAGGGTGTAAAAATCACTGCTGTTTGAGTTTATTTGCAGTTTCCATTACTTATCAGAATTGAGGGTTGTGCTGCACATCCAACAACTACAATCCTCAGTCCAAACTGTTGTGTGGCCAACAATCGTAACACTTCCGGTGGGGCGGCGCTGCTGCGACACGGACGCTAGAGACGGGCGGCGTGTTTGTTCTGTTTTCTTTAGTTTGTTTAAGTTTGTCAGTGTGAGCTGAATGTGTCTCAATGGGGAACAAACACTACTGCACTGCTTCAGCTGCTGGGGCTGTTACATCCAGCGTTTACACACAGCATGACGCCAACACCGCGCTCCGCGGGGAAACCAGGTGCTGCGGACGGGCAGCAGGGAACGGCTCCTGTCCCTACGGAGGGAAGCCACACCAACGCTGGGCTTGTTGGATGACGCGCCGGAGGAGCTGTTGTGACGGCGTGGAGGCAGGCACCCGCGGACACGAGGGAAGACAGGCGGCGTTTTACATCGACTCCGCCGTAGGTGCAACAAACCACCGTTACCATCAATACTCTTCAGCAACGTTCGCTCCCTGAGGAACAAGATTGAGGAGCTACGCCTGAGCACAAAAATCTGAAGTGAATACGGTGAGTCCTGCCTTATGACAAACACTGAGACCTGGCTTCAAGCAGACTTTCCCCACCCACTGGCGAAGGTACAGGGTTTCTCTAATGAGCGCATGGATAGGAGTAATAACTCAGGGAAATCGAGGGGAGGTGGGATCTGTGTAAACATTAAGAACTGCTGGTGCTCAAACGTCACAGTTAAAGATACAGTCTGTACACCGAACCTCCAACTTTTATGCTCGAGTCTAAGACCCTTTTATCTACCGAGAGACTGTGGGGGCATCTTTATTTGTGCTGTCTGTGTCCCGCCCGGTGGGAATGCGTCCAGAGCTGCCTCACGTATCGCTGACTGCGTCCACCAGCAATTAGAAAATAAACCTAATGCTCCTATATTTGTACTGGGGGACTTTAACCAGTGCAAACTGGACTACGCTCTCCAGGTTTTCACCAATATGTTCACAAGAGCACACGGAAAAATAAAGTATTCGACAAATGCTGTGGTGTTATTAAGGAAGCATATGCTGCCGAGATTAAACCACCCCTTACAAATTCGGATCACAACACTATACAGTTAATTCCCACTCTTGTCAGCCCTTAACAGAAGTAAATCGACGGTGCAGACGGTCAGTATGTGGCAGGAGGGGAAGGAGGAGGAGCTGCGGGGCTGTTTCCTGGACACAGACTGGGACTCTTCTGTCAGGACAGCTGTATCCACACAACTGCAGAAACAATAACTGGGTAAATACACTTCTGTGTGGGCACTGCAGTACCTAAAGAGACTATCAAAATATACACAAATAACAAAGACTACATGACCCCTGATATCAGACACTGCCTCAAACGGAAAAGGCAAGCTTTCCGGGACAATAACACAACTGAACTGAGAACAATCCAGAAAGAGCTGAAGCTCAAACTGAAGGGAGCACAAGAACAACATGGTCTGCGCATTAAAGAAGCTTTTTCAAACAAAAACTCCAAACAGCTGAGGGACACTGTGAAAGAAGCAGTGGACATGAATTCTAAGAAAGAGAGGATGCAGGTGTTAAATGAAACGGAAAAAGCAGATGAATTTGACAGCTTTTACAAGCGGTTTGATTGTGTGGTGAGTGATGGCGCCGAGGAATGTCGTGATCCTTTACTATCATCATGTGATCCAACAGACAGAACTGTGATCGATCCAAGTGCTGTGGCCAAGGTTTTTAAAAAATTACACAGAAGGCATGTGGGCCGGATGGCATTTCAGCACTTCTTCTACAAACTTTTGCTGACGAGTTGACTCCAGCCTGGAGTCCTCTGTTCCAACTCTGTCGACACACATACGTACCATTCCCACATTACGGAAGGATGTCTGCAGTGGTGTGAGAAACATAATCTGATTGTAAAAGTTGAGAAAACAAGAGAAATGCTGTTAGATCCCAGGTCTGTTGGTGAGCACAGTTCAGTTTTTATGAATGAGGACAGGGCTGAACAGGTTACAGTGCACAAGTACTTGGGTGTTCATTTTCACTCTCAGTTACAGTGGGCTCATCGTGTTGATTATGTTTGTTCAAGAATCAGTCAGCGCTTGTACTTTCTGCACAGGCTCAGGGTTCATGGAGTGGATAAAAATGTTCTGTTGTTGTCACCCCTCGGCCGGCGGAATGTCAGCCGGCCGAAGGGTATTGTTGTCCCTTATTGCTTTCAATACCATTTGACACAAATGTTACTGTTCTGCTTGGTTGTATATCATGAGGTACGCTTAGCATTGTTCCACCCTAGTGATCATTCACTGTTCTGTCACACCTCAGAACCACATGTTCAGTGTTGATAACACAGGGGTCCCCAATCTTTCCAAGAAGGGGCCAGTGTGGCTGCAGGCTTTCATTGCAACCAAGTAGTTACACACTTGATACTACTAATCAACCCCTGGACTCTTTGCTAATAAGTTTGGTTAGTAGCATCAGGTGTGTAGCTGCTTGGTTGCAATGAAAGCTGCACCCACACCGGCCCTTTCTGGGAAAGACTGGGGACCCCTGCGATAACAGGTGACGGCTGAGCTGGAGATAGCCAGGTCTCACAAAAACATGTTTAGTTCATGGTCTGCAACTATGTCTGCTAGCTTGGCAACAACTGATCTAATATTCAGCAATGCAAGTGTGACATGGGTCGTGCAGGGTAAACACCTCATCTGTGGCAGAGCCTGCAGCAAGTTTTCCCTCAATCTAGCCATCACCTCATCAACTAAGGTACTTTATAGCTTTGGGATTGAAGTCCCTATCAAACTTCACTAGAACACTGGTCACTTCAATGTTGCTATTGGTTACAATACTGACAATTTCACCTCTTGCTCCATTAGCTAAACCAACTGGTACATCCACATTTGTAGTGAGCATAACTCTAGCACCAGAAGCAATCTTAAGTATGCCATGCAAACCTCTGGTCTCTGTTCTCTTGCTAGACAACGAGGCAAGGTCAATCTGCTTTGTTTGGCCAGTAACTGCATCACTAGCTTTCACTTCATATTGCCTGGTTGCACTAACTGGCTCAACATATGCTAATTCTCTCATCCACATCTGCATTCAGTCTATACACATGAAGTGCTTCATTTGGATAGTCAGGGCTGTCAGGTGATACCTCTCTAGACTTAAGTATAGCACAGTCATCATCAGAACAACTAGCAGTTCTCACCCTACATAGCAACTCTGCAAAAGCAGAATCACCCCTCTGGCACATGATCTCATCAAGCTCTACCATTCTAAACTCTTCTTGCCATATTGAACCAGACCTGAACAGTTGTGCGTAGCTGTCACTCACTCTACTGAACAGCACTGCCTGACCAACAGGAGGCAATTGGTTCAAGTCACCCACAGCAAGTATGCTTACACCACCAAACATTACATCAGGTGGCACTGCTTTTATCTGTTGTAATCTCTGTGTATCTCAAGTAACATGTCTGCACCAACCATACTCACTTTGTCAATGATTAGCAACACCAGCTTGGACAACTTACTACGCAATGTGTTCACTCTCTCATTGCTTAGAGGCTGAAACCCACCATACTTGCTTCTGCCTAACAAAAGTGCTGAGTGTAGTGTCATGCCATTCACACTGAATGCTGCTCCACCTGTGGGTGCTGTTAACAATACTAGCACATCCTCTGGCTCAACTGCTCCAGACTGCTTGATCAGTCTTATAGTGTCAGACTGTATCAGCTTAAGCACGAGACTTTCCTACACCACCAGGACCACTTAAGAATATCCTGTAAGGCTCAATTGGTTTGCCATTCTTCAAAGCTTTCACTACATGCTTACACCAGTTACGATGGTACATGATCATTGCTTTTTGCTTACAATGGAGAGTTCTCTTTAGCTTTCGATACTCGTCTGGTGCAATTACTTGTGCATTTGCAGCACCATCAAATCTAACACTTAAACCACTTGGATTTCGTCCACTTGATTGTAATAGGTTAGCATTGTCTACCAAATCTTGCTCAGTGAGCTCAGCCAATGTTACAACACCTGCTCTGCTGCACATGCATTACTGTCTTCAGTGGAAGAGGCGATCTGACACCAGGCACGTTCAGGTCTGCTGTCCTCATCAGCTCTTATACTGTCTACCTCCTCAGTTGCGTACTTTTGCTGATGTACACATACAACCTGAACGTTCTCATAGTGCTCAGCATAGGTAGAGTATCCAGCCAGCAGATCATTATCTTCATCACACCATGGGTAATACAACATTAGGTTTTCCCTGTACCAATCGCTAGCATCTGCATCCTTGTTCTACTTTCTGAATCTGACCACAGCTTGCCTTCTCCGCTCCTTCATGTCACCATTTCCGCCTGTAAGTGTCATCTTTTTGGCAGTAGTGTGCTTCTCTGTATCAGGTAAAGCATCATTGTTAACTTCATCTTTGACATAGTAAATAGTGCAATAGGTGGCAGTAAATTCTGCTAAACACATACTTTTGAGCTGCTCAGTTCTGTGCTTGTACCTGTCTATCAAGCTTTTCTGAAACACATTAGTGTCACCATCAAGCTGATCAATTACATCGGGGATCTTAAGGACAGCAATTCTATCTTTTTTGGCATTAGTGTCTACAAATACTAAGGCTCTGCTCAACTGTTTCGTTGGCGATGACAGTATTCGGTTTACTGCTTCCTGTGCACCAACTTCTCTGTGATCTAAAAATGCTGAACCAATCTTTTCCAACTGTCCTAAGCTCTTCTGTTCTAACTTCAGCAGCAGCCTGCTTTATTAACACACCCACTGCTTTCTCTGTTTTTGTGATGTACGAAGCAACATACATCACACAAGCATAAGCATTTACAACAAATTGAACATCCATGTTGGCTTGCCATGCTAGTATAACAGAGGCATTGTAATTGTGGATATTTTGTTCATTAGGCTTATGCTTGAGTAACACAACAGTACCACTGTTTGTAACCTCTAGTGCTTGAACAGTCACTTCTATTTACATCAGCTTTGCTAAGTACATCATCAAGAGTTGTATTATCATCACAGTCAGGCAACACTTTACATACTTTACTCAACACCTGATGTGCATTATCATACATTTCAGCATGAGGACATAGTTCAGCAATGATTGTATTTTGGCCGGGGGGGTGTGGAAAATTGAATCTGCATTGTTTGTTTTTTTTGCAATAACTAGAATGCTTATGCTGCTGAAGTAACAACACCTACTCTTTCAGTTTACAGTCTTCAGCTGGAACTGCGCATGACACGTACTGACCAATGAATGTCTACATCTGTGTCCACACCATACTGAGGAGCATCTTTAACCCAAAGTACACAATGAACATGTGCTGACCCTCTGGCTGAAATTCAACTCTAATAGCATGGTCAACTATTTCTCCTAAAGGCTCAGATTTCGACTTTAACACATCTTGAAAAAAGTATTCAACCTGTACTGAAAATGTCTAGCTGCTGTCACAGGGTTACGTCTTAACCAGCTACTCTTTTCTTCAAATGACATTGCTTTCACTTCATCAGTATAACTAACACCTTACTGTCTGCAATAATCTGAATCACATCAGGCCACTTCCTATCAGCTGCTGACAGTGTAAAGAACCATGTGGGTGTGCCTAGTTGCCTTATCATTGCCAACAGTTCATACAAAGTACGTTGGTAATATGGTGGTGACCCTCTCAGATTCTTCAGAAAGCAGTATGCTTTTTCGTTTCGCAGATGCTCAAGAATGCTCAGTCCTTCACTTGGGAGGCAGTAATTTCATGAGGAGGCTTTTGTCTCCATGCAAAGTTATTGTCATCATCAAGCACTTGCTTACACTCAACAATGTACTGGGGTACAAACAAGTAATCCAAATCTCTGGCAAATCTGCCATCAACATCTTGTAATCTTGCATTGAAATACTTTCTGTATGTTATCTTTCATGGCCTCTGTTCAGCAAAACCACCTCTACCTAAACAAAATGTGTCAGGATTACTCATAAGCTCAAACTTGGGATCTGACATGATAGACAATGGTTTCTGACCTTCAGCTGGGGCGATGCTGACCATCTGCTCAGGGTTCTCAAGTGACATCATACTAGCATGAGAACCACCACTGATTTCCAATCTGTGCTGATCACCTGCTGCTACTGTTTCATCATCAAGCTCACCATGATCATTGTTAGTTTTGTCTGCTGATGGGGCACTGGTAGGCACAGTATCTACACCAGAATGAACACTAGCATTTCCATTATCATCAGACAGCTTATCAACACCAAAAAAATGGAATTGGGTCAGTGACATTTTTGAGTTTCAAACCAGCAAAAAAATAAAAATGCAGTCATAAGTCAGGTTCAGCTTTTCCTGCGTAAATCCACAAGTGTATTTTTGATTTTTGTGAGTGCCCCTCACAAAAGATGACAATATATGAAATTTTAATGCATTTGCCTGTATACACCCCTTAAAAATGTCATGCGGTAAAACTAATTTATTTTCAATATAATATTAAATATTAGTGGCTCTGTTACAAACAATCAAAATGTAATTATTGATCTACACAGATGTTATACCCAGTTGCAGAATGTCAACACTTGAATTTAAAATATTAAATATTTTGTCTTGAAAGACAGCTGCATTTTATTTGTCAACATTTGTTACATCTTTTTTCCAGTAGAGAGGCAAAACTGCTTTAAAATCTGGCATATCTTTAGATTTTATTCGCTCTTCTTGATTGTGTTCATACACAATTTAACTTAATAGAGTATTTTGTTTATTTATTTCAAAATTAAGCTTTTTACTGCATGACATATTTTGTTTTACCGCATGACATAGCAAAACTGCATTAGACCATAACACATAAATGTAACAAGTTGAAGATGGCTACTTCTGAAAAATGCCAAAGATACTCAGGGCTTTCAAAGTGAACCTTTTAATGACATTAAAATGTATTTTCCAACTGAAAATCAAGAATCATAATAAAACTATTTATTTGATAATATTCAGAACATTAATCTGATATCTGAATAAAATATACTCATTAATAGTTAATTTATTCATATCTTTATTTACTGCAAGTCATTAAAGACAATTTATACTAGTGCCGATGATAAAGACTATCATTCAGGCTTAAAGTGAATGCAGCCTGTACTGACATCACTGACAGGTATACGGACATTTATTACCATCATATACTCTCACAGTTATACCTTTCCCTTCTCTTTTCTAGTCTCTCCTCTCTAGCAGCAAGATCTGCCCTGATATTTGCATGGAAAGAGGCATCTGTAAAAATGTACAACCCAATTCCAAAAAAGTTGGGACAAAGTGTAAATGATGAATAAAATCAAAACGCAATGACTTTCAAATCACTTCAGCCAGTATTTTAGTCACAATAGAGCAGAGATAACATAGCAAATGTTGAAACCGAGAAATTTTACAAATTTATCCACAAAATGAGATAATTTCAAATTTGATGGCTGCTACAGGTTTCAAAAAGTTGGGACAGGGCCCTGTTTACCATGGTGTTGCATCCCGTCTTCTTTTTAACACAGAGTGGAGGCGTCTGGGCATTGAGGAGACAGGTGTCTTGCATGCAGCCATTGGAATTTGATTCGACTCTTGTTTAATACAGGCTTCCAGCTGCTGGAGAGTTTTGGGTCTCCTTTGACTGATTTTTTTGTTTAATTATGCGCAAAATATACTCAATTGGTGAAAGATCAGGACTGTAGACAGGCCAGTTCAGCACACGGACTCTTCTACCACACAGCCATGCTGTTGTAATCACTCCAGTATGTGGTTTTGCATTGTCCTACTGAAATACACAAGACCTTCCCTGGAATAGATGTCGTCTGGTGGGGAGCATATGTTGCTCTAAATCCTTTATATACCTTTCAGCATTCATGGCACTTTTTAAAACATGCAAGTGTCCCACACCATATGCACTAATGCATCCCCATACCATTAGAGATGCTGGTTTTTGAACTGAACGCTGATAACAGGAGGGGTGGTCTTTCTCCTCTTTAGCCCGGAGGACACGACGCCCATGATTTCCAACAAGAATGTCAAATTTGGACTCGTCTGACCACAAGACACTTTGCCACTTTGTTGCAGTCCATTTTAAAGGAGCCTTGGCTCACAGAACACAGCGGCGCTTCTGGATCATGCTCAACAATGGCTTCCTTTTTGCATGATAGACTTTTAGGTGGCATCTGTGGATGGCACGGCAGACTGTGTTTACAGACAGTGGTTTCTTGAAGTATTCCTGGGCCCATTTAGTAATTTCAATGACAGATTCATGCCGGTGAGTGATGCAGTGGCGTCTGAGGGCCCGAAGATTATGGGCATCCAGTAAAGGTCTTCGGGTTTGTCCCTTACACATTGAGATTTTTTCGGTTTCTGTGAATATTTTGATGTCATGCACTGTCGATGATGAGACCATCAAAGCCTTCGCAATTTGCCATTGAGGAACACAGTTTTTAAAGTATTCCACATTTTTTTTTTCTTTTTTAATGCAAGCCCTCACTGGTTGGAGAGCCTCTGGCCATCTTTACTTCTGAGAGACTCAGCCTCTCTAAGACATCCCTTTTATAACCAATCATGTTACGCACCTGATGCCAGTTAATGTAATTACTCGCAAAATGTTCTTTCAGCTGATTCTCTTTCATATTAATTGCTTTTTATGCCCTTTTTTTGCCTGCGTCACAACTTTTTGGAGACCTATTGCGGCCATAGAATTTGAAATAAGCTCATTTTGTGGATAAAAATGTAAAATGTCTCAGTTTCAACATTTGAAATGTTATCTATGTTCTATTGCAAATAACATATTGGCTCGTGATTTGCAAGTCATTGCATTTTGATTTTATTCACAATTTATATTGCGTCCCAACTATTTCGGGATTGGGGTTGTAAAATAATGTTTAAAATATACAAAAATGTACAGTATTACAAATGTTAAAAGTAATTAAGAATAATTGTACGAACTTTACAAATGATTAAAATCATGAATAAAGAAAAAGATAATTCAGTTTAAATCTTCTGTGGTAAAACAGCATGTCATTTGTAAAAACGTTTGTCCTCATGACATTTTTTGTTTGTCTGCATGACGGATTCCATCATTTTCATTCCTAACCGGGAGTTGCATGGCCACCTATTCACCACACTAACCTTGACCTTGAGCTAGAAACTTTAAATTTCATATGTAAATCAGTATTTATAAAATGTTCAACTTTATCAACACTTTTTTGATGTTGGACCGCATGACGCTCAAATCTGTGACGCTTTGTATGACCCCTGGAAAAGGTGGTGATAACTTAAATGTAGGAGTACATTTTTGAACTTTCCTCCAACTTGGTTGTTCTCAGGAGTCCTCTGAGTGATGTCATCACAGGTCACATGACTTGAGTCATATTTCTAAAGTGCAAAATGTCTTCCAATCATTGTTTTACTACATGACATTGAGGGAAATCTGTCTCTGCGGAACAAAGTGATTTAGATAATAATCAAATTTCTATTGGGACAAGGACTAGAATTTTCCAATACAAATTGTTATATAAAATCTTGGCAACAAATAAAACGTTGCAAATATGGGGGATAAAGGAATCCGATACATGTAGACTTTGTGAGGACGAGGAAGAAACCTTGGTCCACTTATTTTGGTTTTGTCCATATGTTGTTGGCTTCTGGATACAGGTGCAGGAGGCTACAAACACTTAATATTCCATTCGAGGTGACCTTGTTTACAGTTATGCTGGGGGACCTGAAAGATCCTTGTCCAAAATTAAATAATATAATTATGGTTCTTGGAAAAATCTTTATTTTTCATACACAAAATAAGAAATGCACTAAGATTAAGTAATTTCAAAATATTTGTTAAAAAGAGCTATAATCTGGAAGGTATAGCTATGAGAAACCTGGGCAGAGCATCTGAATTTTTAAGGGTGTGGCAGAAAATAAGTACAGGTGAGGGATGGGCATTACTCACCATATGAATGAATCTTATCTGCGTGAATAAGTTTGTGTGATCCGTTCTTTTTTTTTCTTCTTCTTATGGAGACATCATTGCATGTAAAAATGCAATTCTAATCATGCATTGGAATGATGAGGCTTTAGCAGGTTTGGGGGGTTCACTGGAGGATTGATAGCTTTGAGAGTTGTTGGTGTGTGGTTACGTACTTTATTTTTCTAGGTTTTTTTCTCCTTTCATTGCTTTATTATATATATTTTTTCTTTTCTGTATTTCCTTTGTTTAGTCCCTCCCTCAAGAGGTGATATACCATTGTATTTAAGTCTGGCAAAATAATAAAGTCCTCCAAAGAGGGGAGGGGGGGGGGGTGGCCGGTTTAGAAAAGAGAGGAAAAAAAATCTGTCTCTGCGGAACAAAGTGATTTAGATATTAATGACATTTCTTAATACTTTGCAGTGCTTTTCTGTACACTATGATAAACATGCCAAAGACCAGAGTTGATGATTTTAAACACTTTTAATCATTTTAAAAACAGTTGTCTTTTTTTGAAATTAAGTGACTCCCATTTTACCGCATGACATTTAGCACTTTAATGGTGTAAAAGTCTATCAATTTTGTATTTTTCATGCAAATATGAACAGTGAGGAGGGAGAATCATGTAAATATTTATGAATATATACCATATCAAACTTATTTTATACAAGAACGTATTAGAAATTTCCCCTGGAAACAAAAATCAGTGTGGCACGTCACACACCCAATTGCATAATCAAACCTATGTTTAGCTCATGCGTACCAGAACCAGAAATGGGAGTATTTCTAGCTATGCTCGTACCTGCTGCATTTGCACACAACACACTTATGCTCACATTAAACAAGTTGCACACAGCTGCTATTGTAATGTTGTCCCCCCAGGCACCTTGTCTCAGTCGCCTCAAGTACTTCTGCCGCTGCAGCTCTCACTGCACTTCTGGGTCTGTGATTGACAGTGAGTATCTTCCTCATCAAGGGCTCATTGTCAGCACTGTATGCATCATCGCTTGGCACTGATTGATGCACAAAATGACTGTAAACATCAGCATGATCTGACAAGTACCCTACTACCGTTTGTCTTAAACTGCTCTCATTCACACCATGACCCGTATTCTGAAGCTGATGTGCAACTGAGCTGAACAAACAGTCACCATCTCCAGGCACATCATGCACTCGGAGTCCATGCTCTCTAGCAAATGATTCCAACACATATGCATAATGAGAGACAGGGTCACTGCTTTTGCTTGAAATGCCACTGCTCTTCTGTGCATTGGTTGGCTCAGGATTACAAACATGACTGGTAGTTGTATCCATAGGCTCAGACTCACTGGGTTCATTACTTCCTTCATCCATACACTCGGGCTGCTCATAACAAGCTCTTCATCATCTGCAATTGCATTCTCCACCCAATTACCAGCAATTTCTGCATCAGCATACAAGGGATTGTTTGCCTTAAGCCATTTCAATGCACTGGTCAGCCTTTCAGGAGACACAATCATACAAGTAATGTCCTTTGTATGAGTGTTTACATTTCAGCTTAAGTAGCACTAATTCACGCTCAGAGGGCAGACACGGAAGCATTGTACACACACGGTCTACCTTTGATGGCACATTAACAGCTGGACCATGTATACATCTCTGTTTACCACTTGGGAGAGCAGCCATTTTCATAAAGGGCACACGCAGTAATCTTCGCTCCAGTGCATTCAAACATGACAGCTCAGGATCATCTAGCTCCATATCATTAGCCTTAGCTTGAACTGGCAGTTCACCTCCAGACAATGATCCATCACAAGTCTTACATATCCACTGACTGCCATCAGAATTAACATAAGCATGCTCAGACAATTTGTCTAGCAGGTCAGTGCTGGCCTTAGAGTACCTATCTGACTTGAAAAGAACAATTGTGAGCTTATACATCATTCTGTGACAAGCGGTACACACATAATCAGGGCCCATTTTCACTTTGGCAAGAAAATCCTCAATGACAGCATCAACATTGATTGTAGCTCTCTTTCTAGCCATTTGCTGCCTGTTGCTAGCTCTGCGCTCAATGGTCTCTGGCTCAGTCTCACTCGTCTTTGTTTAGCCTTACACAGCCTGTCGTTTGCTCTGCGCTCAATTGTCTCTACCTCAGTCTCACTCGCTCTTTGTTTAGCCTTACACAGCCTTTTGCTAGCTCTGCGCTCAATGGTTGCTAGCTCAGTCTCACTTGCACTTTGTTTAGCCTTACACAGCCTGTTGCTAGCTCTGCGCTCAATGGTCGCTAGCTCAGTCTCACTCGCTCTTTGTTTAGCCTTACACAGCCTGTTGCTAGTGAAGCAGACTTGGTCTCGCAGCGTCGGCTACCATGGATTCAGGACGCGGGGAATTAGCACAGTCACACTCCAGAATGATGATTGAGGAACTTTATTTCCCTCTGCAACAGCCTCTGCAACAGCCTGGGAACGTCTGCACGAAATAAAGGTGCAGACCATTTAGTGCAAAGCAGCATCTCATGCAATCTCTGCAACAGCCTGGGAGCGTCTCAGCAAAAGACCGCGAATTCCCAGTTATTTTTTTTCTCTTTCTTTTTACAGTACATTTACTTTAACAGTGCATATCTTCCAACCATGCATTCCTTTCAACAAGGCATTTCTTTTCAGCAATGCATAGTTTTACATCCATGTAACCGTATAAACACATAACCAAAAATACTGCCTTTACAGGATACACGTTCAATTGAACCTCAAAAATGGCTTTCTCGCGCGTTTTCAAGGGTCCATAGAGCACCAAACCCAACCCGCGCAAACGGCAATTGCCCTGAGCGAAAAATAGCCATTCAAAGTAACTAGCACTAGCCTTTAAGGCCAAACAGACACGGATCGTATAGTGGCATTTTACACAGATTAGCTTCGATACCGTCGATAACCGACATTATTGGCATAAAGATTACGCTGCCAACCGTAAAATAGATGAAATATTTACATACCTGCACGAAATAAAGTTGCAGACAAGTTAGTGCGAAACAGCATCTCATGCAATCTGTTATAAAGGCACGAAGTTAGGATTAATTACACTTAAAAGTTGGGCAGACCACCAGCACAATTTCCTACTTAATGTCACGGTTGCCTCATAACATAAATACCCTTCATTATCGATTTGTGCCAACAATAGTACTTATACAGGAGAGCACGAATGCCCATCTCACCTCTGCAACAGCCTGGGAGCGTCTGAGCAAAAGACCGCGAATTCCCAGTTATTTTTTAAGAGGTGCAGCACTAATTCCGGTCCCAATTGCAACTACTCAGTGGGTGCCCTTGATCAATCGGTTCCGCTTCATCACCGTATAAATTTTGATGGAGTTCATCATTCGCAACACGAAAATGTAAAAACCCTTTTATCAGGGCTACACTAGCTCTGCGATCAATGGTCGCTAGCTCAGGCTCACTCGCTTTCCTTGCAGCCTTACACAGCTTGTCTCTAGCTCTACAGTTAACACGTTGTTCAGTTTCACTAGCTCTTTTTCTAGACTTTCACTCTTTATTGCATGCCCTATGTGAATCACTCTCTCTCTCTCTCTCAGTTTCATTAGCCCTACTTTGTCTTACAATGCACGTCTTACTTACTGCACTACAGAACACACACCCACACCTCTGACAGACCGACTTTCTGCAGTGCTCTACCGAACCACACTGGGGACAGACTTTGGTCGAAGCCATGTTTTTGTATAAATCATACGTACCAGTATGTAATTGAGTACCCTTTAAACCCTATAAGTTGAAGCCAACTAGACAAGATTGAGTCCCTTAGCACAGATACTTTTGAGAAAGTTTCACCAAACGCAACAGAAACACACTCTATTCACAGAGCCAAATGCTGACACATATATTATGCGCATGTGCACCAATGCAGCTAAAGTACTACAGTATTATCATTAGTACAGTGGTAGATTCATAGCCTCCAGTGGTTCACGTCAGCTCTTCAACGGAAAAAAATGTTAAGTAATTAGCTATCAATACTTAAACCCCCGTTTTGCTTTTCGCAGTGTCTATTTTCCTGTCCGACGGTTCCCTTTTTATTCTGCTATTTTGCCGTCACTTCCGTTTGACATGCGCAGTTGTCACAGATGTGGACTTACCGGTTTACAAATGACTTCTCTGCACTACCTTAATATAATTTCATCCCCCTTTAGAAATTGTTGTGGCTAATAAAGCCGAAATAGGCGGAGATTAAATAGGTAGTTCTTTCCAGTAGAAGTGCTCCACATAAGCAACTTGTCCGCGCTAACAGAACTTACAATATGCAAAACCTGTATTACGTTCATAACATAAGAGCTCTCTCTAACTGTCGCGTACTGTCCATAAAGCTGTTGAGAATCGCTGATTTGTATGTTTGTTTTTAGTATGTTTTAGTAATTTTTATTGCCATTTATTTATTTATCATATTTATTTGTTTAGAGTATGTTAGGTTCTGTTACGATTGCGCTGTCTTTAGTCTTGAACGTTTTCCTTTCGTTTCCGTCTTGTAGCGTCTTGTCAGTCTTCAAACTCTCTTCCCTATACTTCGGTGAGGTAATTCCACTTCCTTCTCTCTGGCTGTTCTCATTGGCTATCCGCACCGAAGAATAGTTAGCGAGGCACGGGTGATTAGTTAGATCAGAGTTAGAACTCCACCTGTTTCCCCTCGCTTTCCTATCACTGTCCTTGCTTTTCTAGTTCCGCCTCCCTCTACAGCTGTCCTGCATTCTAGCTGGGATTACACTGATTAGTTTGGGTTTAAAAGACGCATTTTTACCGCAGCTCCCTGTCAACTCGTTTCTTCCCATAGCTCGCTTTGGTTAAGTCTCGTTTCTGCGCTTTCTTGGTTTCGATTGTTGTTTGCTCGTTTCTTGTTACTTCTCCTGTAAGTCTCGTTACTGATTGTTTGTATTACGTTGTTTGATAGCTGATTGATTGTTTAGTACTTTGTTCTCCCTTTTTCCCATTTTGTACCCAACTGTTTAGTTTCTCCTTTGTTCTCCCTTATCCCATCCAACTCCCTTTTTCCTTCCCCTTCCATTGCCTTAGCTCAGCCCCCTTTGTGACTGTCTTTGTGCGGATTGATTCTCTGTTTACTGAAGTACTTGCTTGTCCCCTGACCTTGATTCTGACGATTCTGCATTACCCTGTTTGCTTGGGTATCGATCTGTTTCTGTTTTGACCATGAGCTGTGTTAACCCTAATAAACGCCCTGCCGATGCTGAACTGCATTTGGAGTCAAAGCACGTTCCTTTCAAAAGCTGCTTTCAAATCAGACACGAAACAAATTTTTCACCGGACAGATTAGCCTTCATTCAAAGTCAATGCAAAGTTGCGTATACAGGCGTTATAGTCACGTGAAGCAGCTTTTACACCGGACGCGAAACAAATTTTTCGCGCGACAGATTACATTCAAACTAAGTCATGACCGCTTATTCAGCTACTGCATGTTATTTCAAATTAAAAATGCTCTGGTTAACTTATACCCGATCCGACGGTCGAATAACATGGCGAACAGTTGTAGTGCCATCCGCAGCTGTAGTAAAAGTATAGCCTAGTGGAGTAGTATGCGTCAGAGCAGATGGCATAAGAGCCCTTTAGCGTGAATTGCTGACACCGTGTTTGCCGACAAACATTAAGTCCACATCTGTGACAACTGCGCATGTCAAGCGGAAGTGACGGCAAAATAACAGAAAAAAACGGGAACCGTCGGACGGCAAAATAGACACTGCGTTTATCTTTTTATCACGTTGATCATTGACGTGCCTGCTACTTATCTCATCTGTCACTGGTGTAAGTTACTGTCTCATGAACGAAGTGTGCAAATAGCTATATTCTAACTAGCTGCCATTTATTGAAATCAGATATGCTCATGCGGGTAACACTATCAGCGAATCTAATAAGCGAATATAAACTTTGTTCTCAAACGAACACCAATAACTGCAATTAATTTAAGGTAGCTAAATGAACAAATGACGTGGTTATGTTAGATCATTAAGAGCTGCTCACATCATCTACTTTAACATTAATACGAATTAAACAGGTTGTTATCTGACGATCAACATAAACTAAAGCTGGGTACAGAAACTGACGCGAACAACAATATTCATTAGGGGTCAGCTAATGCGACAAATTTCCCAAAATGCAGTCATTTGATAAACTTACCTGCAAGCGTGCTCCAATGAAAATGAATTGATTGTTTGGGACAATTGCTTTCCCCATGACAAGCATTACTTCGGCATTCCTCGATTCCTATTGGAGTCTATGGAAGTGTCAAATAGTGCTATAAGTCGAAAGCAAAGCTCTATCTCAAAAATCTGGCTAATTCAAATCCAAGATATCATGGCATTCAACCCATCGAGCCATATTCTAGGACTTGATTTTGACCAGCGGAGCGGCTATCCCGGTAACAGACAGAATGACACACAAACGAACTACCGTATGCCTGGCTTGCGCGCATGCGCACCGAGGCATAATGACACAAACGAACTACCGTATGCCCGGCTTGCGCGCATGCGCACCGAGGCATAATGACACAAACGAACTACCGTATGCCCAGCTTGAGCGCATGTGCACCGAGGCATAATGACACAAACGAACTACCGTATGCCCGACTTAAGCGCATACGCACCGAGGCATAATGACACACAAACAAACTACCATATGCCCGAATTTTGTGGTTGTGGGCTGTGTTGAAAATGTTAAAGCGATGTTAGAAACAGCTAAGCCTAATGCTATGCGTAAAACACAATAGTTCTCGACCATTAGCACGATCCAGCGGTACAAAAGCGTAACACAGCAGCGGTCAGTTGCCGTCACAAAGGCCCGCTGAAACCTCACCTTTCGATTCTTAATAACATAAACCTCTCGCAGTTTACTTTACCCGATTAGCAACAGCTGCTCAGGCTAATTGATCTAAGTCAATAGGAGACGTCAAATTTGTTCTCGATTGCACTGTTATATATTGCTCCACAAAATTATGAGGCATTTTCATCTGCACATAAATGAAGACTTAAAATATCAATATGACCTTATAAATTCTGCGGACATGCAGCTCTTGAAAAGCCAAACTTTTGCATTAATTACTTTGCGAGGCTCATTAAGCAATAACCCAGGAGAATCCGTGTTATATTCTGAATGTAGTCACAGCTAAAGAGCATTGTTAGGCACGATGTACAGCAGAGTGGCAATTGTGAGGACTGCGAAAACGACTGCTGCGCATCATGGAAAGTTTTTTTTTTTTGCCTTAATATTGCCAATTTGCCATCCTTATAATGCTAAATCAATTATACAAAGCAAACCAAAACCACCGTGTTCGCTAGTTTTTCAGCAATTTTACTTTGCTTAAATGAGGAACAAGACTGAATTTGTTTCCCGTGGTTTCTGGTTTGGGCTCAGTCGCCCTAATTCAATATTTGACTTTGTGACTAGAAAATGTACCGAATGACCGGAAGAACATGTGAGATGCGCTGATTAACCCCTGCAAGGTCTGGCCGTTTTTTAAATGATCGCAGCTTTAGCCTGTCCTATTTCTATCATTTGCATATAGGCCTATTGAGTAATGTGAGAAGCGAAATGGGATCTGTTCTGTGTTATGGCCCCAATTTGTAACAACAAATCGGACAGCAAGGGATGACAGACAAAACTTTTAAAACTTGAACAGATTTAATAAAATAAAGTACTGACCAAGATTGATAATATGAAAAAAAAATTGGATAGTTACAGAGATGGGGTTTCTTTGGGCGATGTTCAGGGACAGGAAAATTCTCCAACGCAGGCAAAAATCCACAAAAAACTTCACAGGTCTTGAAAAGAGTGACAGGTCTGGTCAAATGTATCCTTCTCCTTGCAATTTTTCCTACTACTTTACTCTCTCAATTCTTCTCCTTATATACTCTTTTTCAGCCCTCTCCCACCTTATAGACTTTTTTTCCCCAATTCTCTGGGACTTTCCCTCTCAGACATGCCCAGGACATGTCCAAACCTAGCTCCAGGCTGGGCTTAACATAAAAAAAAAAAAGTCAATACTGCCATCTAGTGGCTTTTTTTCCCCCCACAGTACATCTGTTGTTACATCTGGCAATATTCAATCTGGCAATAAATGACGTAGCAGAAGTTATTCTTGTCTTAATTCATCAATAATAATGTAACAAATGTGGCCACATAATTACTTGGCGATGCAGCATGTATAAAGCATAGGCCTCATGAATTGTCGTGTTTGTTGTAGGATAAAGTAAATAATAGCCCATTTGAAAGTGCTAATGTTAAACTTACCAATTGAAAGTCCTATGGCTGACATGGAACGACATTAACCGCTTCAGGAACAAAATGTTTTGGTTCTAACTGGTTCAAGAACGTAAATTTTGGGGTGGAACCCAAAACCGGAAACATTAAATGAATTGGTTCAGAATGAACCAACTGGGAAAAATTCTGCTTCAAAGCCCTGGTCAGAACACCGGTCTCCAAAGTTTCCGACAGGACTAATTTTGACGTTGCGGTCTATCCCGGCTTCATTGAGTTTTCAGTTCTTTGAAACCGTTCACGATTGTTTTTCCTGTCATCTAAGAGTGCAATAATTTTCCATTCTTAGAGAGTTTTTATTAAAATCAACCACTCCGCGTTGACCAGTTCTGCATTCTGCGCTTGAAAGCCACCTTATTTGCAAGTGAAGAAACGTCACTCTGCGCATTCAGTTCAAGACAGAGCGTGCGCAGACAGAACGCAGCCAGACAACTTTCCGTTTCACCGTTTACATGATACAATTTTACTTTTAATCGGTTTGGGAAAAGGAATATTCTACCCCTCTGAACCCGAATGAAATTCCATTCTGCAGGAATGAAGGCGACAATCACTGACTGGGTATAAAATCGGTTGTTTCTGGATTTTTGAGTCATGGAGTGTCTGATGATGATCCAGAAATTCATGCCTGTTTATAGGATCGTCAAAACTTGTCCAAACCCGCTACTAAACCCATAGCATGTCATGGAAGTTTTTACATGGTGAGAAGTGATGACAAGTCAAGACATGAGTATGAGGCTTGCGCAAGTTCTGGTAACATCCCTTCCACAAGGCATGACGTGTACGTGATGAAAACTCGCATAACAATTTTAAACAGTTAAAAATTCTCGCTGAACAATGCAGAGTAGTGGTGACATGACAGAACATCTCTGCAACATACAAAGACATGGAAATGAGTTTTGCATGACTAGGGAGGAGTTATGGCGAGATACAACTCGTACTCCTAACTCTCCACAGTGTGACAGGGGCTTAACGAACAAAGCACTGGCGATGTCACTAAATACAAACAATATGAAGCATTAAATATACACAAACTAAAATATATTTATACCATAAATTAAAGCAGCTTAACTATCGCTGCTGTAGCGAGGTGGCATTGATTCACGTCTCAGGTCTCTCTTTGCATCGGTGTTATTACAGCTCATTTTTCACTCATCGCACAGACCAAGTGACACGTCGCTCAGGTGCAGATGCCGCTGTGGTACTTGGGGCTTTTCCTGGAGTTTGCCCAGGTTGCAGAGCCTTGAGAACACCGCTGCTCTTCTGATGTAAGGGGTTCCTGTATATGAGTGCGTGTGTCAGTGTCTGTGTATCTGATCGGTCAATCAAAGCATTTGAGTTGGACGCTGGTTTGACGTGTCGTGGGGAAAATAGTTTTTGTTTCAAATTGGTATTATGAATGTTTTCATTCAGCGAATCAAATTCAGGGCTCATGACACGAAGACAATGTATTTTTTCAGCAGCTTTTAACTTGTCCTGTGGGGCATGTAAATTTCTCTTCCACTTGTCCAACAATAAAATCTACTTTTCCCGGACAAGCGGGCAAGTGTTAATGCTGAGCCCCGCAGTAGGGCACCATACACTATAAACCTCAGATCAGTTCTGTCCTCACCTTTAATTCAACCCTGTTTACTGTTAGTGTATCCTGTGCATCTGAGACCCCTTTCCCACCTGCATCAGACTGACTCTCCTGTTAGATCTGCTGTGAAGCGACTCTTCTAATAAATACCTGAGTGACACTTTCACCTGATCAGTGTGCTTCCCTGGTCTGGTTCATAACAGCCTGATACAGGTGATAACTGAGGAAAAATGAGGATCTCTATCTCCCTAATGAAAGAAAATGCCTGGACTCACCCCAGTCTCTGCAGTTTACAGTGAGGGTCCTCCAGTCCAACAGAGAGCGCTCTCACTCCTGAATCCTGCAGCTCATTGTCTCTGAGCTCCAGATCTCTCAGCTCTGAGTGAGGAGAACGCAGGACTGAGGCCAGAACCTCACAGCAGCCCTCTGTGAGATCACACCAACCCAGCCTGTGGAGAAACACACACAGATTACACCAACCCAGCCTGTGCAGAAACACACACAGATTACACCAACCCAGCCTGTGGAGAAACACACACATATTACACCAACCCAGCCTGTGAAGAAACACACACATATTACACCAACCCAGCCTGTGAAGAAACACACACACACACACACACACACACACACTGCACCAATCCAGCCTGTGGAGCCAGAAATAATGGACTTTGTACCCATTTTTGAGTGTGTGAGCTCATGTCTCTACTGAACTTTTAAAGAGCCTAAAGATTGTGTAACATGTCTGGTATTCCTGTCCCACGACTTTGTTTAAGTCAGGGGTCAGGGGTCATCCAGAAGAGTCCAGAAACAAACAGAAGATGTATTAGCCTGAGCAGTGTGTGTCCTCACAGATAGGGAGACACTGCAGTAAAATGGAGGAAGACCAGAGATTTTCTACATGTGGGGGGCGCTTCATGGCTCTAATTTGGTCCCTTGATACTCCATTGGAGCCGCTGTTTTAAGATTTAAACTATAATGAAGCCTTATGTATCCAAGACCAATAAGGTAGGGGAGACCGGGGCTTGTTGTCACACTTTTTACACTCTTATATATTTCTAGGAATCAATACATCATATATAAAAAATGTGTACTAGATGAAAGACCAAAGTGTCAGGTATATATTATGTATTCATGTCATTTTCATATCCTGTGTCAGTGCAGAGTTATAAGCAACCAAATAGAGATTGTCACCATGTGACAAGTTGCCCCACCAACGGGTGAGTTGTCTCACTGGATTTTGCAACTATTGAAACAAGGACAAAATTATTGTTGTTATTTTTTTTACAACCCCAATTCTGAAATAGTTGGGACGAAGTGTAAGTTGTGAATAAAATCAAAATGCAATGACTTTCAGATCACATGAGCCAATTTGTTATTTACACAAGAATATAGATAACATTTCAAATGTTGAAACTGAGATATTTTACATTTTTATTCGCGAAATGAGCTTCTTTCAAATTTTCTGGCTGCATCAGATCTCAAAATAGTTGGGACACAGGCAAAAAAGGGCTGAAAAAGCAATTAATATAAAAGAGAATCCGAGGCAAGAAAATTTAGCAAGTAATTAAGTTAACTGGCATCAGGTGTGTAACATGATTGGCTATAAAAGGGATGTCTTAGAGAGGCTGAGTCTCTCAGAAGTAAAGATGGCCAGAGGCTCTCCAACCTGTGAAGGTTTGCGTAAAAACTTGTGGAATACTTAAAAAACAATGTTCCTGAACCTCAAATTGCAAAGGCTTTGATGGTCTCATCATCGACAGTGCATAACATCATCAAAAGATTCAGAGAAACTGGAAAAATCTCTGTGCATAAAGGACAAGGCTGAAGACCTTTTTTGGATGCCCGTGATCTTCGGGCCCTCAGACGCCACTGCATCACTCACCGGCATGATTCTGTCATTGACATTTGGTGCATTAATTATGCGCCAAATGTTCTCAATCGGTGAAAGATCAGGACTGAAGGCAGGCCAGTTCAGCACACAGACTCTTCTACTACGAAGCCATGCTGTTGTAATTGCTGCAGTATGTGGTTTTGCATTGTCAAGCTGTAATACACAAGGCCTTTCCTGGAATAGATGTCATCTGGAGGCAAGCATATGTTGGTCTAAAACCTTTATATACCTTTCATCGTTCATGGTGCTTTTTAAAACATGCAACTGTCCCACACCATATGCACTAGTGCATCCCCATACCATCAGAGATGCTGACTTTTGAACTGAACGCTGATCACAGGAGGGGTGGTCCTTCTCCTTTTTAGCTCGGAGGACATGACGCCCATGATTTCTAAAAAGAATGTCAAATTTGGACTCGTATGACCACAGGACACTTTGCTTACAGTCCATTTTAAATGAGCCTTGGCCCACAGATAACGGCGGCGCATCTGGATCATGCTCAACAATGGCTTCCTTCTTGCATGATCGAGTTTTAGGTGGCATCTGTGGATGGCACAGTGGACTGTGTTTACAGACAGTGGTTTCTTGAAGTATTCCCGGGCTCATTTAGTAATGTCAACGACAGAATCATGCCAGTGAGTGATGCAGTGGTGTAATGTGGAAAGAAGCCACTAGATGACAGTATTGAATTTTTTTTTGTTAAGCCCAGTCTGGAGCAAGGTGTGGGCATGTCCTGGGCATGTCTGAGAGGGAAAGTCCAGGAGAAAAAAAAAAAAAGTCAAAATGTGGGAGGGGGCTACAAAAGAGAACATAAGGAGGAAAATTGAGAGTAAAGTAGTAGGAGAAATTGCAAGGAGAAGGATACATGTGACCAGACCTGTCACTCTTTTCAAGACCTGTGAAGCTTTTTGTGCATTTTTGCCTGTTTTGGAGCATTTTCCTCACCCGGAACATCACCAAGCAACCCCATCTCAAGGGACTGTAAATATTTTTTTTCTTGTATATGTCAATCTTGGTTAGTAGTATAAATTGTAGGTTAGTGTTGGTCTTTGTTTAATTAAATGTGTTTGAGTTTTAAAATTTTGTCTGTCATCTCTTGCTGTGGTAGATGTCATAACAAATTGGGGCCATAACAGTGGCGCCTGGGAAACAGTTGGTAACACACTACGCGGTCATGGATTGAAAACCTGCAGCGCACGCAAGGTCCCCCTGCTCAAGAAGGCACATGTACAGGCCCGCCTGAAGTTCGCCATTGACCACCTGGATGACTCAGAAGAGGCCTGGAAGAAGGTGAAGTGGTCAGATGAGACCAAAATAGAACTTTTAGGGCTCAACTCAACTCACCGTGTTTGGAGGGCAAAGAACACAGAGTACAACCCAAAGAACACCATCCCCACCGTCAAGCACAGTGGTGCTTTTCAGCCAAGGGGACGGCACAACTCCATTGCATTGAGGGGAGGATGTACGGGGCCACATACCGTGGAATTCTGGACCAACAGCTCCTTCCCTTGGTGAGAGAGCTGAACATGGGTCGAGGATGGGTGTTTCAGCACGACAACTACCCTAAGCACACCGCCAAAGCAACAAAAGAGTGGCTGAAGAAGAAGTACATCAAGGGTCTGGAGTGGCTTAGCCAGTCTCCAGACCTGAATCCAATAGAAAATCTTTCGAGGGAGCTTAAAATTCGGGTTGCAAGGCAACAGCCTCGGGACCTGAATGATTTGGAGGCTGTCTGCAGGGAGGAGTGGGCCAACATCCCTGCCAAAATGTGCTCAAACCTTGTCAACAACTATAAAAATTGTTTGACATCTGTGCTGGCCAATAATGGCTTTTCTACAAAATATTAACATGCTGTTTGTCCAGGGGGTCAAATACTTATTTTTGATCAAAAATATGCAAGTAAATTCCTAAAATGCATACAATATCTTATTCCACTTTTTAGGTGATATTCTGTCACTCACTGTTAAAATAAACCTATCATTAAAATTATAGACTGTTGCACTCTTTGTTCGTGGGCAAACCTGCAAAATCAGCAAGGGGTCAAATACTTATTTTCCCCACTGTATGCTGATCCTTTGACAGTATGAGTGGATGTTTAACATCCTCAGGCATAGCTCCTTTACTCAGTCTCCCTCCAACTCTTAGGAGTCCATCATTTAGAACTGGATCCGGTCTGTATATAGAACTCTGGCGACTCACTGTAGCTTTACTGGATGACAGAGGAGCGATCTCCTCGCAGAATCTCATTCTTTGAGAGTAGCGTACAATGCCCACTTCAGCTCCCAACAGCTCGTCTACTGTTGGAGCATGACTCCAAGAGGTGACTTTAGCCATTTGCATTGTAGCTCCCATGAAATTAGCAAGATGAGTCATCTTCAGATTGTCAGCTATTGCAGCCTCTTCTTGCCTTCGTAGGCACTTCTGTTCCAGTAATATAGCTTTCAATCTGAGGAGCCAAGCAACCACAATCTCTCCAATCAGAGAAGTAAAGGATGAGGTGACTTGTGGGACTGATCTTATGACTAGTATTGATGGCATTTATGATAACCTCTCGTCTCACCTCCAGATCATTGGTATCCACTGAAACGTCCAACACCAAATCAGGCCACTCCTCTTCCGTTTTCCAAAGAAATGCCGGTCCTTCAATCCACCGGTCATTCTTTAGCAGATTTACAACTTTAAGTCCTCTTGACACATCATCTGCTGGATTGTCCTTGGCAGGGTGTGTGCTGGCCAAAAATTTCACTTAGCCACAGTGGCTAATCAACCCAAAGTTCAGTGAGCCACTGAGAAAACCATTTAGCCACACATTTTGCCTTAAATTTTAGTTTGAAACCTTAGAGAACTTGGATTCAGTCATACAGTGTGCGCACACAGTCACAGAATAACTGCACAGACATCCAGACACTAGTCGGTATGCATCATCTTGTCAGCGGCACCTGTACTATTGTGTTCTGGCCAGAACTTGTATAACTAACACCCATAAAAACTTTACGACAAACTGCACACAGTCACATGGTTAAACAATATTGTGGTGACGGAGAGCTGGTTCAAGAGCCAGCTTTGCAAGAGTGCCAGATAAGTATTAAGGCCATCCTCCAGTCTAATTATCTGACTGCTACTTTAGACAAATGGGAACTTGATCGATAGATGTCCAATATCACTTTGATGACAAATAGTTGAATTACTAACTTGACAGGGCCAGTTTACCATGATTGTCATTTTGTAATCCCGACTTGTGGCCAAGTGATTATAACATGCATTACATGAGCAGATCCATCTTAGACACGCTAGTTGCTGTGTAATTCAGGGTGTGGAATGGATTAAAAGTAGTCCTTTACAGCCACTATGAATTCACATCTACACACCTGGATGCAGCCTTATTTTGGCTCATACAGTAAAATATGACTTGAAGGCCATGAACCCACACTCAGTTTAGCACTAATCTTCTTCCAATTGGTAATAATAATTGTTTGTCAGAATGATTTTACTAAAACTCATAAGACATGTCAAATTGAAGTAACAAGAAATGTGAATATTTACATTATGTAAATTCATTTGCTCAGAGTGCACTATGTTCAGGTTTGAACATGACTGCCATCTAGTCAAAAATTTACCTGAGTAATAAACTAGGAGTGGACAAAAATGTGTTATAGGCAAACGTATGCCAATATGAGGGAAATAATTCAATGTTTGGCTAAAAATCAGTAGAGGTTTTCGGATTCAAAGGTCGATGGTGTATGTACTTTTTAGCTTTTTTGTAGTAATATGTCTGGATGCATCATTCGCCATAAAGCAAAACGAAGTTGATAATCATTTTATCGACAGTATAGTTTGTAGCAAACTTGCGTTATGGAATCGTTTCTGAAAGCAATAGCTTATAATGTAGAGCCCAGATGCTCGATCATCTTTTGGATTTAATTTAAACAATCATACTGATCGTTTTGAGTCCCTCTATCTCGACGTCAGCGGCACGCAGTCGGCTGCTTGGAGTTCGGCTGAAAATTACTTGTGGCCGAGTCGCACGTAACCGACAGGCATTTTGTCATTTTAAAGCCGCGAAAAATGCTATCATTGTCGTAGACTTACTAACAGTAAGCAGAGTAGTCGACTGATAGTTTGTCGTGGTTGCACTGAACTCCGTTCTGAAGAGTTGTCCAGTTCTGCCTTGAGTTGACACTAGTACGTTGGCTCGCTCAAACTAATAATCTCTGCTATATTACCGACTAATTTGCGTATCTATTTTTCGCTATTTCGGACCTGTGCCTGGGTAGCAGCGTTAAGAATACTGGGCCATTCCGGCAAATAGCTTGCATACCAACAACAAGCTTGCAATTTATTTAGTTATAAGGTCGCTCTGAAGTATAATGATTGCGAGTGGACTGCTTGTGTAAGGTAGCCCATGTGATATGAAATACCAAGGCAATGCAGACTTAATATCAATGCTGAAAAACAATAACTTAATGCGTGGCTCAACATTGTATTTTAAGGGCATCAAAACCAAGCTAAAGAACCCCAAGTGATGTAGCGTGATTTCGCCTAGGTTTCTCTAGCTTCTCGTTGTTACGGTAAAAACAACCCATAATTTTCAACAAACTCAGAATATTTGTCCACACAGTAGAGGATGTCTTTACTGTTAGAAATATACAAATAATCACGATCGATCATAAATGAATTTAAAGCCTTATCCTTTGCACGACAGAACTGAGCTCGAAGTTGCACAGGTTTCAGTGCCGATCTTGTCCCACTGACATTAATGCGCTGCTTTGACGAGTGTTTGTTCAGCAAGAAAAACACCATCGCACGCTTACTTTCGCTCATCTGTGGATGTCCCGCTAGATTCATAATTTAACCTTATTGAGGTGGTCAATCTCAAGTCATTCGCATTGTTTTTAATATGGTGGAGGTGAGTGAGGTTCCTAACCTGGAATTCCCATTTCCGACACGTAAATTACAACATAGAAAAGTCCCGAATGGAATGATGAATCGTCAATCAATCAGTATGATCGGAATGAATGTTAGAAAGATAATTATCATAAATCAGTCATAAATTAAGTATGAACCAAATATGATAGCGAGTGCCGGCGGCGAGTGGGCGATTGGACTTGATGTAGGCATCGGGCAGCTGTGGCGCAAAACCTGGAGGTTATTACTTCGCCACTCTCTCCATTAGGCTTTTGCCAAAGTGGCGCTTTGAGGCCAATTTTCGGTCGCCACATGCCACACCACTTCGCCATTGGCGACGTGGCGAGCGGGTAGCGCGCACCCTGCTTGGTACGGACGTGTCGCCACTGAGCTGGTTCAGATGCTTCTCTGATGGTCGAGATTCTATTTGCCACGAATGTTTGAAAACGTTTATCTTCATTGTAAATATATTTCAACACCGAAGTGCTGCCTGTCCAAAAAATGGAGCCGTCCAGCTGAAGCTTAAGCTCTGCCCTTAACATCAAATCAACTCTGATGGCAAGGACAGCCGCAGTCAACTCCAACCTGGGAATAGTAACCGCTTTCAATGGAGTCACTCTGGCCTTTCCAAGCAGAAAGCAAACTTGAATGTCCCCAGATTGGCTCACCATGCGGATGTATGATGCAGTTCCATAGCCAGCTCCGCTGGCATCTGCAAAGTGGTACAACTGAGCATGCTTGATCACACCAAACCCTTCAGGCTTGAGGCACCTAGTCACACTGAATGTTGCCAATCAATCCAAGCCCTTTAACCACTCTTTCCATTGATGTAAGATGTCACGTGGCAGATCATCATCCCAACCATATCTCCGTCTACAGATATCTTGCTGCATCATTTTAGCACGTAGAGTGACTGGTGCCAGGAACACCCAGAGGGTCGTACACCGAGCTGGTGAGTGACAACATACCACGTCTGGTAAGAGGCTGCTGTTTCATCTCCATCTTGAACTTGAAAGAGTCAGTCTCCACACACCACTGAAGACCTAAAGCTCTTTCTATTGGGAGTTTGTCACAATCCAAGTCTTGAGCTCTTTGCTCAGCTTCAATGGCTTGTAGAACACATCGACTGTTACTAATACATTTTTCCAAAAGGAAACCCCCCTTTGAGCACAGAGTAGTAAGCTCTTTGATCATTTGGATTGCATCTTTGACTGTAACTGAGCTCTTCAAGCAGTTGTCCACATAAAAGTTTTGTTTAACAGCTTGCAGTACTTCAGATGAACACTCAGACTGATTATCATCAGCGGTTTTCCTTAGTGCATATGTCGCACAACTGGGGGAGGAGACAGCGCCGAACAGGTGTACAGTCATCCGATATTCCACAAGGTATTTTGCGAGGTCTCCATTGCGCCACCAGATAAAGCGAAGAAAATCTCTGTTTTCTTCAGCAACCCTCACCTGGTGGAACATGGCTTTAATGTCCCCCATAAATTCAACGGTCTCTTCTCTAAAACGAGTAAGTACTCCAAGCAACGAACTAGTGAGATTGGGACCCTGCAGGAGTTCACCATTCAGGCACACCTCTTGGAAGGAGGCCCCACAATCAAACACGACCCGAAGGGAACCCTTTCTTGGATGGCGGACCCCATGATGTGGGATGTACCACACCTTCCTATTCTCCCCAGACAGCTGTTGTGGCGGTACCTGCTCTGCATAACTGTTCTTAATGAGCTTATTCATATATTCTGCATATTATTGATGGGGGGCTTTATCTTTGAGGAACCTTTTCTTTAAGCCCTGCATCCTTTGCTTAGCAACTGCAAAGTTGTCAGGCAAAAAAACCTCTTTCCTCTTGAAAGGCAGTTTGAGACAATATTTCCCATCCTGAAGTGTGGCTGATTTCTCCAAGATCTCTAGACACCTGTGATCTTCTCTGGACATTTCTTTTTCCTCAAGATGCCTTTCATTAAACTCGTGGTTATACTGGTCAGTCAGCATTTTTTCCAATTTATACAAAGGAATCCTGTTCACTGTAGCAGAGGGAAGTTGTTGCTCCACAGCATCATCCTGTCTAGTCAAGGGACCATTAATAGCCCATCCAAGCAGTGTCTTGATAGCATATGGACCATTCCCACAGCTGTTGATGACCTCCCAGGGTTCCAGTATTTTTGGAGCGTTGGCTCCTATTAGGAGATCGACATTTGCCTTTATGCTTGTAATATGCACCTTTGACAGATGTGGCAATTTGGCTAATTCCTCAGGGTTCACCATATCGCCTACAGTGACTGGCATTTCCTTCTGTGTAAGGACCTCTGGAAGTAGATGGAATTCATCGCTGTCTAGACCAGTAATCTCCGGATCAGTCAGGGAATAAGCTGGAACAATTTTTATTTGTCCCATTGTCCGTAGCAGAAAGTTGGTTCTTTTGCCTGGAATATTCAATTTTTGCATTTGATGTTCCGAGCAAAAAGTAGCCGAACTGCCAGCGTCCAAGAAGTGGACATGGACAATGCACAACAATCCTGACTGGCCCCTGTATGGCCACAGAGTTTTTTGAGTGAAGTTGACTGATCACTGAATTGTTCGTTTGATTGTTCCTCAATTAAAACAAGACCATCTCCGACCCCTATGTGGCCACGGGGCTCCTTTAATGAAGTTGACCGGTTAAACCTTTCTCTTGATTGTTCTTGAGTTACATGACGTCTGTTAATATGAAGCACAGTAGGATGAGTTTGACCACAAACCTTACAAGTTAAGCGCTGATCACAATTTTGGCTCAAGTGCCCTGGATATAAACACGCAAAGCAAATTCCTTTTTCCTTTAGGAAGCTAACCCTTTCCTTATTTTTCATTTTCTGGAACTGTTTGCACTCTTCCAAAGTGTGACTCAGCACACAGCAGGGACATTCAACGCCCTCAGGTGTCTCTGGATCTGAAGCCGTTTGAGGTAATCCTTCTGTTAACTCCATAGACGTTACTGTGGTAGCAAAAACATTTCCTTTTACTCAATCCCTAAGTTGTGACTTAAGCTTTGTGGTGACATTCTTTCCTACTGCAGCACCAGCTGACTGCTCCTGTATGTCACCAAACAATGGATCAGAGAGAATTTAAGCACGTCTTTCGATGAATGTGACCAAATCGACAAAATGAGCTCTGTTGTTAGTGGTCTCCATTATTTCGTGTGCTATCGTCCTCCTTTGCTCCCTCATTTTGAATGGTAGCTTTGAAATTATGGTCCTCATGTTCACAGGCATATTCAGTTCCTGTACGCAAGGCAAATCTTTCATTACATTACAACATCCTCGCAAGAATAAGCAGTAATCTTGAAGAGATTTAGCATCCTCAGATCTTATAGGTTGCCATGCCATGGCCCTTTCCATATAGGCAGCAGCAATTTTGTATGAATTCCCAAAATATTCTTGTAAAAGAATCTTTGCTGCAGTATAGCCTTGCTCCGGGGCCATGTGCTGACAGCTGTGCACTAATTCTTGTGGCCGTCTCTTGTAAATTGCTCTAAATAGTATAAACAATCTGCTTTCCCAGCCTTTTCTTCTACTCCTTCTTCAAAGGCCTTAATAAATGTCTTGTACTGGAGGGGATCACCATCAAATGTAGGGATTTCTCGGGGTGGCAGGGAGGAAGCACACTGTTGTCGCACGAGAGCAGCAGTTTCAACATTTTGCCTGTGCATGATGGACAAGAGGTCACTAGACGAATACTGGCCAGTTTGATGGTATGAAAACAGTCTTTTATTATCCTCCAGTGGTGTTACTGATGGGCGGCAACATTGTAGCCCTCCCAAAATCCCTTGCTCTCATTCATCCAGGCTGCACCACTGCCTTGTAGTGGCCTTGTGTTGTTGTTCTACTTCCTTTCTCCATGCATCCAATGGAGGTGGGTCATTACATGATGACAATTCCTTTGACAGGTCAAGTGGCTGTTTATTAGCATCGCACCACTGCTTTGCAGTAGCCCGACACCATCGCTCAGTTTCCCTTTTTCTCACATCTAGCAATGGTCGATCATCAGGTAACAGTGGAAGAAGTTCATTTGTAACTTTAATATGTTGTGTTGATTTGTATAATCCAGGATTGAATTCTTTGGCAGTAGGGTTGTTGAGGATTTTATTTCAGCATTGTTTGTTATATTCGATAATATTGATTATAGATATATTTTATCATTTGCTCATACTAATAATCAATAATTATATTATGCAGGCAGCAGAAAGACACACACACACACACACACATGACACACACACATACATACAAGTAATTCATATACTGCAGTGCAAACACACAAATATACAAACAGGGCAATTCAGTTCACACTTGCATGAGCAGTACACACACATCAGCAGGCTTTTTGCTTAGTTGATTCAAAAAACCATAATCATAAGATGTATTTGATTTCTGCAGCTTTTGATCAACATTTGTTCAGCAAAATCATTATTTGCTACTGAAAACATACTCAATTGAATTATTTGTTTTTAATTTGATATGCATCAAATTCATCCACTGATATCTTTTTCTTTTGGCTGTATTTTCTGTCTTTGTATCTCTGATCTCTGTATATTTTTCATCTGGGTGTGACAGTAAGTGTCCATTGTAATGCGCATGCATCTCCTGCGTGACTCATGTGTGACAGTATTTTTTACTGTGGGATGTATCAAATTCAGAAGGATTACCTAATTGCAATCTCAAGTTGCTTGACCAATTGTAATGAGGGGAGGGACCATATTTTCCTGTATAAAAACTGTATGCCATAGCTCAGTTGGTCAGTTTTTTACAGGGTTAAAGAAAATCGGGAGTGCTACGGACAGTTCGTGAGGGACCACATCGGGAGAGGAGGAACCCAGCTTTGCATTTTTCATCATGACACAATAAAGCCTAATTTTTCCTTTTTCAAGAATCTGTCTCTCTCCAGTTGCTTGAGGATGGGGAATCTCAATATGTTGAAGAAAATTCACAACAGGGTTTAAGGCATTGGCAGGTTGCTGGTTCTGTTTTTCTCTTTCCAAATAAGAGTTCATACCATCTGAGGGTGCTCGAGAACCTTCCACATCTGAGGCCTGAAACACTGCCAGCTTGGCAGCAGATGCAGCCAATTCAGTTTCTATATCGAGCTGCTCCTTTCTTCTTCTTAATTGCTGTTCCATTTCTTCAAGAACATGTCTCTCCTTTAAGGCTGCAGCACGAGCAACAAGTGCAGCTCATTCTGCCATAGCCTTTATTTTTGCTGAAGAGGTGGTGCATAATTTGCTGCTACCCGTCTTTTGACTTAAACATTTACTAGCAACATTAGAAATACTGTCATCTGGATTTACCTCATCTTCACAGCCTTGATTTGCAACAATGGACACATTATAGGGCACAGATATTTTCTTAACAAAACCAGTTCGATGAGTATTACCCAGCACATTAGCAAATTAATCCGCATCAGCATTTAACCCATTTTGGGACAAAGATAAATTTGTAGCCATGCCACTTTGTAGTAAGTCATTAAAAACACGATCACTTACATTAACATTGGTCATTTTGTTTTCAACAACACCACTCTGATGTACATCGTCAGAGCCGTTATCGGTGGGATTTACATTGGCTGTATTATTAGAAACTAATAATTCTTCAACAGAATCAAAATTACTGGGCACATTAATAATTGAATTTATACCCCTGTTTTCACCGTCATTGCCAGACACCCACAATTTTGTTTCAGCAGTACATGCATCTTTGCTTTAAACCATATTACATGTCTTTCTCTTTCATCAGATGGCAATAATTCTAAAAGAGATTCATGGATACAGTTTACTTCGTTACACAATTCAATCAATTTTTTAAGAACACTCTCTGCCTTTGTTTTTTCATTCTTTACCATAAGACCATGCATCAATTTTCTTAAAACACCCGTTTTGTTCAATTTGGCTTTTCTATCAGCTTGTAATTTGTCCAATTTCTCAGCAAGTGCCTTTGCAGTGAGCTTAATTACCTGTTTTTGAGTCTGCGTTTCAACACTACCAGTCACATGATGTTTCACGTGAGTCCCCGCAACGTTGATTGACTCCTTGTCCACATTGCACTTCTCCATGATGATCGGTTTAATCAAATGATAGTCCAATTAGGCGAATGACGCAACGCAATTTAACGCCGAGTCGCGAAACCACCAATGCATTGGTTTTACCCGTTAAATTAAGTGTGCACACAGTAAATGGTGTTATGACTAGGAAAAATCACAACAAAGAAAACCAGAAAGTACAACTAAAACAAATTTATTCTTTAATAAAAAAAAGTTGTACAAAAAATTATCTACTATTTAAATTCTCTAATAACACTCTGCCACTATTTAACTGTTGCCAAAACAAAACTCTGGTCTGCTCTCTTCTGCTGTCTGCTCTCTCTCTGCTGTGCTTAAAATCACAGCCTTTTTATAGTCTAGCAACCTTCCAGAAAGATCCACAGGATTCTAGGGAAATCCCACCCCCTCCAAGCAGGAAAGTTCCAGAAGCTTCTAGAAATCAGTAGTCTTTTCTTAATGATTTTACAAATACACGCCACCAGAGGGTGCCAATGAACAAAATAAATATAGCTGACCAGCAAGGCAGCAAAACAGCATGTAACAAATCTTCATTTACAAATGAAAGATAATGCTGTACAAAAAATACTCATACATAACACCTCCCCTCTTTAAGAAAAGAAAGGTTTGCTAAAAGCTTTCTTTTGTTAAAATTAACACAGTTTTATAATCAGAACAATCTTGAACTTTACACAAACGTATCATTGATTATGATAACAGTCATATACTTTGTACATAACTAGTGCAAGTCTCACAATCAAATAGAAAAGTAAAATTACATTTTTCACAATCAGATAAAGAAATAAAATTATATGCGTGAAAGTGTATCTGGGATTATATTATCTTTTCCCCTGATGTGAGAAATATCCAAATCATACTCTTGCAAAAGTAAACTCCATCTCAGTAATCTTTGGTTCTTGTTTTTGATCTTGTGCAAGAATGTGAGGGGATTGTGATCACTGAAGACCTTGATGGAAGTAGCTGAACAAGTCAAATAGACTTCAAAATGTTTATCAAACTTTTTGGAAAAGTAACAAACAGGATGATCTACTCCATCAGTGTCTTTTTGCAGTGAAACTGCACCTGCACCAATGGCACTGGCATCAACTGCCAACTTGAAATTGGGAGATAAGAGGACTGGTGCATTTTTGAGAATAGCTTTCAGCTGGTCAAATGAATTTTGACATTTTTCATCCCAAACAAATTTTGCATTTTTCTTCAGTAAATTTGTCAAAGGTTCAGAGATGATAGAGAAATTTTTACAGAATTTTCTGTAGTAGCCAGCCATCCCTAGAAATCTCATGAGCTGTTTTTCAGTTGTTGGCTCAGGAAATTCAGTGATAACTTTGACTTTTGCATCAACTGGTTTGACTTGACCCTGTCCTACAACATGACCTAAGTAAACAACTGTAGCTTTACAAAAGTCACTTTTAACAAGGTTGATAGTCAGCTTGGCATCACTCACTCTCTGAAAGAAGTTTCTGATGTAGGTGAGGTGCTCTTGGAGGCTGTCACTGGTGATGATAATATCATTGATATAGGCCTCACATCCTGGTAGTCCAGCAATCACTCTGTTTACCAGACGTTGGAAGGTGGCCGGAGAATTTTTCATTCCAAATGGCATGACCTTGTATTGGTATAATCCATCTTGTGTGACGAAGGCCGAGATCTCCTTTGCTCTATCTGTTAGAGGGATCTGCCAGAAGCCCTTGAGGAGATCAAATTTTGTGACATACTTTGACTGTCCAACTTTGTCAATGCAGTTATCAATCCTGGGAATAGGACATGAGTCCGTTTTTGATAGAGCATTCGCTTTCCTGTAGTCCGTCACCATTCTATATGTTCCATTGGGTTTCGGAACTAGGATGCATGGAGAACTCCAGTCACTGTTACTTGGTTCGACGAAGTCATTTTCAAGCAGATATTTGACTTCTTGTTTAAGGTATTTCTGCTTCTCTGGATTCATTCTGTAGGGATGCTGTTTTACAGGCTTGGCATCATCTTGTAGGATGACATCATGGTAAACCATATCAGTCCTTGATGGAACATCAGGGAAAATGTGACTATATTCAAATATGAGCTGCTTTAGCTGCTGTTGTTGAAAAGGGTCCAGGTGGGACAACTTGTTGTCAATATTTTGAAGAATGTCTGAATTTTCAAGTTTGACTGGACCAGGTTCATTTTCTAAGGGGCAGTCACAATCTTTGGAATTTTCCAGTTCAACTGTATTTACCACATTGACTGGCTTTTGCTGAGTGTCTCTATCAACGTATTCTTTCAGCATGTTGATGTGACACATTTGTTTTTGTTTCCTCCTTCCAGGAGTTGAAATTATGTAATTTAGATCACTGACCTTTTTGAGGACAGTGTAAGGACCGAAATATCGGGCTCTTAGAGGGTTTCCAGGAACTGGAAAAAGTGCAAGAACTGTATCTTTTGAATGAAGGTCATCTCTGGCTTTCATTTTGCCCTGAGCTTCTTTGAGATTAGACTTAGCAAAGTCACAGGCCTTAGAGAGACGATTGCGGAAGTCAGAGACATACTGAAGCAAGTTCATTGGGACATCATCTTCGGCCAGAAACTTTTCCTTCAGAAGCTTCAAAAGTCCACGGACTGTATGCCCAAAAACGAGCTCAAAAGGACTGAACCCAAGAGACTCCTGAACAGCTTCACGGGCAGCAAACAGAAGAAGATGGACACCTTCATCCCAATCTTTATCAGTGTCAAGGCAGTAGGTCCTTATCATGTTCTTCGGGGTTTGATGGAACCTCTCCAAAGCACCTTGACTCTCAGGATGGTAAGCTGATGACCTGTATTGTTTAATACCAAGCTCATGCATAACTTGTTGAAATATACCAGACATGAAATTTGATCCTTGATCAGACTGAATAGACTTAGGAAGACCAACAAAGCAGAAAAACTTGGTAAGAGCCTTGATGATAGTCTTCGCCTTGATATTACGAAGTGGAATTGCCTCAGGAAACAGGGTGGAAGCACGCATGATAGTCAGTAAGTACTCACAACCAGATCTAGTCTTCGGCAATGGTCCAACACAGTCAATGATGATCTGACTGAAAGGTTCTTCAAAAGCGGGAATGGGCTTAAGTCGAGCCTTTGGAATATTCTGGTTCGGCTTCCCAACCATTTGACAAGTATGACAGGATGTGCAGAATTCCTGTACATCAGACCTCATGGAAGGCCAGAAGAAGTGATTCCTGACACGTTGAAGGGTCTTCTTGATACCCAAATGACCTGACATAGGATTGTCATGGGCCAGACTAAGAGTTTCTTGACGATAAGACTTTGGAAGAACAATATGATGGGTGATCATCCACTCTTCATCTGCAGGAACATCAGGTGGACGCCACTTTCTCATAAGCACACCATTTTTGTAGTAAAAACAGACAGGAACTTGAGTAGCCTCTTGTTCACTTGCAGCCTGTGGTAGAAGATGCGCTAGATGACAAGCTTGTTGTTGCTCATGAATAAGTTGTTTACGAGACAAAATGTCATAAGAATGACCTGACAAGGACAAGTCTGAAGATTTCCCAGACATCTCAGGACTGGAAGGTTCCTGATGAAAAGACTGCCCAATGAAGGTGTCAGCCAGGTTAAAGTCCAGATCAGCATCATCTTGAATAGCCTTTTTGGCCATAGAATGAGTAACTGCACATGAAGGATAGAGGTCTGGAATTTCCTCCTCTATAGAGTCAGATTCTTGATCAATCAAGGGAGTGTCAGCTACAATAGGGTAGGGCACAACCTTATCCCCAGCAAGATCATTACCAAGAAGCAAATGAATGCCTTTGAAAGGAAGAGAAGACCTAACACCAAAAGTAACAGGCCCAGAGACCAAGTCTGATTTGAGATGAACATTATGGAGAGGTACACTTGTAAAACCACATTCTACTCCTTGAATAAGGACATTAGCCTGAGTAGACGATTTGTCTGAGAAAGGCAGAATATCTGCAAGAATAAGAGATTGGGAAGACCCAGTATCCCTTAGAATTCAAACAGGAGCAGATGAGGAAAAATCATGTGAAAGTGAGACCAAACCATCGGTGATGAATGGCTCAAAACCCTCCATAACAGAATCAGACACAGAAGGTAGAAGATCAGGTGAACTGACCATTGATACAAGAGATTCTCTCTTTGTCAAAGCAGTTGGCTTGGTTTCTTCTCGTTGTTGTTTTTTCTTGAGAGCATAGCACTCAGAAATAAGGTGACCTTGGTTTTTGCAGTATTGGCAAGACACAGAGGGTATAGAATCAGAGGACTGCTTCTCACTGGAAGGTTTCCTTCCAGAAGTGGCCTTAGAATCATTAGAAGTGTTATTAGAAGAAGTCTTGGACTGAAACTTGCTTTGAAATTTTGAAAAAGTGGATTTTTGGACAAAAGAAGACTTGTGAGTCAATGCATAACTATCAGCTAGGGTAGAAACATCTTGCAAAGTAATGGCTTGTTTTTCTTCAAGGAAAGTCTTAATATCAGGCTGGACACACCTTTTGAATTCCTCAACCAGAATGAGTTGCCTCATTCTATCAAAATCTTTTTCAACTTTCATGGAATTACACCACTGATCAAACAACTGTTCCTTTAACCTGCCAAATTCAACATGAGTTTGACTGGCTTCCTTGCGAGAATTCCTAAATTTTTGCCTGTAAGCCTCGGGGACCAATTCATAACCCTTCAGAATGGCTGATTTGACAAAATCATAATCAGCACACTGTTGGACAAATAACTGGTTATAGATTTTTCTAGCTTTACCAGTAAGAACACTTTGTAACATCACTGTCCAATGCTCTTTTGGCCATTTCAAATTTTCAGCAATTTTTTCAAAATGGGTAAAGTATTGGTCAACCATTTTCTAAGAAAGGAGGAACAAGTCTGATATGTTTAACCACATCAAAATGATCAGAAAGTCCAAATGATTTTGGAACAGTACCTGCTTCTATTCTCTTCATTTCCAATTCGAACTGCATCCTTCTTTCTTCTAGTTCTCTCTCCCTCTCCAATCTTCTTTCCTCCAGTTCTCTCTCCAACCTTCTTTCTTCCAGCTCTCTTTCCTTCTCCCTCTCCAACCTTCTCTCTTCCAGCTCTTTCAGGCGTAGCTGAAATTCAAGTCTTTGCAGCTCCGTTGCAGGCACTTCCACAGCTTTAATTAAATCTGCTGCTTCTTCCCCAAAGATATCTTCATCGATGAAGTGTTGCACTAAAATGTTGAATATTTCTTGTTTCTTCATTGATGACTTCACATCAGATAATCCGAGGGTTGAGGCTATTTGCAGCAAGTCCTTCTTCTTTGCCAGCACAATTAATTCCTGGGTTGGAGTTTTCAAAAAACTTTCCACATCAAAAGTCATGATTGCTGGTTTTTAAACGAGTCACAAGATTTAAAATAATAATCTTTGGTGAATCCAATCTCGATGGAACCTCCAATTTGTTATGACTTGGAAAAATCACAACAAAGAAAACCAGAAAGTACAACTAAAACAAATTTATTTTAATAAAAAAAAGTTGTACAAAAAATTATCCACTATTTAAATTCTCTAATAACACTCTGCCACTATTTAACTGTTGCCAAAACAAAACTCTGGTCTGCTCTCTTCTGCTGTCTGCTCTCTCTCTGCTGTGCTTAAAATTACAGCCTTTTTATAGTCTAGCAACCTTCCAGAAAGATCCACAGGATTCTAGGGAAATCCCACCCCCTCCAAGCAGGAAAGTTCCAGAAGCTTCTAGAAATCAGTAGTCTTTTCTTAATGATTTTACAAATACACGCCACCAGAGGGTGCCAATGAACAAAATAAATATAGCTGACCAGCAGGCAGCAAAACAGCATGTAACAAATCTTCATTTACAAATGAAATATAATGCTGTACAAAAAATACTCATACATAACAATGGCCATTAAACAAATGTAGCGCTACACCCGGGTTACCTCTGTAAGTTGGGCGCCATGTTGTAGTCCTGGGCTACTGGGATGCTTAACCCCAGGAATGACTTGGTTGACGCGCTAAGATTTAATTCACGACTTTACCGCATGTTGCTGCGTAAGAAATCCACGGAACTCTTTGTTGCGTTAAAAGAAAAGGTATTACCTAGTGCCGTTACCGTCGATACCAAGGCTTCGGAACCTGTATCAAAAATGTGAAGCACTTCTTAACGGAGCTCGGTGTCGAGGCTTGTAACGTCTCAGCGAAATGACGTCAGTCAGTCAGTCGACTATAAAATGTCCCAGTTCTCTTCTGCAGCTCGTGGGCTGATGTCAGTAGTTGAAGTTTGTCATTATGTGCGATGGAGCCAGCAAGAAAGAGAAAGCTGTTTTCCGTTCGGCAATACTGTGATTTGATTTCACCGAAAAAGGTCGCTTAGTGAAGCTATTAGGCCAAATTGTTCGACTATTATGTGATGTCATATTTTCAAACCTTTTCAAATAATTTCCAATACATAATAAATTCCCTTCATTTGATAGTTTTTCATTTTATTATTAGGGGAAACGTTTATTATTTTTGAACAAAAATACAAAGCTCTTTGTTTCACATGTGCATTCACTGCCCTCTGTCCTGTCCCCGAAAGTATCTTTTAGTTTCGTTATGGCATAGCATGTGGTCAAAATACTTCATCTTATTTTGCATTTATTGATTCTGCCACTTTCATGATGAAGGCTTAACTGCCTACCATTTCCTATGAAGCACAATTCGTATGTGTTTTTATTGACCAATAGGGGTCTCTAGAGTGCTTTCGAAACCTCAAGAAATGAACCACACTTCAACACATCTGGCTGGAAAGCTTCAACGCTTCAAGAAGCTTCATCTCACCAACACTAGTATTACCTTTATTAACGTATCCAACAATGCTAAACAAAATCCACCATCAAACAGCATGGCAAACTTGGCGGTAGCGGTCGAAACCTATTGCCCTTCTGGGGTCAACACCTAACCACCACCATTAGTTTTCTGCCTATAAACCTAAAAGCACTTGTACAGATAATGGCGCCACCCAGTGTACAACCTCACCGCTACACCTTGACTGTCGCAACACATTTGGCTGCTACACCAACTATTTCGGAATAGGGGTTGTGTATCAATTACTCAGCATTAGAGGTCTCGAACGGACTAAGTTGTTTTTCACCTGGCGCAACTTTATGGCCAAATTTATTATCCAAATTCCTCTTTTGCTGGAAGCAGAGCCAGCTGGGATTCAGCAGAAGTCCCGCCTCCCGGCTCGTTCACTGCCCAGAGACTAATCCGGATGCCTCACCCAAAAGTTTTGAGGAGGAGGGACTTCCGTTGAATGCCAGCTGGCTTGCTTCTCCTGCGCCAACGTAGGCAGGTCTGTCATATTTTATTGTTTTCAGCGAAAAATAACCGCATTTCTGGAGTACTGAGGATACAAGTGGACAAAGCAGACTTGGTTTACACTGGACGATGTGTTTGAAAGTTTGTCAACGGACGTTTTGCAGAGTTTTCCCATTGCTATTGGGTGACCCCATCTGCTTCCAGCAAAAGAGGTCCCTCCTCCTCAAAACTTTTGGGTGAAGCATCCGGATTAGTCTCTGGGCAGTGAACGAGCCGGGAGGCGGGACTTCTGCTGAATCCCAGCTGGCTCTGCTTCCAGCAAAAGAGGAATTTGGATAATTTTTCAAAACTCTCCAGTGGCCATAAAGTTGTGCCAGGTGAAAAACAACTTTGTCCATTCGTGACCTCTAATGCTGAGTAATTGATGTACAAATTATAGTTTTTGGGTGGAATATCCCTTTAAACCAACTAGTCAGTGGAGAAGACACAGACACACACACGCACACACAGATAACAGCAACTAAGCCTGTAAAGAAATCACACAATCGCGCACACACCGATTATATTAACACAGTCTGTGGAAACATCACACACACACACGCACACGCGCACACACACACACACACACAAAAATTACATCCAGCCTGTGGATAAACCAAACATACACACACACGCACATAAGCACACACACAAACAAAAATTACATCCAGCCTGTGGAAAAACCAAACACACACACACATACACAGTCACACACACACACACATTTCACAAACCCAGCCTGTGCAGACACCAATCTCACACACACACACACACACACACATGCATACACACACACACAAAACCAACTCAACCTGTGAGAAAAACACACGCGCACGGGCGCCCATACACCGATTGGCTCCTTTTAAACCACAAACACCACACTTTGGGGTAAATTATAATTTTCTGTGTACTTTTCATAGTTCATGCTGGACTGCAGCGGTCTCATCTGTTGAATAAATCTTGAGCTTTTGATAATCATGAACTCATATGCAGTATCTTCAGCCATACAGCTCTGTATGAATGTGGTCAGTATACAGAGGTGCTTGAAAGTTTGTGAACCCCTCAGAATTTTCTATATTTCTGAATAAATGACTTAAAACATCATAAGATTTTGTCACAAGTCCTTAAAGTAGATAAAGAGAACCCAGTTAAACAAATAAGACAAAAAACATTATATTTGGTCATTTATTTATTATATTTGTTCATTTTATTTGGGTCGTTGTCTTGTTGCATGACCCACCTTCTCTTGAGATTCAGTTCATGGACAGATGTCCTGACATTTTCCTTTAGAATTCGCTGGTATAATTCAGAATTCATTGTTCCATCAATGATGGCAAGCCATCCTGGCCCAGATGCAGCAAAACAGACCCAAACCATGATACTACTTCTACCACCACCACCACCACCACCACGTTTTACAGATGGGATAAGGTTCTTATGCTGGAAAGCAGTGTTTTCCTTTCTCCAAACATAACGCTTCCCACTTAAACCAAAAAATTCTATTTTGATCTCATCCGTCCACAAAACATTTTTCCAATAGCTTTCTGGCTTGTCCATGTGATCTTTAGCAAACTGCAGACGAGCAGCAATGTTCTTTTAGGAGAGCAGTGGCTTTCTCCTTGCAACCCTGCCATGCACACCATTGTTGTTCAGTGTTCTCCTGATGGTGGACTCATGAACATTAACATTAGCCAGTATGAGAGAGGCCTTCAGTTGCTTAGAAGTTACCCTGGGGTCCTTTGTGACCTTGCCAACTGTTACCCGCCTTGCTCTTGGAGTGATCTTTGTTGGTCAACCACTCCTGGGGAGGTAACAATGGTCTTGAATTTCCTCCATTTGTACACAATCTGTCTGACTGTGGACTGGTGGAGTCCAAACTCTTTTGAGATGGTTTTGTTACCTTTTCCAGCCTGATGAGCATCAACAACCCTTTTTCAGAGGTCCTCGGAAATCTCCTTTGTTCGTGCCATGATACACTTCCACAAACGTGTTGCGAAGATCAGACTTTGATAGATCCCTGTTCTTTAAATAAAACAGGGTCCCCACTCACACCTGATTGTCATCTCATTGATTGAAAACACCTGACTCTATACTTTCACCTTCAAAATAACTTCTAATCCTAGAGGTTCACATACTTTTGCCACTCACAGATATGTAATTTTGTATCATTTTTCTCAAAAAATAAATGACCAAGTATAATATTTTTGTCTCATTTGTTCAACTGGGTTCTCTGTCTACTTTTAGGACTTGTGTGAAAATCTGATGATGTTTTAGGTCATATTTACGCAGAAATATAGAAAATCCTAAAGGGTTCACAAACTTTCAAGTACCACTGTGTCTGTGACTTCCTGTACATTCTCTGAAGGCAGCAGCTCTATATGAATGTGGTCAGTATATCTGTGACTTCCTGTATATTCTCTGAAGGCAGCAGCTCTATATGAATGTGGTCAGTATATCTGTGACTTACTGTATATTCTCCGAAGGCAGCAGCTCTATATGAATGTGGTCAGTATATCTGTGACTACCTGTATATTCTCTGAAGGCAGCAGCTCTATATGAATGTGGTCAGTATATCTGTGACTTCCTGTATATTCTCTGAAGGCAGCAGCTCTATATGAATGTAGTCAGTATATCTGTGACTTCCTGTATATTCTCTGAAGGCAGCAGCTCTATATGAATGTGGTCAGTATATCTGTGACTTCCTGTATATTCTCTGAAGGCAGCAGCTCTATACGAATGTAGTCAGTATATCTGTGACTTCCTGAATATTCTCTGAAGGCAGCAGCTCTATATGAATGTGGTCAGTATATCTGTGACTTCCTGTATATTCTTTAAAAGCAGCAGGAAACTGTCCCTCCCGACTGCAGCTTTTTGTCTCCGCCCCCTGCTGTCTGAGCTCGTCCAATTCCAGGCCAGGCGCAGCTCATCTCGAACGAGTCTATCGCTTGGGTCCAAAAGTTTTCCCCGCAGCCCATTTTTACATGAGAGCTTCTGGGAACTCAGATTAGTGATGTTTTTTTTTTTTTTTTTAAAGCCCGCCACCAACCCCCCTCTTTGGAGGACAACTTTGTTTTTATTTTCAACTGAGAAAATGAAAATTAAACAGCAGAATGAGGTGTTAAGGATACGGGAGGGAGACACACTGGGAAACTCGGAAAACCTCGGAACACTAAACTCGGAACAGGAGGGAGACACAAAAGGGGAGTGAGACGCTAGGAGCGGGGATCCAAAATGATAATTTATTAAATAAACACAGAATAAGGATAGAGGGAAAAATGGGGCACTCAGGCCAACAGAACCACCGTGCTACTACACTGAAAGGGGGAGAACTCAGGAATAAACTACTAGCGGGGGCAAACTCGGGAAAAGTGGAACTCGGGACAGGCGGACACTAGGGACTCTCAGAAGGGAAATACTAAAAGCTAGGGCACTAGGAAGCTAGGGGGCACTAGAAGGCTAAACACAGGGGAGGCACAAGACGAGACAGTGGGCACAGCTGGCAGATGGCTAACTCGGGTAGCACAGCTGGCCAGGAAAAGGGTAAGGGAGAACATCAGAAGGGGGGACAGACAGGACACAGGGCTCAGGGCAGGCAGGAACGCTGGGGCTCAGAACAGGCAGGGACGCTGGGGCTCAGAACAGGCAGGGACGCTGGGGCTCAGAACAGGCAGGGACGCTGGTCGTAGGGCAAGGAGCACACTGGTCAAGGGGCACGCTGGTCGCAGGGCAAGGGGCACGCTGGTCGCAGGAGATGAAGGGAACAGGCACACTGGCTCTGGAGACGAAGGGGACAGGCACACTGGCTCTGGAGACGAAGGGGACAGGCACACTGGCTCTGGAGACGAAGGGGACAGGCACACTGGCTAGGGCACACAGAGCAGATGAGGGAACCAGAGGGAAGTGCACAGGGCAGGGAGTAGAGTGAAGCGTTAGCAAGAGCGAAGACAGATCTGAAGGACTTGCTGGAGAGTGGGACTGATATAGGGCAGGGGCACACACAGACACAGGTGTTGAAATTTAATATAATTAACAAAGGGTGGAACATGAGGGAAACCAATTACATGGAAACAGATTAACAGACATTAACACACAGACAAGGATCACAAGACAATCCCAAAGATGGGATAAATAAACTGGATAAAAAGACACCTAAGCGTACAGAAAAAGAGCCAGAACAGGTATAAGAATGCAGAGGTTCTGCAGAAAATTTAGCAAAGCCAGTGAACAGTAAAGCAAGGGGCGGAGACTAGAACAGGGCGACTGCTGAGAGATCATTAGTCAATTAGTAAGTGCAGCTATACAATCCTGGGTGCTCGTTAGTAGATTAGCATTATATACAAGGTTAGTTTGGTTAGTAATTTTAGAAAACAACGAACTGTTAGTAATGTTAGTATGTATAGAAAAGCAAGGGGAAACTAGCAAACGAGAACAGAAGGAAGGATGAAACCCAGAATCCATTAAATCACCCGAAATAGTGTCACAATCAATTAACACAGAAACTGCTACAAACAATGACGCGACCGGGGAGAAAGCAAAGACAGTACATGGGTAAAACGTGGACTGGACTACACAGGAGAGGAATGAAATGTGAACACTAAGACATGGACTAAAAAACTGACATACCAAAATAATAGAAACCTAAAATTGACTAACCAGACACTCAGACCACGGAACACAACATGAGGTTTGTAAAGAAAAAGGAAAAAATATATAGATATATAGTACATTAAGCAAAAAAAGAAAACAAAAAGAAAAATATTTAACATTGGTGAGTGAAGTATGTAACAGACAGGAGACGTGGGGGGTGAGGGTCTGTATCGATGGCAGATGTGAAGATGTTTATTGTGTGAGGCGCAGGCTTTTACATTTACATAAAGGACACATAAATAAACAGACAGACAGATAAAATGACAGACAGAAGCTGATAACTAAGTGTAAATGTTATATGTGTGTGTGTGTGTGTGTGTGTGAGAGAGAGATTTGTGTGTGTGCACATATGAGTGTGTTCGTTGGGGGACAATAGTCAGTAAATAGTTTTAGAGTGAGATAGAGCGAGAAATGTTCGAGCCAACATTAGATGCAGGGGTAAGGATTAGATCACAATTGGTACTCAGGAATAGAATGGCAGAAAAATGCTGTTGTATTGAGGGAGATGGCTGAGTCAGGTTTGTAGGAAGTTAATGATTGGTGACCGGATGGAGTGGGGTTCAATAGTGGGGTGTTGTGTATGGTGTTCCAAAGAAATGTAATCCAAGAGTAAGTTTTTCCATTGAGCAATATTTGTATTGTTTTATGATTTCCAGTGCATGAGAATAGTTTTCTTGGCGACAGTTAGGGCAATGAGGAGTAACCTATTGTTTGATTTAGTTAAATTTGTGTTCGATGTGTCACCCAGTAAGCAGAATGATGGGGATAAAGGGATATGGCAGCCCTGAGAGTGATTTGGTCACATCCCTCCAGAACCGCTGAACCGGTGTACAATACCAAATAGCGTGAATGTAGGTGTCTGAGATGTTTTGGGTGCAGTTTGTACAAGTGCCTGGAGAGAACCCCATTTTAAACATTTTGTGCCCAGTGTAGTGAGTTCTATGGAGTACCTTGTATTGAATTAGTTGTAGATTTGTATTTTTTGACATGATATAGATACTTTTGCAGATTTGGCTCCAGAAGTCGGCATCAGGAGCATCAGGTCTTTTTCCCATTTTGTGGTAGGAAGTGATAATGAGTTATCAGACTGCGAAATTATTCTGTATATTTCAGGAGGGAGTTTTTTGACTGAACGAATATTGATGAGGTCTAAGCATGCTGCTGGGAGGTCGAGGTTGGTGGTTGTGATATTTCTTGCGGCATGAATTGATGATTTAAGCTGTAAATATTCCAAAAATTGATTCCTCCTGATGCCGTACTCCTGGACCAGGTGGGTAAATGGGACAAGAGTATTATTCTGGAAAATGTGTCTTATGTGAGTGATTCCTTTATCAGACCAGGTGCGAAAGTAGTGCGGCTCCTTGTCGCTGAGAAAGTCAGGGTTGTACCAGATTGGAGTGAGTTTAGATGGACCCAGTGTAGAGTTTGTGATATTGTGGAATTTCCACCAGGCTTTCAGGGTCGTAGATATTGTCAGTGTTTTAAAACAGGGGTGGGTTTTAATGGATTGAGTCAGAAATGGTAAATCAGAAGTGAAAATACTGTTACAAAGTGTCTGTTCTAGGTCTAACCACATTGTGCCTGATTGCTGGGGATGGATCCATTTGAATATGTATTGTAGTTCATTTGATAGATAGTAATGATGAAAATTTGGTGCTGCATGTCCTCCTTGTGTCTTTGGTTTTTGTAGAGTTGTTATAGTTTGATTCTTGGTGTTTTAGTTTTCCAGTAGAATTTTGTAATAATTGAATCAAGAGATTTGAACCATGAGAGTGTAGGTTGGGCTGCAAAAAGATAATTAATTTTTGGAAGTATTGACGTTTTAACTGTTGCAATTCGGCCTGCCAAGGAGAGTGGTAGATTCATCCAACGGAGGAGGTTGTCTGTTATTGTTTTAAGCAATGGAGTATAGTTGAGATTGAACAGTTCTGATAGCCTGGGGGAGATGTTAACCCCTTTGCGCAGAAGCCAAATCTGGCTTTTTAGGTGTTACCTGATTTAAGGCTTTATAATTTAAGATTGCGGCTTTACAGACAGGAAAACTTTGGCTCAATTGAGTCTAGACACTTGAAGCATTTAGACTCCCATCAAATTATAGTTTATTTTTATGATTTTGTTGGAGAAAAGGGGCTGCAAACATAAAAAATCTTCATGAGAATTCACCATTGAAATAGAAAAAAAAATAATGCTTACAATTGAAAAACTGCTGGGGCTTAAAACTATACATTTCTGGGATCATAAACTTCTTGACCACAAGTACAATTCATCTTTAACATTCCATTTTAGATTACCCGCTTGCTATGAGACAAATTAGACAGCTATCCAGGTGTCTCTCCAAAGTCTGACATCCATCAACATTTTTAACTGTCAAATCATACATTAATCATATATTTAACACAAATAAACTTTTGGGGCTTGAAATTCGGCATGAACTAATGATTTTCTGGTTGAGTTTTGCATGAATTAATCAATATCAGTGCAGTGGAACATCATTGGTCACCAGTAACCTCTCAAAACATGCCTTTTCTCCATAATAAAGTTAACAATATTGTCCATTTCTCTTCGAAGTACCACAAGCATTAAATGAAGTGCAGATTTAACAGCTATAACATTCACGCAAGACCAAACATGATATGAATAAAAAGCTAACCGCTCTCACATCCGAGCTCATAACCTTACACCTTATAAGGGTGAAAACTCACTAACTCAGTAATATCTGAATTCTGAAATACACCTTATTTTAACAGAACAGAAATTTCACTTTCAGGAAAAAAATACAACGACATGTGCCTCCATATTCATCAGAGTGGTGTAATGAACGTACCGAGGGATCTACCGACCTGCGTGGGATGTATGCATTTGGAGAAACGAAAACCTCGGCATTCGAAGTCTTTAAACGCGGTATAGATTCTACAGCAAAAAGCCAAATTAAGCAAAATGCAAACAGAGTAGAAGTATAACCTGTTTTCTTCATTGATGCCCGCCTCCAGAGACAGATGTATCAGGTAGAAGGAACGTTCCAGTTCTGTTTCATTCGGAATAATTCCCGTTGACCGCGTCCATACAACATTTAAATCTCATAAATGAAACTGAACACTTCAGAACGGTCTCGAGTGTCTTTATTTCTTTGATATCGCATCATTTTCAGCTGCGCAACCGCGGCCAACATTCGAAGAATACAACCGACCTTACTTTTACGCTTAGCTTTGTATCCCATTCTTATTGTCCGATCAATGTATTTCAGTTATAGAGGAAAGTTAAGACACTGGGGAATGGGATAAGAAACGAGTCTGTCAACACATCGTAACCGGGGAAGCTTCACGAGGACGTGAACTATAACTGTAGAGTTACGCAGATGAATCTGAGTGTATAATTGAGTGACTGGCTATCGACACCAGCACTTCGGTGGATAGAAGGGAGCGCTGAATTTGTCGATGGAGGAATCTAAGCGTTAATCCATGGGAGGGAACTACGCATATCTTGTGTGTGATGATTGTAACTGACAGTAGAATGTGAGAGAAGCAATACTATGTCGGATTTTTTTCTTCACAAAACGTATTTTTTTAACCACTAATTGGAATACTGTTGGCTCACTGTAGCTAAAATGGTTGCTACAGAGTAGTACGTTTTTTTTCTGTCGCAAGTGATAATTTTTTAAAACTACTGGATCGATACTATGGGCAAGGATATTGACCAGTTTGCACATCAGGCTTAGCTGAGGAGTTTAATCCATGCTACTCCTGAAAAACAGGGATTGGAGGGAACTTCTCCATACTATAAATCGCGTTTCAGCTCAGCCTGCTTGTGAATATCCAATAGCTGATCCGGGGGTGCCATCTTGTGGTCGAGTACTGTAACTTAAGTGCTTACATTTGCATATCTATAGACGCGAGCGTCTACATCTGCAGAAAGGGGTTAATACCCAAATATGTGATATGATTTGTGCATAAAGGAATTGGTGAAGTGCAGGCTGTCATATCCCGGTTATTACTTTGCAAAGGGAGGATGGAAGACTTATGCCTGTTAACAGAGTAGCTGCAGATGCTAGAGAATGTTTCTATGAGCTTAATTGTTTCTGGAAGGGATGAGTGGGGATTTTGGATAAAGAGTAAAATGTCATCAGCATAAAGACTAATTTTGTGGGGTATGTTTTGTGTCTGGACTCCCTTAATGATGTTGTTTTGGCGGACGGCTGCAGCCAGAGGCTGGATGAAAATGGTGAATAAGAAGGGAGAGAGGGGCGTCCCTGCGTCGTCCCCCTGTGCAGTGTGAAGGGTTGTGGAAAATGGTGAATAAGAAGGGAGAGAGGGGCGTCCCTGCCTCGTCCCCCTGTGCTGTGTGAAAGGTTGTGAAATTAGTCCATTGGTGATAACTGTGGCTGAAGGTGCAGAGTATAGAATTTTAATCCAGTTAATAAATGACTCTCCAAAGCCAAATTTTTGCAATGTTGATATAAGAAATGACCAGCTCACCCTGTCAAAAGCTTTTTCAGCACCTAGTGTGACAATTATAGTTTGCATTTTTTGTTGAGAAGAATAGTCCATTATATCGAACAGTTATTTGAGTGTGTTATTTGAAGAGTACCTACCTTTGATGAAGCCGGTTTGGTCGGGATGGATTATGGAAGAGATAACTTTTTCTATTCTATGAGCAAGTGTTTTAGTAATGATTTTTAAGTCCGCATTAAGCAAAGAAATTGGGCGGTTGCTTGATGGTAATGACGGGTCTTTGTTAGATTAACAGAGAAGGGAAATTGTGGCAGTATTCATGTTTACTGGTAATTTGGAGCTCTGTTTTATTTCAGTGACGAGTCTGCAAAAGATTGGGGCAAGAATAGACCAGAAGTGTTTATAAAACTCAGCAGGAAAGCCATCAGGTCCGGGTGATTTGTTATTGGGCACACTTTTAAGGGCAGTGGATAGTTCATTCTCTGTTATCGGTGATTCAAGTGAGGATATTTGGTCAAGAGTAAGCTGGGGGAGGTCAATATTATTGAAGAAGGAGTTGATATGAACCGGGTTTGGATTAGTTTCTGGCGAGTATAATTTGGTAAAAAAATCTCTGAAAATATTATTTAATATTATAAAATAATATTATTAATCTCTGTTGGCTTTCCTGCTGAAACTTTAATAACGGAGATTGTGGATTTTTCTTTATTTTGTTTGATTAAATTTGCCAGATTTATTGCCATGGTGAAATTGTTCCTGCCGAAGTCTGTGAATTAGGAATTGAGTTTTTTTATTTGTGATTTCATTCAACTGAAATTTGTATTTTATTAATTCATTCTGTGTTTTCTCAGATGGATTGTTTGCAATGATGGCTTCTAACTGATTAATTTTTTTCTCTAGTTCAGCTTCTTGATGTTGTTCTTTTTTTTTTTGAATGTGGAGAATGAGATGATTATCCTCGTAGAACTGCTTTACCGGTTTCCCATAAAATAGATGGAGATAACTTTGGAGAGTCATTTATTTCTAGGAAGGATGCCTGCTCTTTTTTTAATAAGACTGTCAAATTCAGGATCAGTGAGGAGGGATGTGTTGAAGTGCCATCTAGAGCTGGTTTTGTGTGGACTGACGCTGTTCCAAGTGAGTGTTACCGGGGCATGGTCACTGATAATGATGGGATGAATCTTACAGTCTGAAGTATTATATATAATTGAATTACTGGTAAGAAAGAATTCAATGCCCGAGAGTGACTGGTGAACCGGTGAGAAAAAAGATTACTGTCTTCCAGATGGGT